>CM053771.1:345918433-345960501 GCA_028658325.1 Potorous gilbertii | reverse complement strand
TGGTCTTCATTCTTATCTACCTCCCTGTAGCTACATGAATTGTTTTTTTTTCTGACTAGTTGCAATATTTTTTTCCTTGACCTGAGAGCTCTCAAATTTGGCTATACTATTCCTGAGAGTTTTCATTTGGGGATGTCTTTTGGGAGGTAAACAGTGGATTCTTTCAATTTGTTTTACCCCCTATCTAGAATATCAGGTCAGTTTTCCTCAATAATTTCTTGAAATGTGATGTCCAGGTTCTTTTTTTTTTATCATGGCTTTCAAGTAATCCAATAACTGCTAAATCATCTCTTCTCCATCTATTTTCCATGTCAGGTTTTTTTTTAATCAGATATTTCACATTTTCTCCTCATTTTTCATTCTTTTGATTTTGTTTTATTGTTTCTTGATGTCTCATGAAGTCATTAGCTCCCACTTGCTCAAATCTAATTTTTAAGGAATTCTTTTCTTCAGTGAGCTTTTGTAACTTCTTTTGCTTTTGGCCAATTCTACTTCTTAAGATACTCTTTTCTTTAGTAAATTTTTGTACATTTTTTTCCTTTGGTCAGTTCTGTTCTTTAAGCGTTCTTCTCTTCAGTAAATTTCTATGCCCTTTTTTAAATCATATGGCTTACTCTATTTTTTAAGGTACTATTTTCCCCAGTATTTTTTTTTACTTCCATTACCAAGCTGTTGATTCTTTTGGTGATTTTCTGGCATCACTCTTATTTCCCAATTTTTCCTCTACCTCTCTTATATGATTTTTTAAATCTTTTTAAAGTTGTTTCAGGAGTTCTTTTTTGGGGCCTAAAGCCAATTCACACTTTTCTCTGAGGCTTTAGGTGTAGCTGCTTTAACTCTGTTGTCTCTTCTGAGTTTGTGATTTGATTTTCCTTGTCACCATAGTAACTTTGTATAGTCAAGTTCTTTTTTTTTTTTTTGCTCATTTTTCTAGTCTATTTCTTCACTTTTAATTTTATGTGAAAGTTAGGCTCTGCTCTCAAAGTGGAGGGGGCACTGTCCCAAGCTTTAGATTTTTCAAGCTGCTGTTTTCACAACTATTTCTGGAAGACTCTAAGTTTTCAGTTCTTCCATGGTGGTATGATAAAAGGAGAGGTATAGTCACTGCTCTCCTGCCTTGTGAGTCACAAGCACTCTTCTCCACCCTGGAACTGTGCCCAAAGCCCTGGTACCCCTGTGGCTGTATATTCTAGTGTGCTAATGCTCCTCCTCCTCACCCTCGTAATACAACAGAGCAAACGGTTCCTTTCTGAACAGTAGTCTGACCCATTTGCTATCTGAGATAGCAGAGAACTGAGAGCTCTAAAACTGCCACTGACAATTCAGTTACCCCCAAGACTTGCTACTGGCTTTCTGAGATGTGACTGCACTCCTCTTTCACTCCAGTGAAACAGACCTCTCCAATGACCTTCTAAGTTGTCTTGGACTAGAAAATTGTTTCACCCTGTCCTTAGGTTGGTTCTGCTGTTCCAGAATTCATTTTGATACATTGTTTTAAAGTTGTTTGGAGGAGAATTTGGGAGAGCTCAGTCAAGTCTCTGCCTTTATTCCACCATCTTGACTCTGCCTCCCGTCAAAACCTTTTCAAACTCAATGTCACCTTTGTAGCCTCCCCCTTAGCATAGTGCCTTTCATATTGTAAGTGCTCTAGAAATATCTGATAATAACAGAATTGGGTTTGCTCTGCACTCAAGTGGTAAATAGGCAGATACAAGCAAGCAAGTAACAGATAGCTTTGAAGTCAAATGAAATCAAATTAAGGTAGAGAGAAAACAAACTTTGACTGCACAGCTACCACCACATTCTAGTTTCCTTTACCATGAGGTTACTCCTCCTGAATAATAATAGTGCACTGTCTATCCCTGAAACATCCGCCTCCTTGTTCTATCATTGCTAACACATACCAATCCTCAAATCTGACTTACCCCACACCTATCATGTGCCTTCTCAAAATCATGTCACTGATGCTACTATAGAAGTTCATGAAATGATGATTATTAAGGAATTTAATCTAATCTCAATTATATCTCAATGAAATATAGCAATTCTTGTATTCTTTCTTGATTCTCAAAATCACTTCTTGCTGTTGTTCAGTCATTTCAGTTTTATCCAACTCTTCATAACCCCATTTGGAGTTTTCTTGGCAGAGATACTGGAATGGTTTGTCATTTCCTTTCCAGATCATTTTACAGATGAGGAAACTGATGCAGATGAGGTTAAATGACTTCCCTAGAGTTATACAGCTAGTAAGCATCTGAAGTCAGATTTGAACTCAGGTCTTCCTGACCCCAAGTCTTGTATTCTGTCTACTGCATCACCTAGATGATCCCCCAACATCACTCCACGTCTCAATCTCAGCAAGTGTCCAATCAAGACCATCTGATATGAGTTCCTTAAACCTTCCTATTCTATATCTCCAAATCTTTCACCTTCAATCATCCTCTCATCCTTTACTCTAAATCTGTGGAAGAGATGGCCCTTCTCTTTGTCAAGGTCAACCTCTCTATTTGTATCATTAACTCTGTTCACCACTTTGTCTTCTAGAGAGTGCTTCTTATCATTTCCCCTCTATCTTTTGTCTTCAGTATTTCTCGGTCTTTCTATTACTTCCTTTCCAATTGCCTACAAATAATGGCAGGTAGACACCCACCTTAACAACTTTCACTTGGTTCTACCCTCCCCTCAAGGTATTATCCTACGCCTTTCACTATAAGCAGCAATGAGGGGGGATAGTGTAGGTGGAACAGGATCTGAAGTCAGGTAGGAATTCAATGCAAATCCAACTTCAGACACTTGCTAGCTGTGTGACTTTGGGCAAGTCAAAACCCCTGTTTGCTTTAATTTCATTATTGGTAAAGCAAGAATACTAATACTTCTCAGGGATGAAATTATACAATATTTCTAAAAGTCTTAGCACAGTACCTGGAACATAATAGATGCTATACAAATGTGAGCTGTTGTTATGATTTAGATTATGAAGGACATTATTACCTTGAGTACTTCTTTGGTATCCAGGTGAATCTTTGACCCACATATGAGAAAACTTAGGTTCTAAGTTAAATTCAGGTATTTATCTAAAATAAACTTTGGATGAGTCCATAACAAGGCAAATTAAAGCATTTGGAGGGGGAGCAGGAGTCATTCATAAAATGTAATCTGTGATTCAGCACTTTTGGTTAGCTAGCAGATCAATCAGGAAATAAGTATTTGTTAAATGCCTATTATATTCCAGGCATTGTGCTAAGCACTAAAGATACAAAGGGAGAAACAGATGTTGCCCTCAAGGAGCTCACAATTGAGTAGCCAGAAGAGACTATGGTCCCACTATCCTAGGACTATCTATCCTATTACACAACTCCCGCATGATTGGGGCTTAATCTGAATGATCTTCTAGTTAGAATTGTCTGCTGAAAATCTTCTGTAAGCTGTTGACATTTGATTATTGTATTTCCACCTTCCTTATCCCAAGAAGGCCTCTGTAATTCATTTTTTTATCCTCCCATTTTGTTACTAGTTCATCCGCCTTGAGCCCATAACTCCCACCATCAGCATGTCAGCTGCCATGGCAGACTTTTTGTCAGAAAATCCTGTGTAAATCTAGACTCCCAGAAACTCTGTACATTTGACCAAAGAGCACATCTCACTATTCATTTGGACTCATTCAACTCTCTAATTCACTGAATTACTGTACTTTCCCAGGGTGCACTCTGGTTTGAGTATCCATAAATCATTCTCACCTATCTCAGCATCACTTTGTGCCTTTCACCTTAACTCTGCCCTAAATTTACATGACAACATTCTAATGAGGGAGATAATATGAAAATAACTAGGTACAAACAAGATATATGTAGAGGAGATAGAGGGTAATCTCAAAGAGGAAAGCACTATTAGGTGGAGAACTGCAAAAGGCTATTGACAGAAAGTAAAATTTGATGTGAGTCTTGAAAGAAGCCAATAGAAGGTTTAAATGAGTAAACAGATCACTTTAAACATGTCAGTTAGCCCATACAAAGACATCAGTGTAATGTTTGAGGAATAGTAAGTAGGCAAATTTAGCTGGATCTTAGAGTGTATAGAGGGGAGTAAAATGAAAGAAGAATGGAAAGGGAAGGAGAGAGAGGTTATCCAGAATTTTGAGTAACAAACAGAACATTGCATCTTCTATCCAGGAGCTAATACAGACCTACTGTAGCTTGAGTGAGGTAGTCAGGTCTATGCTTTAGGAAAATCCCTGAGAGCAGAACAGAGGAAGAATTGCAGTGTGCAGAGAGCTGAGATGAAATTAAGAAGCCTGTTGTAACAGTCCAGGTGAAAAGAGCCTGAACTCCGGTGATAGTTGTATGGGTGGAGAGAAAGCAAAGGCAGTCTTGCAGTATTGCAAATTGATCAAGGAAGTTCTCCAGGTAACCTCCTATGTTTGTTAAAGGAAGAATGTATTTATTCTTTCAACTGTAAGTTCTGTGAAGACAGGTTCTATTTGATATATGTCTTTAAACCCCTAAAACCTAGTATAGTGCTTAGTATATATCAGGCATACCACAAATGCTTGCTGAATTGAGTTGAGTATATAATAAAGAAACCTTGTCTATAAATTATTTATAAATAGTTGTTTGCCTATTTTCTCCCTCATTAAACTGTGAGCTCCTGGAGAGCAGAGACTGATTTTTGTTAGTTTGATTACTTGTTTTGCCTTTTTCTGTACCTCCAGGGTTTAGCCTTGAGCCTAGACTATAATAGGCATTTAATAAATTCTAGTTGACTAAATGAGCAATGCGTACCAGGGGACTGAGGTCTTCTGTTATCATTTATTCTAGCTCAACTTAATTTTGATGATAAGCAGGGAGAATGTTGTTTGCAAAGTGCACTCTGTAACCTTATTCTCTGCACAGCTCTTATGACTTTGTTTCATTGGAGTCCATGGAATATTCATGTTTTAGGGGCATAGAATCCATATTGAAGTTAAACAGAATTTCCAAAGAGATTTCTTATCCTAGTCACTTAATTGCTATGGATTATGGACTTTGAATCAATATTAGATGCAGACGTTGAACTGAATAAACTTAATTATAGCTGGGGATATACTGGCTGGATTTTGTTGGCTGCCCTAAGATAGATGAAGGGACATTTAACCTAAGGTAGGGACTAAAGACTTCTTTGCCTGTCTTTGTCAGGGAGAGATTTTTCTAGTCACTCCACTGCAGTAGATGGGAACACAGATCCCAGAAAATTTTCTTGAAGAGCTAAAGCACTTAAGGTGGCAGAAACTTGGCAGTGCAGATATCCAATAGAGATGACAGGAGATGACATACTCAGTAAAGAACAAAGATGAAGCACTGATAACAAATAATAGTAAATAGTGTAATGGTACCACCAGAAAACATTGGAAGTCCTGAAACATTAGAGGTATATTACACTGACCATACATCCTCATCTTTTTACATATGTGTGCTCTAGTCATGTTTTATGGTCATTTGTATTCTTTACACATAAATTAACCTATGCAATAATATACTCAATAAAAAATAGCTTTTCTGAAAGCTAATATGTGAGAAGGAATGCTCCAGGTGCTCAAAATTAAAATATAAAAAAAGAAAGGATCCCAACTTGTAGTACAAGGAAAATGGGTGGAAAGAGGAGCAGCTGCTTGTACTCCAAACAGTAAAATGAATCCACAGATGAAAGATTATTTAATAAGGGTCTCACTTTGATTGGCAAATACTATACTTATCTATTAATTATATTCATAGCTTGTGTGATTCCTCTCAGGGACAGTGTATTTTTTACTTGTTTTTTTTCTTAGTGTGAAGACCAGAAAGTGGAATATTTATATGAGGCCCTGAAGAGAGCTGGTGACAAGATTTTGAGTTCTTTCCCTTCTACTATCCCTTTGAGTCTCCATTCTTCTATCAGTTACCTTGGATTCTTCATTAGCGATAGCTCTGCCGATGTTATTCGAGAGTTTGCCATGAGTTTTGCAACGGAAGCATCTGTATTGTCAGGTAGGCCACCATTGTCCATTGAAACTACAGGGATGGTTCAATAAGAAAGTTGTTCATTTGTAATATGAAGATGAGCCATAGCCATAAAAAGGAACTCTAAAACCCAGAGGAAATTCACTTAATGGCAAAGGAGGAAGGGAGAATCTAAGGTATGAGTACTTCAGTTCAAGTGTATGGTTGGGGTAAACTGGAGACAGAGAGCAGTATGGTGCTCTCAGGGCACTCAAAGCTGAAGGTAGTTAAAAAAAAAAACCAAAAAACTATGAGGCCAGGGTGTTAAAAGAAAGAGGAGGTAGGGGAAAAAAAAAGACAAATGTGAGACAGGTGCTGAATTTATTTTTAGAAGAAAAAGTGACATGGAGGTCCATGAGGACAGCAATTAGAATCTGAACAGAATATACAGATTTAATTTTTAAAGAAAGACAGCCTGCTAAGTCATGGTGGCAGGACTATCTGAATTAGAGAGAAGATAGCTACTAAATTATCATTTTGTTTCTGTTTTCCCTTCTAAGGAGAATGAATGACCTTTCCACTGGGAATGGAAAAATAACTAATAGGGAGTTTTCACCCAAGATAATTGAGGAGATAACATGAGAGCACCTACTTACCCTAAATAAATTCAAGTCACTTGGCTTAGATAAAGGACATCCTCAGGTAGTGAAAGAGCTGGTTGAGTATAATGACTGACCCATTATCAGTACTGTTCATGTGATTATGGAGACTGGGTAAGGCCTTGTACAACTGAAGAAGGGTAAATGTTTTCCTGATTTTCAAAAAACGAAAGAGGATAAAGTTTGCAAACTACATACTGGTGGGCTTAACTTTGATGCCTGGAAAAATTATATAATAGATTGTTGGAGAAATGGTTACTGAGCATCCAGCAAAAAGTCATCATAGTTTTGTTAAGAATGTATCGTACCAGACGAGCCCCATTTTCTCTTTTCATAGGTTACCGACCTAGTAAACCCAAAGCAATGCTCTAGATGCAGTTTAGCTATATAATGTATAGCACAAAATGTATATGGTAGCATAAATTTCTAGTACTCTGGGTAGGATCAGTTGTAGTCTAGTACAATATTCCATTGCACAGCTACAGTAAAATTCTGTAATTGCACAGCTCCAACTTCTGCCATTTTCTTAACAAAAAGAGTAGGCGCCAAACTCAGAAACTTGCTTTTAAACACTGTCCGAACCAGATTAAAGTACATCTGGGTGGGAGATTTGTGTGACAGAGCTAGTGTGGCTCAAGGTATCAATGTGGAGGAAACTGACCATTCTACCTTTCAAACACTGTTATTTGTATGTACTATAAATGATGACATCAGTGAGCACTGAGTCCAGGGAAACTGGGAGGAGACAGAGACATAGAAGCAGATGTAGCACAAGCAGAGGCTACAAGTCACTGCAGAACAGATCATACTTGCACACGCGATTTTGGACCTCAACAATGCTGACTCTGAGGAGAAGGTGAGGTAACTGATTGATATCACAAGCAGATGAATATGTAATTGTTTTATAAGACTGTAATGGAGATGTCAATGGAATTATTGATGTCCTGATGGATGAGAGCCCAGAGATGCATTCCTGGGAAATGATTGGGAAAAAGAAGGGAGTTTGGGGCAGAAGGATGGTGCACAGATGGAAAGGCTAAGATAATCAAGTCTGAGACAGAGACTCTAGTAGGAGACTTAACTGATCACCAAAGCTGGAAAGAGGCATCAGTCATTGATGAGGATTTTAGGGCCAGGAAAATGGACTGGATGATGCTAAGACTGCAAGTCCATGTGGAAGAGGCACAAAAAGAGATCAAAGTGGACACAGATGAGACATGGATGGCTCTGATAGGAGGGAAGGATGGTCTTCTGCTCAATATATAGCCACTTTTCACCCAGGCAATTATGCAGAAATCAACCACACCAAAAGACAGCGGCAAATGAAAAAGGCCTCTGACCAAGATTTTTGCTCTGGCAGAGGAAATGCCTGACTCAATAGATATATTAAATCTGGGGCATTATAATTTGAGTTGAAGTCTATTCTCCTTTCCACTCCACTAAGACCACCTCCTCAAGTCAAACTACAAGCAAACTACAACTACAAGTCAACCATAATACTATCATTCCAGGTAAGTCTATATCCACAATTTCATCCAAAGAGAGTCAGACCTCTAGCTACTAGAGCAGCCCAATTCAGTCAACAAACCATACCTCCCAAAACAGTACTCAGGGCGCACTATGTGAACAGAGATCCACACAGACTTAGAGGTATCCCGAATCCATCTCCTCATCTCCTCAGAATAATACACCAAAAAAAAAAAAGAAGTTAGTTCTATTCAAGCCACAGAGTTACGGATCACACAATCTGTTGAAGGTGCTATTAGCCATGCAGTGAAATCTGATTCACTCTCTGCTCCCAGCACAACCCCTCTCGATGACACAACGTTCACAGCTTTCTTGCTAATAGCCCATCAGCACACATATTCATTGGGTAACAAATACTACCACCTGTCAACACAGCAGCACATTATCAATCCAACAGAACATGCTTGTCCTTATCATCTTCTGGACACACTTCAACACCAATTCTTTTGCACACAAGCACTGAAAATGAGATTAGTCTTCATTCTTCTACTAGCACAGATCTACACAAAAATGTAGAGGACCATTTTTCATGGGCCACCTGAAATCCTTTGGTATAAGCAGACCTCAGGCCACAGGTTGTGCAGGTCTGCTCTAGCACTTTCTTTAGTGCAAGCAGCAGAGTCTCAGTGCATCTTCCATGATCCATATTTCATTCTGCCTAAACAATGACAGTGGTCAAAATGTTGACACAAACATTCCACATTTCTTTCCTGTGGGTACAAGGATATTTTTTAAAGAAAAGTCCTAATGTAGGTCTGTGGTTCTACTATGGTGTAATATTATTTTCTACGAACTAGGGAAAATATATTAGCATATATATATCTTTTTCTGGTGTCTCAAAAGGCTTTTTTATCCAAGTTATTTATTTTTAACATTCATTTTTTTTTAATTTTTGATATTCAAATTCTTTCCCTCCCTTAAACTACTCTCTTACTCATTGAGAAGGTAAACAATTTGATACCCATTGTACACGTGAAGTCATGCAAAACATATTTCCATTTTACCCATGTTGCAAAGAACACAAAAAGCAAGAAAAATACAATGAAAAAACATTCTCCAACGTGCACTCAGAGTTTATGGAGATTGTTAATATTTTTATCACAAGTGCTTTGCAATGTCTTGGTTCATTGTACTGATTTGAATAACTAAATCTTTCACAGTTGGTCGTCATTACAACACTGTTATTATGGGTTCTGCTCACTCACTTCACTTTACATTAGTTCACAAAAGTCTTCCTAGGTTTTTCTGAAACTATCTTCATCATTGTTTCTTGTATTACAGCAGTATTCCATCTTCATTTGTTCAGATATTCCCCAGTTGATGGGCATCCCTCTATTTCCAATTCTTTGCCATCATTAAAGGAGTTTCTATAAATATTTTTGTATGTTAAAAAGACTTTTCTTATCTCTATAGGACATAGATCTAGAAGTGATACTTCTGGGTCAAAGAGTATGCACAAATTTGATATCCCTTTTGACCTATTTTGACATTGTTCTCCAAAATGACTGGACCAGTTCACAACTCCACCAGCAGTACATTAGTGTTCTACTTTTACCATGTCTCCTCCAGTATTTATCATTTTATTCTGTCATGTTTACCATTCTGATGGGTATTTAATGGTACCTCAGAGTTGTTTTAATTGGCATTTTTTTAATTATTAGTGATTAAAGTATTTTATGTGACTATGAATAGTTGATTTCTTCTTCTAAAAACTTCCTGTTCACATATTTTGATCATAAATCAAACGGGGGATAGCCATTCTTCTATTCTTGTGAAAGAGATGAATTTAGGCTAAATTACTTCAAATCCTTAATGTTTCAATATCAAATTGACAGTAAAAGTGTCCCAGGAATCTATGGTTGACCCGGTCTCATTTTTGTTCCAATATTCCACATTTTCAAACTTATCATTAGTGTAAATTTCTCATTCTCTCTTACTCTATGTATTCAAACAGTTGGGAATTTTTTTATATACACACACTTCTTTTATTTTACACATGTTGTTTGCCTGCCTTAATTCTCTCCCTGCTCCAAATAACTCCCAAAGTGATTTTCCTGAAACACAGATCTGATCTTATCATTTCCCTATTCAATAACCTCGTGTCCCTTTTATCTTTAGGAAAAAATATAACATCCTTTTCTGTTATATGCATTCATAACCTAGCCTACATTACCAGTCTCATCATTGTTGCAGATACCTCTGACTTATTCCTAACTCTAAAATTCATGAGTCCTTATCCCCATATTTCCCATTAACAAACAATATAGAAATACATATTAGCAAAGACATTGACCAAGTTGGTAACAAAGGCTATAAAATATAACCCTCCTCCACTAATACACATTGCATCTATGAAAAAGTGGGCACAATATTAAAGTATTATTGTAATAAAGTACTATGTATTATATACATGTAGGCATCACATGTGTCTAAATCCTTTCTCTACTGATGGATTCTTCACAAAGCTCATCCCTGGTTTTAGCATATCAGCTGGGTAGCTGCTTGGCTTGTCTCCCAGAGTATGCACCTCTTCATACTTGACTCTCAACTTTCAGGGCTAGGATTCTCTTGACTTCATAGCTTTTCTGCTATAGCATTTCTGCATAGCTCTTTTCTGCTACCAGATGTGCCCATGTCTTACTCCTAGAAACTGCTTTCACCCTTAAGTGATTGACTCTGTATCTGTGTATACCTGTAGTGTGTGTTTGTGCTCTATCAATTATGTCTGGGATTCTTTTGAACTGACTTTTCACTGCTGTATGCAACTCTTCTTCTGAGAAAAATAGCTCTGGCTCTGGCTCTGGTTCTGTAACTAGATGGATGCCATGACTGGTAGGGGGTGGAGAGATGAGATAAAAAGGAAAAATACTCTTGATTTCTGATGTCCTAAATCTGGGAAACTGCTTGAGTTTGTCTTTGGTGTATAATATCTGTTTTGGAGAGGTTTTTGAAAGGTTGAGGAGATCAGACAAAATGTCTAGTCCTCCATCTTGTTTATCCTGTAACTAGACTGATTATTATATTTCCTTAGCACCTAGCACAGAGCTACTTGTATAGCAAGCACTTAATATATACTTCCTGATTGATTGATCTCAACATGTTGGACCATTAGGCTGAATCTAAAAAGATAAAAATTAAAAGGGATGAATGTAGTTTTATATCGGTTCAAAAAGTTAATTTTACAAATATAGGATGCAGGGTGAGGAAGGGGAAGAGGTTGTTAGATATCAAATTGTTTAAATAAAGATATAAGGATTTTAGTGTACTACAAATTTAATATGAATCAACAACGTAAGACAGTAACCAAGAAAGCTAAAATGAGCTTGGATTTGTTAAGAAAAATAAGGCTTTTCAGAATAAAAACAGTGGTAGTTCCACCATACTCCATATCTGGTGTATTGAATTCAGTCCTAGTTGCCAATGTTTTAGATGAACATTGATAACAATAGCTAATAATGTCTATCATTTATATAGCACCTTAAATTTGCAAAATACTTTATAAATATTATCTCATTTTATTCTCACTACAATTTTTGGAGGTAGGTAGTATTATTATTGCTATGTTTAAAATGAAGACACAGAGATGTGAAATGACTTGCATAAGGTCGCATAGGTAATAGGTGTCTGAGACTGTATTTGAAATCAAGTCTTCTTGACTTTAAGTCCAGCGGAATCACTGTGCCATCTAACTCCCTAAAAAGCTAGAGGACAATCAGGGTGCATTGGGAAGTATTTAATAATCAACTCTCCAAAAACACATTACATACTTTTAAGCTTAACCTACAGTATTAACATTTTCTCCACCACTTTTTAAAGTCTAGATAATTGAAAAAATTATAGCCTTTACTGATTCCTAAGGTGTATAGGCTCACACTAAAAATTTAACAATAAAGAGTGAGTTTAAGCACAGCCTTTCAGCATAACCCTGAACATCCAAAGGAGGGCAACCAAGATGTAGTGATAGCTGTCTTCTCATGTTTAAAGGTCATGTAGAAGAGGGTTTTCATTTAACCTCAGAAGGCAGATCCAGGAAAAAAGAGTAGAAGTTGTGAAGAGGAAAATTTGAGTTTAATATAAAGAACATTTTCCAAATAATTAGAATTAGCCAAAAGCGGAATGAAAATAATGGATTCACTCACACTGGAGAACTTCAAGTAGAAGCTGAATGATCACTTGTGAATGTTGTAGTTAGGATTCGCATAAGGCTTAGAATAGATGACTGCTGAGATCTCCTCTACTCTAAAACTGTATGATTCTATGAAAATGGCAGTGAGAATCAAGATGTATCTGATAACCCCTCTTTCTCTTGTACCTGTTTATCAAAGAATCTGAAAAAGCAATCTATATTAAAGATGATACTAAGAGATGGAGTGTTTTCAGGAACAATCTAAGCTATAGTGGAAACCAGAAGAGAGAAATATTGTAAGAATAAAATATATTGGACCATAAATTTATAGCTGGAAGAGATCTTGGAGTTCATCCAGTCTAATTCCTTTATTTTAAATATAAGGAAACTGAGGCTTAGAGAGGTGAAGTAATTTTCTAAGGTCATACGGTAGTAGTGTTTGAAATTGTAACTTCTAGACCAGTGGTCTCCATTTTTTATTGTATACTTAATTTTTTTATTGAATGCATCCCAATGTGTTTATTTATTTTAAAATTATATGTGTAATATATGTGCTACTGTACTACTGCTATATTACTTCATAATAAAAAATATCAAAAGAAGTTAAAAGAATAAGATAAAATTTAAAGAAATATCTCAAATTTAATAATTTTTAATGAGAACAATGTAGTGGAATATACTTGATTATTTTTTAAATCTTGGTAAATTACTTTGTGTTACAGAGATGTGAAGTTCTGGTTTTAATTTCATTTCATTATGAAGCTTCCCAAAAGAGGAAGGGGGGAAATTCAACAAAACTGATCAATACATTGAAAACTCAGACACCATATATGATACCTTAAATACAAGGAATCCTGTCCCTACCCCAATGTCTGCAAAGGAGTAAGAGGAAGTATCTCTACCTACCTCTTCTTTGGGGCCAACTTGTTTTTTATAATTTTACAATAGTCATTTTTGGTTATTTTCAGGGGTTCTTTCTACTTGCACAGCTATATTATGTATATTATTTTCCTGACTCTGCTTACTTCACTTTACATTCATTCATGTAAGTTATTTTATACTTCTCTGTATTCATCATGTTTGTCATACAGTAATATTCCATCACATTCATGTTCCACATTATTTAGAAGTGTTTCACTTTGAATCAGAAGCCTCAGTGTCTTGTAGATATACTTTTAGCCTACAGAATCTGACAGTTAAAATTTTAAGTACAACTTCCTTCCAAAAATGTGAGTCATTTTTGGTTCACAAAATGTTCAAAAAAAGGAACAATTCTCAGATTTAGTGGTGGTATATTTTAGAAATTTTAGGTTTTTCATGTGTATTTTAAGAACTGATAGATATAGTATAAAAACCCAGGAAAAGCTGAAAATACATGTGCCCAAAGATTATATTTTGTGTAGGTTCTTGAATGGAAACAAGGTTGTTTTAGACAAATGAAATTGCAGGTGGATCAGACATTATCTGGTCTCATGCTTTATCCTGGCATAATCTTCCACATCAGCAACTTGATTATATAGAGCAGCATTTTACATAAAAATGAAAACAAAACTTGTTTTATTTTTATTTCTAACATTTTTAAAAATAGAACTCAAGTCTTCTCAATGTGATTTCACATAGGAAATAAAGAGGTAGGAAATGAAGAGGTAGACCTAGCTGTGGTGTAATGAAATGAGAACTGGATTTCAAATCAAAAGACTCACTCGAACGTACCTGTGTGACATCAGGCAAGTCACTTAATTTCTCTGACTCCTAGCTTCCTCATTTGTATAATATGGAATAATCCTTAAATGACCTACTTCACAAATTTGTTATGAAGCTTAAAAAAATGTTAGTGTTTTTATATAGAGGTCAACAATTGTTGCTAATAATAAAGTGAATTATCATTTTTCTATATAATATGACTCTGAGATTCTGTGCTTTCCCAAATTCAGTATAGGGTCTTCTGGATAATCACAATTATGTAAAACCTCCATCCAGTTCTCTACCTAGTAGAAACCATAAAGCAAATAGTAAAACATGTCATTGGAACATACAAATAAATTAAATAACAAGAGAAAATCAAGTAGTGTGATCATTCTCATTCTCTCCCTTCCCAACATGAAGCAGTACAGTATTCCATAGATGTCCAGCCCTTTGAAAGATGGTACATTCCCCAGATGGTTAATAGCCCCAGGGTCATATTATAGTGAGTCTGTTCTTTCTGCTTTGGTTTCTGTTTCACTCTGTCTTTGCAGATGCTGTTTCTCTCCGTCTCCCACTAAGCTACTGCTGCCATCTGCTGCTGCCATACTTGTTTCCCTCAAAAGAAGTAACTGTATTTGTGTGTGGGTGTGAGAGAGAGAGAGAGAGACAGACAGATAGATAGACAAAAACAGAGAGAGAGAGGCAGAGAGACAGAGACAGAGAGAGACAGACTAGGCTACATGGAGAAAGACAGAGACAAAGAGGATATGACTAGAAATTAATCAACATCTTTTTCTCTTTTGTTAATTATTCCCATATCCATGTTCAGCATCCATTTAAAATAAGCTCTTCATAGACTATCCAGACCTTTTCCTCATTTCACTAGAGTCCCCTCAATAGAGTGTTCCTAAACTCCTATTTCCCATTCCCAGTTAAATTAGACCAAATGAAATTCCTGTCAACTCTTTTTATTCCCCTGGATATTGGGTCACATCCATACAAATAACCTCAAATTCAACAGCCTCTACTACTAAACCAAAGAGATCACAAAGAAAAAGGATGTGTGTGTGCATAAATGTATGAAAAAAATGTATTTATAACAGCTTCTTTTCCATACTAGCCCAAAACTGGAAACAAAGGGGGTGCCCACCTATGAGGGAATAACTAGACAAATTATGGTATATAATTGTAATGGAATATTACTGTACCATAAGAAATGTCAAAGTGAATAGTTTCAAAGGAAACTGGAAAGGGTTCTATGAAATGATGCAAAGTGAAGAGAACAGGGGGAACAATTTATACAATGATGATATGATTATAAAGAAAAATAGCTTTGAACTATTTTAGAATTCTGATCAATTAAATGACAAATCACAAGTCCAGAGGATCAAGATAAAACATACCACCCACCTTCTATCAGAGATATGATAGATTTAAAGACAGAATAAGTTATCTATTTTTGGAGATAACCAATGTGGGAATTTGTTTCTCAGGGGTCATACATATTTGTTTTGGGGGTTTTCTTTATTTTTTTCTTTTTTGCTGTTTTATGGGGAGGCGAAAGGGAAAACTAAGTGTAAAAAATAGATTCCATTTTTAAAGGAAATGAAGAGTTTAAAAATAAAAGCTACTGATAAAAAATAAAAACAAAAGATATTTTAAAAACTCCACCCCCCTCCATAAAAAAGAAAGATCAAGTAGTGACAAAAAGGCTTTAGTTGCATTTAGCAACACTAGAGGGCAGCTAAGTGGCACAGGAGATAGAATTGGGTCAGGAAGACTCATCTTCAGACACTTTATTAGCTGAGCAAGTCACTTCATTCTGTTTGCCTCAGTTTTCTTATCTGGAGAAGGAAATGTCAATCCACTCTAGTATCTTTACCAAGATAGCCCCAAATAGGGTCATGAATAGTCAGCAACACTAGAAGGGTCAAAACAGAGTAGAACCGGACTGCATTCTTGCTATAGCAGAGGTCCATATTCCCTTTTACAAGCAGTGACTTATGACTTTCATTTATGATTCAAAAGCAATTATGATTTGCTCATTTGCTAAACAGGAATTGTTTGGTTCATACCTCCCAAATAACTACAATGGAGAAAATTTTCTTGTTAAGTCCTGAATTCCTTGGTGCAACTATTAGTGTGAATTAAATTTAATGGGTAATTAATCAGCAAAAAAAAAGTGTGCTTAAACTGTAACTTAGAGTGTTAGAGCTCTTTATTCTAAAATGAATAGGTATAATAGGTGTGACCTTAGACTTTACACACCCACATCCCCAATCCTGAAGTATGTTCTCTCACCTTCCCTTGTGAGATTCTTCATCCTGACCTAATTTAGAGTGGATTACTGGGCTTGGTGCCCATAGACCTTATTAGCCTTCCATGGACCTAGCCTTTTCAATTTAAATGGCTTACCATTAGTACAGTAGCTGACCTTGATGTCATTTTCATCCTCACTGAAGGTATCTGACATCATTGTGGAAAACATCATGGGAGCAAGCACATAACCCTGGTTTACTTCATTGGTGACTGGGAAAGCATTAGAGCATTGCCCTTAAGACAGAGCCTGTGTGAACGAGCATGCCATCATGAAACTGGCATATAGTACTGATGCACTTCTCCAGGCAATCAAATTTCACTATGATTTTCTAGGACTTTCTATGCAGAGCAAATTATTATACTGCTCTTGCCTCTTTCCTAGTTGTGATAGCAATGTCATCACTGGTTTGTTTAATTTAATTATTTTTTAATCCTCAATTTTTATTTTTTCCAAAAATTTACATGCTTTTTAAAAAATTTTTAACATTTACTTTATAAGATTTTGATTTCCAAATTTTTCCCCTCCTTACTTTCCCTCTCCCCTCCCCAAGACAGTAAGCAATCCAATATAGGCTATATACGTACAACTATATTTAACATATTTCTGCATCAGTCATGTTCTGAAAGAAGAATCAGAATAAAAGAAAAAAATCACAAGAAAGAAAAAAATTTTTAAAGTAAAAATAGTGTTCTTTGATCTGCATTCAAATTTCAGAGTTCTTTCTCTTTATATGGATAACATTTTCCATTATGAGTCTTTTGGAATTGACTACCATTGCACTGCCAAGAAGAGCCAAGTCTATCATAGTCAATTATCACATGATGTTGCTGCCACTGTGTACAATGCCCTCCTGGTTCTGCTCACTTCATTTAGCATCAGTTTATGTCTTTCCAGGTTTTTCTGAAATCTGCCTACTCATTATTTCTTATAGCACAATAGTACTCCACCACATTCACACACCACAACCTGTTCAGCCATTCCCCAACCAACGTTTACCAACCAAATTCCTTGAGACCACAAAAAGAACTTCCATAAATATCCTTATACATGTGGGTCTTTTTCCATTCTTCATGATTTCTTTAGATATATACCCAGCAGTGACACTACTGGATCAAAGCCCCATAGCCTTTTGGACATAACTCCAAATTGCTCTCCAGAATGGACAAACCATCCCACAACTCCACCAACAATGCACTAGTGTTCCAATCTTCCCACATCTTCTCCAACATCCACCACTCTCCTTTTCTGTCATATTAGTCAATTTCATAGATGTGAGGTGATACCTCAGAGTTATTTTAATCTGAACTTCTCCAATTAATAGTGATTCAGAGCATTTTTTCATCTGACTATAAATAGTCTTAATTTCTTCATCTGAAAACTGCCTGTTCAAATCCCCTGACCATTTATTAATTGGAGAATAACTTGTATTTTTGTAAATTTGATGCAGTTCTCTATACATTTTAGAAATGAGACCTTTATCAGAAACACTGGCCCTAAAAATTATTTCCCAGCTTTTTGCTTTTTTTCCGATCTTGGATGCATTGGTTCTATCTATGCAAAAACTTCTCAATTTGATATAATCAAAATTATCCATTTTACATTTTACAAAGTTCTCTATCTCTTGTTTGCTCATAAATTCTTCCCTTCTCCACAGATCTGACAGATACAATATTGCTTCCCCTCCTATTTTGCTTATGGTATCACCCTTTATGTCTAAATCATGTACCCATTTTGATCTTATCTTGGTATGTGGTATGAGATGTTGGTCTATGCTTAGTTTTTGTTGTGCTATTTTCCAGTTTTCCCAGTAGTTTTTGTCAAGTCATGAGTTCTTATTACAGAAGCTGGAGTCTTTGGTGTAGTCATTGTTTAAAGGAAGAAAATCAAGAAAAAAACAGCTTAAGGTTGATTCAGAATTCAAAACTTTTTGCTCCTGTATAATAACTCTCAAGGGAAATCTGTCCTTTCCCAAGGGTACTGATTTCTAATGTCTTATAGCCATCCCACCTTCATGGTTAGTGAATTATCATTTGGGATGTCTCCCAAAACTATAGTACTTTAATGGGTTGTACTTCTCATCTCTGGTGGTTCAGAGATTGCTCATAAACACTTGATATCTTCATAAGTGACATTTATAGTGTATATATATGACTCAGCTGTAGTGCTGTCTAATCTCTAAAATGTTCAGTTGGATATTATTGCCATTCTTACTCCTTTACAGTTGGAATTTGATTATGCAGCAAAAAGATGCCCTTCATAGGGCCATAGACTAGCCAACTTAAAAGTAAACTGTGAAATGCTAACTCACTCTCAAAACCCAATTCACTCTGATTATCAGGTAAATGGTACCATCAAGACTTACTTTGTTAAAGGACCTTTATGGGAAACTGTCTTAGCTCTCTTCAGGTCAGATATAAAGAGGGTTAACAGGAAAGTAAGCATGGTATACTAGCTAGAGAGCCAGTCTCAGATCAGGAACACCTGAGTCTAAGTCCTGCCTTTGAAGGGGTCACTCCTTATTAGGAGTTTCCTCAACCTGGATTTCCAGCTGTCAATAAAATTGTAAATACAATCCTTATCCCAATCTCTATCACTGTGTGTTAATAGGGAAGTATTATGGGATAGTAAAAGTACTCGGGGATTCAGATTCAGACAATGTGGGTTTGAATTCCAACTCTACCAACTGAAAGACTTTGAGCAAGTCACTTAATCTCTATTGTGTTTTGGCAATTTATTCATGCTTAGCTCCAAAAGCAACAGACATGTACTGAAACTACTTCAAAACAGATTCAAAACCATTCTAGATTTATTAGTGTAAAAATACAGAGAATAACCCCTCCACTCAGAGAAGAGCTGTGCCCTCACCACTTCCTTCTCAAGTAAGGGAGTTCTCTCTCAAATCTGAACTCATAAACAGAAACAAAACAAGTTTTGTCCTGGGGAGATGAACCTCCAAAGAGAAAGGACTCTTTATGTTATTGTTTGTAGTTTTTTATGCCCCCTCACCTAAACCCCAGGGAGAATTATTTACTGTGAAATTTAGCTTATGTCTTCATTTTCCCCAAAAAACAAGGAGTAGAAAAGTATATAGTGTTTGACAGATCAGTTTGTACATTCAGCAGTTAGAGACACATAGGAATGTGGGTTTGGGGTTGTTGAGTTTTTTTTAATATAATTATACCTGAAGGGCAGAGGGGCAGATTATGAATTTAGTCATAGCATCGGTGAAAAGATGCTGCTGATACAAATAGAAATCAATAGGATACATATGGGAAGCATGGTTTCTGGCCCAGAGTTCCCAGTGAAGAATGCATGAAAGCAATAGAATAAGAGCCAAAGTAGGAATGAGAATTGAGAATAGCCAGTGGTAAAATGGTCTTGGACTTATCTTATTACTATCTTCTAAGGGATGACGCCCTCCACTGGAAGGTCAGCTAGTGGGAAGACTTTCGGAGAAACTTTAGATTGATATAGAGAAAGGTTTAAATAACAACTTACATTACACAGAAATCATTTAACAATGATTAGTGAGTATGGTTTTATTCTACTGCCTGCAGAGTTCTACCAGTTAAATAAGTGTCTCAAATAAAGATCTCATTTCCAAGAAATATAAGAAACCAATTCAAATGTTAAGGAATGAGTGCTTCCATGTATTTCTGCAAAGATTTTTCTCCCAGATATCTGGGAATTGCCTTCTAATTATCAACTGAATAGATTTGCTTCTTTCATTCATTCATATATGATTCTTCATGACTCCATGGATTACAGCATGCTGAGCCCTTCTATCCTCCACTATCTCTCAAAGTGTCAAAGTTCATGTTTATTGCTTCCATAACATTATCTATCCATCTCATCCTCTGCCATGCCCTTTTTCTACTGCCTTCAATATTTCCCAAGATGAGTCTTTTTTAATAAGCCCTATCTTCTTATCAGTTATCAAAAGTATTTCATCTTTAGCTTCAATATTTGACTTTCTAGCAAATATCCTGAATTAATTTCTTTAAATATTGACTGATTTGATCTTCTTGCTGTCCAAGGGACTCTCAAAAGTCTTTTCCAGCAACACAATTTAAAAGCATAGATTCCACAGTTCTCAGCTTTTCCTATAGCCCAGCTCTTACAGGCATATATAGCTACTGGAAAAACCATAGCTTGAACTATAAAGACCTTTGTCAGCAATGTGATATCTCTTCTTTTTAGTATACTGTCCAGATTCACCATAGCTTTCTTTTCCAGAAACAAGCACTGTCTGCAGTGATCTTTGAGCCCAAGAATATAAAATCTGACACTGCTTCTATTTCTTCTTTCTCTATTTGCCAGGAAGTGATGGGACAAGTTGCCATCGTTATTTTTTTAAAATGATAAACTTCAAGTCAGTTTTTATACTATCCTCTTTCACTCTCATAAATAGATTCCTTAATTTCTCTTCACTTTCTGCCATCAGAATGGTACTAACTGCGTATATGAGATTGTTTATATTTTTCCCAACAACTTTAATTCCAGCTTTTGAATCATCCAGCCTGTTATTTTGCATAATGTACTCTCCATACAAATTACATAAATAAGGTGACAATATACAACCTTTCCAATTTTAAACTAATTAGCTATTCTATGTTTGGTTCTAACTATTGCTTCTTGACCCACCTACTAGATCTTCAAGAGATAAGCAAAATGACCTGGTACTCCCATCTCTTTGAGGACATGCCATATTTTGATGCAATCCACACAATCAAAGGCTTTAATACAGTCAATGAAGCAGAAGTACATGTTTTTTTTTCTAGAAATCTCTTGCTTTCTCTATAATCCAGTGAATGTTGGCAATTTAGTCTTTATTGTTTGGCCAACAATGGGTCCCATCCCAAGCTGACTTGCTCATTATTTGGCTTTTGAGTATAAATAGCAATTATTTCTATTCTATCCAGAAACTCTGAGAGTCTTCCCCAACCAAACTGACTCTTTTATGATGGCAAACAAGGTCATCTTTTGCCTCAAATTCTTACCTAGCCTTTAATTTCTAAATGGGCATTGCCTCAGACAAACTGAGATCTGGGAAAGACCTTAGTATAAAAAGATAAAGGTCTCCTATTGCATCTGAGGTCACTGCCAGTCGCCTTGACCTATGTCTTTCCACTGGACTCCTATGATTCTTGGGGACAGAATGAGGCTGAGGACTTTGCACAACAATGCCTCACTTAAATCAAATTCACTTGCAACCATCTTGCTAAAGTCATTGGTCCTCTTCAGGAATGAAGAATGAACAACATTGAGATGATCTTGCACTCCCTTTTTTTTAAGAATTTGCCATATTTTGTTATGATCTACACAAACTATAGTCAATGAAACCATAGATTACTTTTTCCTAGAATTCCCTTGCTTTCTCCATAATCCAGTGTATGTTGGCAATTTGGTCTCTAGTTCTTCTGCCTCTTGGAAAACCAACTTTCTCTTCCAGTAATTATTAGTTCACATATTGCTGAAGCCTACCTTCCAAAATCTTAAGCATAATATTACTGACATGTGAAATAAGTGCAATTGTTATGTAATTTGAACTTTCCTTGGCATTGTCCTTCTTTAGGATGAGGGTGTAAACTGAACTTTTCCAATCCGATGGCCACTTTATTTTTTTATTTTATCATATCAAAATTGTCCATGTTATTTTCTGTGATTTTCTCTTTCCAGAATTTTGTTATGCATTCTTCATCTATCCATAGATTTGAAAGATAACTTCTTTCTTGCACCTTTAATTTGCTTGTGATGTTACCTTTTATGTCTATGTATTTGGAGTTTTATCTTTTTATCCTATGAGATGTTGCCTAATTTCTGGCAAACTGCTTTCTGGCTTTTCTAGAAATTTTTTCACATATTTAAGTCTTAACCTAGCCCACACCCTACCCCAAGAAATGAAATGGAGTTTATAGAACACAACACTATTTTCATCATTTTCTTCTTTATACTGAATATTTAATCTGTTCCACCAATCGGTCTCACTGATTCTTAACTAATGTGACATCATTTTGATGATTACTTCTCTATAATGTCTATCATTTGAGATCAGATACTATAAGGTCCCCTTCCTTCCTAATTTTTTTTTCATTATTTCCCTTAAGATTCATGAACTTTAGTTCCTCCAGGTGAATTTCATTGCTATTTTTCTAGTTCTATAAATTAGTGCTTTGGTATATAACTTTCCAGGTTTATAAAAAAATAATTAGTATTTGCATCAGTAAGCACCCCAGCATACACAAGAGGGCCTACTGCACAGGTTCTTGGGTTTGCTTCTCTAAAAGGAAATCAACTTTTGAAGGGTCAGCAATCTTCTTTAATTACATGCCAAAAGGGATAATACAAACAGAGAAACAAAGACCAACAGACAGGGCTTCTAACTGTCTGACCATAAGTAATACATACATCACAGATCAATAGACAGATCCAACTGTCTGACCATTACATACATACTTAGTTACCAGAGAGAGAAGCACCAACATCTGGGTTTTCAAAGTCAGCGGGCACATGAACCTTCCTCCAAGGAGGAGAAATCCCCAAAGTAAAACCTCATTTCAGAGTGTATATGTGTGTGTGTGTGTGTGTGTGTGTGTGTGTGTGTGTGTGTACATATATATACACACTTTTCCAAGCTGGAGGGCATGACCTTGACCCATGACTAAGTGCCTAATTAAAAATTAACTAAAGGAATCTGAGGCCTATTAATGAGCAGGGAAGATCTTTAGCTCTTTTACCCACCCACCATTAATCTTACATTAGCATTACATTGGGCACCTCCATTACATAGGCAACAGATACTAACATTTCTTAAGTAAATACAACATAATTCCCACAAACACATCACGAACTTCACATTTGCAGAATAAATAATATAACATAACATCATTCTTTGGGGGTCAATCTTTGGGGAATGAGCAACCAGCTCCTTCCTTCTCTCCAAAACAAAATGTGCAAATAAAGTCCTTCTTGGGGGTGTATCCTCCCCACACTATCCTTACAGGCTTCTTCCTGTCACTCTCAGATGCAGACTCTAATGAGTCAAGTCCTAGTCCTACCACGGCTCCAGCCCCTACTTCCAAGTCCTGAGGGATGGCTGGGCAACAAGGTGGGGTCATTGGGGGTACACAGTATTTCTACTCCACCTACCTTAGGTAACTCCATCCCACTGGGTCCCAACCCATCCCAAGAGAAGGCTACCAAAAGTACAATCAGCTTTCCTACCTTGCTGCTCCATTTTTATCTTGCCCTTTGCTGAGAATTCAGCCCCAGGGTTTCTCCTCCTCCAGCAGGAGCCAGCCTCTCCTGGCTCTTTCCTGGGTCTGCTCCAGGGCTCCGCAGAACCATAGCCACCTCAAATGGGAAACAATGAACAATTATTCCAGCCCCCATACTTTCCTTTTAGTTTGCAGATCCTGCCTGACTAGACCACTCCATAATGTAACAGCAAAGACCCTGGCATACATAGAAGGGCCTGCTGTACAGGTTCTTAGATCTGCTTTCCTAAAAGGAAAGCAACTTTTGAGGGGTTAACAGTCACTTTAATCAAGTCCATATATCATTCACTTAGTTCAGGGAGAAAAGCCAGCACCCTGAACTTCAGAGAAAATACAACTAGAAATTACAAGCAGAAAACAGAAAGATCAACAGACAGGACTTCCAAATGATTGACCATAGAAAATATATAAATACTTACCAGAGAGAGAGAAGTATCAACGTCTGGATTTTCAAAACCAGAGAGATCCTTAGCATACCCAGAGTCTCATCTGGCACATCACTCATTTGTTCCCAAAGTAAAACCTCACCTCAGAGTATATATACACTTTTCAGAGCTGGAGGACATGGCCCTCATAACCCAATGTCTCATTAGAAATTAACAAAAGCTATCTGGGGCCTATTAATGGGCAGAGAAGATCTTTAACTCTTCCCCCTACCTACCATTAACCTTACATTAACATTGCAGCATTCCATTGAATAAGTAAAATAATTTAGGTAGCATTGTCATTTTTTCATATTGATTTGACCTTCTAATGAACAACTAAAATTACTCCAATTATTTAGATCCATCTTTATTTGTATGAGGAGTGTTCTTTAGTTGTACCCCTATATTTCATATGTATATCTTGACAGGCACAGTGCCTAAGTGTTTTGTACATTCTCTAGTTCTTTTAAATGAAATGTCTTTATCTGTTCATGCTTTTATTGGAGATGCTAATGATTTGTGTCAGTTAATTTTATATCCTGCAACTTGGCTGAAATTATCTCAGCAGGGTTTTTTATCATCATATCAAATGACCCAAAGTGTTAATTTTGCTATCTCTTTACCTATGCTTAGCAGCTCTACCTTGTCATCATGGAGCAACAAGGAGCTTGCCAAGGCATTATTCTGGATGATCTTTTGGAAACTGTTCCCATTGAATCTCATTTCTATTTGCTTCTATCCCAAATTTATACCATTTTTATAAAACAGCAAGAAAGCTTTATTTAAGGAAATTAAAAATAAAAAAAAAAATCATGGCAAGCTTCCCATATGCCATAATGGTAAAGTAATCCCATCAATTACTTTTTCTTGTCATTGTTGTAAGTAGATTTTAATACTATATCAAATATTAATTGTGATACTGCATATCCCTGATTTATGACAGCTTATTGGAAAAGCTTTTAGTTAATTCTCATTACATGTTATGTTTGTTCTTGGTGTTAAATATTGTGATGACATCTTAACAATCTCCTTTTTAGTAAATTAAAAATATTAAGAAATATTTTTCTTCAAAGATCTTGGCAGACTTCAGGGAAAAAATAAGGAACAAGTTACAGAAAGAGTTTTTTCTTAAAGAATTGGATTGAGTGACACCCTAACTTTAACAAAGAGTAAGTCTTTTCTTATTTACTTCATAGTCTCCCCACCCACCTGGAGCAAACTGTCTCCCTGACCCACCCTTTTCCATTGTGAAAGGATATTGACTTTTATGAAAGGGAGGCAAATCCTTTATTTACTCTAAGAATGAGGGG
This sequence comes from Potorous gilbertii, assembly GCA_028658325.1. NCBI lineage: Eukaryota > Metazoa > Chordata > Mammalia > Diprotodontia > Potoroidae > Potorous > Potorous gilbertii. The sequence goes on along the minus strand of CM053771.1, from coordinate 345,935,220 downwards.
AGTGGTGGAAAAAAAGGGAGTAGGGTAATAGCCAACTACTCTATAACTTTAACTTCAATTGTATTTCTACATATTGGGATCTTTCCCTTGTTCAAGATTCCTATAAAGGTTTCCTGAAATAATCTTAGAACAAAGAGTCATGTTATAGGGTATGGGGGAACTTTACCAATTTGGTAAATTTCTCTCTAAGATAGAAATATTTGAATGTTAGATTAATGTTAAATTAAAGTAAATTAAATTAATGTTTTCTTTGACAATAGATAGTAATCATTTTAAGTAAAGATCTATTTGTTCTTAGGTTTTATAGTATATATTTTTAAAAACAGAAATGGATATTTTATCTTGTCAAAAGCTTTTTTCTGAATCAATCACTAGTCATATTTTGGGGTTTTTTATTAATATAATTTTTTTTTATATTTTTCTTAATATTGAACCAATCCTGAATTGCTGGTCACAGTGTAAAATCTTTGTTATATGTTGTTAATATTTTGTTTACTATTTTTCTTTTAATGTTAATTAGAGTTTATGGTTTTCTTTCTGTTTTGACTCTCACTGGTTTGGGTATTGAGAAAATATTTACATGAGAGGAGGGACTTGGTAGTATCATGTCTCTTCCTACTTTTTAAGCAAATTTAATGCTAGAATTGATTATTCTTTGACTGTTTGCTATAGCTCACTTGTAAATGCATCAGGTCCTAATGTTGAGATTTAGGGGAGCTAGGGACCCCAAAATATCAATACACCAGGTCCTGACCAAATGAATTCAATCCAAGCCTCCTTTCAGCCAAAGAAAAACAAAGTTTATTCAAGATTCGCCATATTGAGTAGACTCTTAAGGAATCTGAGCACTTGGAGCACTTGTATTGACAAGCGGACCAGAATAACTGAGCACCTTCAAGGAAATAAGATGAGTCTTAATATACAGAAAGACTGTGGGAGGACTCTAGGAGTGGTCTAGTAGTCTGGGGTGACTGGAGGAAGGGATCCAGGGAGGATCTTGATAGACACAGACAATGGAGGGCTAGGCTAGTTTAAGGGTAACAAATTTGGTTGATTCTGAGTATAGTGGCCATCATCAGGACCCTCCATCATTAGGAATTGTTTGACCTTGTCTCATGCCGTGATTCAGGCCCAGGTTGTTTGGATGCTAAATTGGACTAAGATCAGAGGTCTAATCAGCCCTCCTTCTTTCTTTCACTGCTACACAGATTTTTGGTCATGTCTATACAGGGATACACCCAAGGGTCGTCTCCTATTTCTGTGGAGCTCAGAACTGTCCGTCTTACATAGTCTTCCATAGCACCTTTCTCCCTTTTGCTGTGGGTATCATGTCTTGCCATGAGCTCTGAGCAAACCTTAAAGTGATAGCTGCTTGAGGACCCCTCCCTCACTGCTGGCCTCTTCTGGTTGTTTCTAAGTTGCCATGAAGTTGCTTTCAGGTAGTCCTTCCACCTACCTGGGTTTGTTACTTCAAAGTTCATGCAGAATTCTAGCCACACTTTTGTTCATTGCAGGTCTGGATAGAAGAGACTAGAGGTGTGTCTCCTTATTCATTTTTCAAATGCTTCATTTTTAATCTTGACTAGGGTGTTTGCAAGTGATATTGGATTCTCTAAGGTGCTGCCAGCTTCCCATGATCTTTTTCTCTATTTCCCCTCGGTTATCTCCAGAGATCTATTCTACCTAACTTTTCTAAAATTCTCTACAGGTCTTAATTTCTTCGATGATTTGTGGTTGTTGTTAGATTTATCTAAGATCAATGGGTTAAACTGAGGTTCATCATTATTATAGCTTTATTATCTATTTCTTCTTGTAATTTGTTTAGTTTTTCCTTTAAGTATTTATAAGCTATGCCACTCTGAATATACATACTGAGAATTAAAATCAATTTATTATCTATGTTACCTTTCAGCAAAAAGTGATTTCTCCCTTTGGCTCTTCAAATTAATTCTATTTTTGTTGTTGCCTTGTCTGAAATCATAATTAATACTCCTGCTTTTTGATGTAAAAACAAACAACTTTTAACGTGTCAGAGCTGTGATCAATACAATCACCTACCATTCCAGATGATGAATCATGAAACATGTTATCTATTATAGAGAGGTGATGAATTTAAGGTGAAGAATAAAACATATGTGATAAAATTTGCCTTGCTTGATTATACAAATTTATTGTAAGAAATTTTTTTTTCAGTGAGCGGCAGATAAAAGAGAAAATAGATTTTTGCCAATTTTAAAATAGGTAGGGATTCTACAGAAATAAAATGTTTTAGATGAAGTCTCTGTCATATTTGTTTTACCTTAGTTTTACTTTGTTATAAAAAACTTTTCACAAAGTGGGAGTGTAAATATGTGCAATATAAAAACAATATAAATCAATTAAACTGAAAATGACCCAAAAAAGGATGTTGCCACTAAATGACAGCATATAGCACCTCTTATACGTAGATTGAGATAGTTTTCTTTAACATGACAAGGAAGGTATCCTTAGGACATTTCTGGTTTGGAAGATTAGGATTTGAACCACTGGTGTTACTTTTTTGCTACCTAAGGCATAAAAAAACCCAACTCAAATATATAGATACAGAGGAACAGACTGCATTTGGATTAATAGAAGTCCTATCCTTTTAATCTTTAATAATACATATATTTATTTTCATTAAATGTTATTACTCATTATTCATTTCATTGGTTTCCTCTAATACCCTATTAGTCTACAACTCTACGTGCAGCGCAAAGTACATTTCAAGGGACACAAAAAAGTATAAGACAGAATTTTTGCCCTCAAGAAGCTTATAGTTGAATTGAGTAGAACTGAGAAGTGCAAAAAATGACATAACAGTTTAAGAATTCAATAGTAGTGCAATTCTACAATATGAGATATCATATCTTACTACTTTTTAAATATAAGAAACCTCTAAAATAACTTTATGATATTTAAATTTTTTTTATAGATTGCATTGTCAAGCCATGTACCAAACAACTCCATCTTACTCTTGCTCATAAATTTTATCCTCATCATCAAAAGACTCTGGAACAGCTGGCAAAATCCATCGACCAACTACAGAGTTGTCAATGGACTGCAACTCTATATTCTAGGGATATGCGCTTTGTGCATTACCAGGTAAGATATAAACTTCTTCTACATAAGGCTTCAATGTCTATGGAAATACTTTATCTTTAATATGTTGAGAGGGAGGCAAGAAGAGAAAAGGGTATCATATTGCCTAAGAGAACTCTAATGTCAAAATGCATATGTTGTTCCTTGTATGGATCCTCATACCATACTGACTGGATCATGGACTGAACACTCACTTGTTGGACTAGCTCGTTCCCCTCAATATACTATTTCATTGACAAGTCTCAGTTCCCAAAGAAGGTCCACTATCATGACTGTACTGAAAATCTCTCAGGATGCTAGATGAAATATACTACTTCTATAAACTATTATGACATTTGAAAATGCTTGGGGGGAATATACTCTTCTAATTCATTACTATAACATCTATTGTAGAAAAATATATACCTAATACTCATTATTATTATAACACTTGAGCCCCCATTGTAATAGATCTTGTGTTTCCATTTACACAAAATCAGCTACTCACAATGATAATACCATTAGATCTCAAACATAACCATTTATTTAACAATAAAATAAAAATACTAATAGTACAAAGATAGTATAAGGAAGTGAAAGAATAAATAATAAATAATAATAGCCCACATTTACATAGCATCTAATATGTGCTAGGTACTATACTAAGTACTTTTAGAAATATTTCATTTCATAATCTCAAAAATCCTGGGAGGTAGGTGCTATTAACGTACCTATTTTACAGGTGAGGAAACTGAAGCAAAAAGAGGTTAAATGACTTGTCCAAAGTCACACATATAGTAAGTATCTGAGGACAGACAAGAATAGAAACCTGGGTCTTATCCTCCCATCAGTGCACTCAGTATCTCTGAGGAGAGAGGACATATTTAAAGAAAGGTGAACACAAGTCAAAAAAGGCACATGCTCAGAGTAACTCACAACTTTACACTGCATGCAGGTTTTATTCTTGTAAGTTCATTTGGGAACATCTATACCACACAAAGCTTGCTTCTCCAATAACTGTTGTCCTTCTGGTCTTCAGAACTTTCTTATTAGGCAAACCCAAAGCACTTCTATCACATCATCATGGCTGTGCCATTTTGGGAATTTATATCAGTTGAACTTATGGATGCAATCTGCACACATATCTATCCCTCATTACCCAGGCAATGGAAGCAAGTCCAGTCAGTTCTTAGTCTCCTGGATTCTACTTCTTCTAGTCATCTGTCAGCTAGCCTAGCCTATTTAGCAATAAATCTGCTGCAAAGCTTGTCTTTGCCATTTCTGATTTTTCTCTTCTTAACCAGTAGAATCAGACAGTAGAAAGCAATAGACCTTGTAAAAGACCTCCCCTCTCTCACATTGCAGGTGCCATTAAAAGGCAATTCATCAGTTTTCTAATAAGAATTAGACTTTCTCCAGTCAAATAGGAACTAGCAACCGAAGCCTTTTGTGTCATCTGATCTTTCTACTGCCATTTTCTTCACACAGTTCAACCAAGAACTGGTTTTTCCCTTTCTTTTCAGTTTTTACTGCCTTGCTTAGTACTCTTCTGCCCATTCTTAATCACTCCATTCAGGTTCTTCACCATCTTCAAAGGCTCAGATCAGTACCTTCTATAATTCAGTAACTTGTCTTTACCCTTATGAGGTTAAAAAAATGAGTAACTTCCCTTTTGATGTGTTCACGGAGGACCAGTACCTTTGGTGTGATGACTGCCAAGCCCTTTTGGGGGCTCTTTCCACCTTTGGTGTCCACCTGTTCCACCTAACTCACTTGTAACTCCAAGAAACTGCAGAATGCTCAGAGGCCACACCCTGGTGAACCATTTTGGCAGAAGGGCCAAACCAGGCTGAAGGTAACCAAGGGATCTCAGACCCATTGGCGAGTTAGAAGGGGTCTGCCCCAAGCATGTGAAGACTTCCTCTGGTGGAATGAGGAAATAAGAACAGTTCGTTTCAATAGCCATGAAGGCAGCTGAAGCAGGCATTGTGGAGCACTTAGAGCTGGGTTAGACACCAAAGACATAATGCCAAGGTCATCCACTGCATCGTGAGCCATCACCAACATCTTGACTCTGTCCTGCAACTGGACTATGATGACTCTGGAGGAGAGTGAGACTGAGGAAACCTGCAACTCTGCCTCCCTTAAATCCAGTCTACATATGAGTCAAAAGACATCACCCACACCATTTTAGTCATAAAAGCAACAATCCTCATTTAATTATCCTATAGTCTTCAGTTACCAGATCTGACATTTCTGTGACATTTTGTGACATAGTTGCACAAAAATGAACTTCAGGAGCACAATGCCATGCAGCTTTACCCATTTCTTAGTCCTCAAACCAGCCCTCTTAATATTCAGTGCCTCTAAACACTTTGTTTCTTCACACTTGCATTTTAAAGTTTTTAGTACATGAAAGTTCATTTTCTACCACTTCTCAGCTAGCAAACTGTTTACATACTAAAGAACATAATCTTACATTCTTTACAAGGATGCAAGAAACAAGAATAAAACAAACCTTTTGAGTTATTCAAAAGTCAATTTCCTGCCTCTTTTGGCAAACAAATTTCTTCCATCTTTTCTGAAAGCTATTTCTTCACTAATGGATTTTAGCTATTTTTATTAAACAAAAGGGGTTTTCCTGAACCCCTTCAGCCCCCATGCTATTCATCTAGAAAAATTTGACATTTTCCTCAAGTTGATTTCATTTTTATTTCTGGAGAAGTATTTTTCTTCTCGTCAGAAACTAAACTGCTCATATCATAAAGGATTAGAGCTTACAGTTATATCAAGTAAGTTATCCTTCAAGTTGATTCTTTCAAGTAAAAGATTACATTTTCTTCATCTAAATGCAATGAAAAACTATTTTGTTTCTTGTGCATTAAGGGTGTTGGGACTTCATACTATATTCATGTATGTCCTGAGGCCGTTGAGCCAAAAAGAGAAAGATTTCTCTCCTACAAAAAAAAAATTGCAAAATGCAATGTTACATGATAAAGGTTTGAGTACTAATTGGTATCTTGAGATATGTAGTTCACAGGGTAAAACATTTCCCTTAGCCTGGAGAACACTCATGATCTTCAAGTCATGGCACAGTCTTTAAAATATATAACAATATAATATAATAATAAAATATATAACAATATAAAATATGTAACAAACTCTGTGAAATAAATGAGACCTCAAGAGCTGACCCAGAAGAAATTAGTAGCACACAGGCAATAGGGAAAGGGGAAGGAAAAAGGAAACAACGCAGAGAAAGAAGAGGTCAGGAAAGGCCATTAACCTACACAGAATTTTGTAGTAAATTTGGGTTGAAGCTACTTATATATCCACATCTTCAAGGACTGAGGGAGTTCTAAGGAATGATTTAGTCTCTTCTTCCCAACTTACCCTCTCTACCCATTAATAGACACTGTGACAAACTTTATTTCTTAGTTAATTCTAGAATTTTGGGTGATCTAAATTTTTCCTTCAATTATCAAGAGGCCAAAGTTTAGCTAGAGATAAACACTAAATTCAAATGAGGCAAGAGAGTCTCTTGTCTAAATATTAGGAGTTTTCCTAAATGGGGATAATGCACTATTGTGATTATACTCCTAATTTGTATTTAATATAAACTCCATAAAGCAGAAGAGCAGATGATCTTGTCAATCTGATAGTCTTTTATATTTCCTTTAGACTAAAAAATTATATAAATAAAGCTAATATTTCCAACAGAGTGTAGTTGATTAAATTAAAAGAGTCAAAGAGGAGAGGGAGGTGACAAGTGTCCATAGTATCATACTCTCGTCAACTAACCCTTCAACAACCACCAATATTATAGTTTTATTGCTTATTTTGTTTTATTTTCATCCTGCCATCAATTTTCACTGAGGTCTCTGCATGAACAGTACAGAAACGTTGGTACCTTTTTGCCATATGCCAACTGATTTAGAAGGAAAGCATGCTACATAAAACAGATGCTGTTAAATTCAAAAAGACTCAGCAGAAATGAAACTCATTGAGCTGGATACTAAATAAATACATGGTATGAGGCAACATTTTTCCTCCAGTTTTTCTTAAACAGAACAATATATAACTCTAGAGCCACCGTTCCTAACATACAGAAATTTCTTACCTCAGTCTTGACCCTCTATGTTGATACTGATATTTACCAAGTCCACTCTGTTTCCTTCTCTCAGTCTCAGGATGCATCTCACCCTCAGGCCTTTAGAGTTCCCCGAGGGTTTGGAGGTTCTCTAATTTCATTGGCTTGAATCCCCACAGCTATGTCCCCTCATTTTGTTGCCCCAGTTTCATTTAACTGGTTAATATCAATTAGTTTCTAAAAAGATATTCTCTTCAAAGATATAGAAAGGATAAACATACAAACATTTTTCTACAATTCCTCAGAGACACATTCAGCTCAGTTCCTATGTGCCATTGGTCACACCAAGTTTATGTCCAGATGTGGCCTGATCCTTGACAGTCCTTGTTTAAGCTACCCTAGTCTGGGTACTGAAGGTCACTCCCCAAAGGTCACTCCTTGTTACTGGGAGTATCGATGCTACATTGGCTGCAAAATTTGGTCTTGATTCAATCTCTTCCTAACCACACTTGACCTCAAAATCTGGTCTTCACCTAAAATGGAAAAAAGAAATGCAGAGGCCAACAATCAAGTCCTTTTCACAAGACCTCCCTCTTAATAGTATTATCTCTCACTGGACATCACAAACATAGGATTCACTATGATCTACCAAGAGCACAGCTGGAGATAATGAGGACAGATGTGACTAATGCCTTTTGAATGCCACTTCAGCCAAAGAAAGAACCTCCCATGGGCTGTTATAGAATATCTGTGCATTCCACAATCTCTCTGATGCACTTTCCTTACATGGCACCATGAGTCTCTTTGAAGGAAAGTTCACAGTTTTCTCATAGGAGGAGATGTTTTCCCAGGCACTCAGTATATACTACAGATGCTCAATACCGATATTACACACATCAAATTTCCTGTGGCTGTGTGGTTTACTAAACCTGGTAAAACCACAAATGAGCTGTCTCAATAAGAGGGGATATAGATATTGGTCTCCAAGCCTCCTCCCACTTATCTTCTTAAAGATATTGGGGGAAGATTCCTATACCATGTACTACCACAAAATCATGGAAGGAAGGGAAAGAGGGTTTGTTCCTGAGATCCCAGGCTCTTCAACAGGATACGAGCTCCCAGACCAACCACTGCAGTTTTGTCTACCATCAAGTCCTGAATGGTCACTGAGAAGTCTGTCTCAGATTATGACCCCATAATCCACAGGCGCATTTTCCAAAATCAGTTGCCACTAGCTTGAAGAGTTTGACTTCCCCTGATAGCAGATAAACAAGTCTGTGCTTCTACATGTCATGGAATGAAGAGTCTAAATCTCATGGGTAAACAGGATTATCCAATCTAGTAAACTCATGTCCAGGTTCATCACTACTCTTCTCTTCTCTTGTGACCTCATCTGTTCCAAAGCAAGCATTCAAATATTATTGTGTCACCTTCATCCTTATGTGTCACCTTATTCCTGCTCTGAGCAGTGCTGATTCTGAGGTTTTCCTTTTTAAAAAAATTGTAATTGTCAACAGTACTCCATCATCTTTCTTTATGTTGCAAATACTGTAGGCCTTAGGGCTAGTAGTAATTTGAGAGAGGAGAAAATGGCACTGGCTTACACAAGAATTGAGAAATGAGTCAATGAAATTTGTCCAAAGCACATGTACAGCAGAAGTGTCAAATGTGCCACCTGAATCAAATTAAAACATAATTGGGAAATATTTAATGAAATAAATAAAAATGCAATAAAATATAGGCAATGTTAATGGCAGAGGGGTTGCCATCTTCAGGAATCCTTATGTATGTTTTAGTGGCCCCTATTTCTATTTGAGTTTGACACCATTAATGTCCAGCACAGCATGGCAGAGTCAGGAAGACCTGAGTTCAAATCTACTTCTGATTCTACACTTACAAAGAATTTAATAAATTACAAGGAATTTCAGCCCTCTGAGCCTCAGTATCCTCACCTGTGAAATGGAGGGTGATAATACTTTTAGTCTTAGATAATTTGGGGGAGATGGCTGAAATTATACTATCTCAAAAAAGTCACATAGGCAAAGGGCACTGAAAGGTTAAGTGACTTGACCAATGTCATACAGCTAATTTGTTTCAGACAAATCCAAGATTTTTTGGTTTATTAATTAATTTAGTTTTAGTTTTCAACCTGACTTTCACAAGATTTTGAGTTCCAAATTTTCTCCCCATCTAAACCCAAGTCTTCTTAACTCCTGAGTCCAACTTCATATCTATCATGTTATGGTGCCTCTGCAAGTGCTAATTAAATTACAAATTGTAAAGAAGCGGCCAATCTCTATTAGTAGAGGGAGTCTTCTTCCTGTCAGTTAATTTCTTTTACCAGTGATATCACAAAACTAATTATGAGATGACTGTGAGGATAGAAAGACATCATATATATAAAGTACGCTGAAAACTTTAAAGTAAATATAAATCTTATTTGCTATTGTAGTCTGGATATCTTAATAATTTACCTTTCTCCATTTCAAGTAGTTGTCAATGGTTGAATGGCATCTGAAAATCTAGTACTATTCCAAGATATTTCATATTAGAGGGAGGTAGCTGTCAAAATGTGGTTACCAACATTTATTTTGTAACTCTCATTTGAGTTACAAGTCATCAGCTATGGAAAGAATATTTTGTTAGATTTTTTGATAGCCCAAGCAAGTTTTTTGTTTAAATCTTATCCAGACTTTGGAATGATCTTGGAGGGGCCAACCTATATCATAGTGTGTAGGAATTCATAGCAGCACTTCATTATTTACTTATGGAGTAAATTTTTTTATTCTATACTCATTAACAAAAACAAATCCATTAAACATTATAAAAATTGAAATCATACATAAAACTTCAAACCTTGAATTATTTTAAACTAGTTTATAAAATACATATTAATTTAAATAAAATAATAACAAAAACTTGTTTTTCATGGCCCCTTCTGATCTTTTTATTCTGTGTATTTTGTTTTATTGCTTTTTTTCCCCCACACAGGCATTTATGCAAACATGCTGCACACTATACTCCTGAATGGGGTTGAAACTAGATTAAAATATAATTGGGAAATATTTATTAAAATAAATAAAAACACAATAAAACCTAAACAATATTACATTTTAAAATGAAGTCTAAATGCAGTCTACAGGATCCATATGTGTAGTTTAGTGACCCTCCTATGTATTTGAATTTCACTTTGTTTAGCCATTTTTTTAGTTGTGTCCAACTTGTCATGAACCCTTTTGGTATTTTGTTAGCAAAGATACTGGAGCAGATTGCCATTTCCTTCTCCAGCTCATTTTGCAGATGAAGAAACTGAGGCAAACAGAATTATATGACTTGCCTAGGATCACACAGATAGTAAGTGTCTGAGGCTGGATTTGAACTTATGAAAATGTGTCTTCTTGACTACAGGCAGGGTGCCACCCAGGTGCCTATGTTTTGAATTTGACACTGTTGATTTACACTATGTTATTACTGTTTTGATTCTGGATATAGGAATTTTAAAGAAGCCTTCTTGATTTGTATAAGTTTTAAATATTCCCTAATGTAAACTCTTTTGCAAGTTCTTAAAAGAATTTCCTACTTTTCTAGACACTAAGAGCAGTCTTCCAGTACAAACCTCAAAACATGGATGAGCTGACGCTCACAGCAGGCGACTACATCTTTGTTGATCGAACACAGCAAGCTGAAGCCAGTGAAGGCTGGGTGATTGGGATCTCCCACCGAACAGGCTGCAGGGGCTTTGTGCCTGAGAATTACACAGAGAGAGCCAATGAGTCTGACACTTGGGTTAAACACAGGTTAGTGTAAATGCTGCCTTGGCATGGCAATTATAACTCAAGTTAGAACATGTATGTGTATGTTTATGAGAGGGAGAATATGTTCTTTTTTTTACTACTTATCTCCCAAAATATAGGCCCATAAGTGAGCTAAATATATGTGTGTGTGTGCATATGTATTGGCTTTAGAATCATCTCTTTGTTTTTAAATGATTTGTGTTTCCTTATTGGCTTGTATAAGTTTATAGCAAATTTTCTGGCTTGCTCATGAGATTTTACAACAAAATGCAAATTTTGTTGTTTGAAAAATGTTACCACCTGAGTTTTAGGAGCATTAAAGAAAACAATATGAGTGAAAGCGCTTAGTAAATTGGAAAATGTTATCCAAGTTAAAGATGTCTCCACACTTCAATGCATTTGAGATTTCATCAAAGTGAGTATTCCTTCAAATAATGAAGATTGTTAAGTCTCTCTGTTGGTCTATCCTTTGTGACCCCTATATATCCTCTCATAAATCCTTCTGAGTGGGTCCATCAAAATTGCTAGGGCCTTCCTCTAATTCTCTTGTTGTTATGCCAGTGGTATATGAGGGTTATGTATCAGTTATGCTCCTATTTTCACCGCCTAATCAACCCACCTTCCTTTGCCATCTCTCTGGTGACTTAATACCACTTTCTGTAATAAGATGGGGTTAGTAATATGTAGTAGTATACTTATGCCAGCAATGCTACTGATTTTGGTTAACCATAAATTTTAATTCTTTGAAGATTTTTGTATAGCATGATTTGCATCCATAAAACACCATCAGAAGAATACTTTCATCTAAAAAAAAGGAGGACTTTTGTTTCAGGAAAAAGTTTGTTTTAGTGTCACAAAAGCACTGTAAAGTTTCCCAAAGATAATCCTGATCACTGTCTTATTGTTAAATTTTGGGCCAGTTAGTTGTCCATGTGTAACATCTGTCTAAGTTGTATACCCAGGTTCTTCTAGACCAATAGTAATGAGACCATAGCCCACAAGTGTAGGGAGGTGTGGCAAAGGTCTATCCTCGTATATCTCTAGCATCTTCTCCTCCAACCATTCTTCAAAGAGATTTTTATTCCTACCAGGAAGGAAAACAGGAACTTGAGACTGGAGGCCACCATTCTGCTCTCTTCAGAGGGAGAGGGGAAATCAGACAAGGATTATAACTATCTGCTCTCCTAAATATTGTTAGTCTAGGGAATATGATCAGGTTCCTTCTAATTTTTGATAGCTTTGTCATTTGGGGGATAAGGAAACCCTAAGCTCTATATCCAAGCCTTGACACCTTTCCCACCTAATACCCATTCCATGATGAACATATATGATGAATAACAAAGAATCTATCTAAATTACAACAAAACAGAAATTGGAGAGAATCATAGAATATTTGCCAAACAATACAAAGTGAAGGAGTTTTCCCACTGGGAGCAAAATAACTCAGTTCAGCCAATAGAATATCATGGATGTCACCCAATGGGAAATTCTCCAAAGTCTCTAGAGTGGCAAGTTAGGGATGGGGAGAATATGGAGACTGCCAGATCCTCTCATAACTCCTAGACTCAGAATCAATCTGAAGAAGGGTTGACCTCTTCCATGTTCTTTTTCCAAACTGGAAACCAACTTAAAGAAGCCCCCCAAGGTGGAACAGGCAAAGGCTGGAAATTGGGACAGGGGTTACACTACAACTGCATATCATAATCTGGACAGTAGATGTTCTTCATCCACTTGGTTCTTCATTCACTTGGTTGGTTGTTGTGCTGAGCTCCTTTTGAGCAATAATAGATCCTTTTTAGGAGACTTTGTAATATGGAGCTTGACTACAGTAAGTATAAAGTCAACCAAAAAACAGCAACATCTAGAGGACCTCACCATCTACAAGGATTTTTTGCTCCATTTGGGCTCTCTTCTTTGATAGTAATCTACTTTTAGCAAGTATCATTTTCCTCATTTTATATTTCATTTGATATTAATAACTAGAGGGCCATTGAACCAAGTTGTCTCTTGTTTTTTCTGTCAAGAAATTTTAAATGACATATGCATTGTTTGAAGAGAAAATTTAAGGTGATATTTTGATTTATTGACTCAAATGTGTGTGTTTTTAATAGTCAATAAACTATACTTAATTGACAAAATAAAGGTAGAAGAAGTGAGGCAGCTAGTTGACATAGTGGATATAGTTCCAAACCTGGAATCAGGAAGACATGAATTCAAATCCTGCCTCAGATATTCATTAGATGTTTGACTCTAGGGAAATTACTAAATCTCTCTGTGCCTTAGTTTTCTAATTGAGAGAATAATAAAGCCTACCACCCAAGGTTGTGAGGATGGTACTGTGAAAACTTTAAAGCATAAATACTATCTGTAATTATTATTGGGCAATAGGGCTATTGATACAGTTGTTAGTGTGGCAGTGGTAGTGTTATGTGTATACTATGAAATATTTGGGATACTACAGTAGTGGCAGCAATCCAAATTGGCTTATCTTCCACTTTTTTAAAGCTTACAGAAAGACAAGATTTCATTATATCCATCCAGGAAATGCAATATCTAAATGGCCAACCAGATAGTGTTTGCCTACAACCACCAGACCTACAGCAAGCCACTTTATCCTCTCTAGTACATGCATAAGTTTACCGCCAGAAGAATGAAGGTATATATATGTAGAGATATACGCTCTATACTGGTCATAAAAGGGATCTAACTTGACCATTCCTCCTCTTCTGCAATATAATTACAATTCTTTAAGTAACAGTTCGGAGTTTAGTCAGCATATGACATGGAATGTTGCCGAAAATATCAGGAACATAAAATCTATGGCTATACCATGCCTAGTATCCTCCCCAAATGAACAATTCCTTACATTCACAGGGACACAAGTATTCAATATACTGTGGAAACATAGTTTATTGAACATAATAAAAATGGAGGGAAAAAATTAAGAGCTTCTAAATGGGGAAGTGAATGAGCATTTCTATAGCAAGGATTGTACTGAGTTCTTGACAGAAATTATCTCATTTGATCCTCATAGCCACCCTACAGTTGATAAAACTGAGGCAAACAGAATTTAAATGACTTACCCAGGGTCACATAGCTCTTAAGTGTTTGAAGTTAGATCTGAATTCAGATCTTCCCAACTTCCAGACTAACCACTGCACCTGAGCTGCTTCTAAAATGCCTGCAATTATTGTGTCAAAATTTTTTCTGCCTCCAATACATTGGAAGCCTGGATTGCTAGGAACATGGTAGTGCCCTTGACAGAAATAGAAAAGTTCAGAGGAGAAACAGGCTGCGGGAGAAAGTCAACATGTGCAGTTTTAAACATGGATCTCTATGGTACAATCAATTTGACATGTACAGCAGGCAGTTGGAGCTATGAGACTGAAGGTCAAGGAGAGAGGTTAGGCTTAGGTAAATAAATCTGGGGATTATCTGTAGAGAGATCATGACTGAATCCATGGGAGATAATAAGATCAACATCTGAAATAGTGCATAGCAATAGTGAGTAAACTATGGTCTCTTGGACCGTAATTTGCCAACCTCTCATAAAAAGCAACAAAACATTTAAATGCTGATTAGAGTCATGGTTAATATGTTTTAAGTGCCTACTATGTGCCAGGCACTGTGCTAAGTGATGGTCATACAAAGAAAGGCCTTAGACAGTACATTCCCTCAAAGAATTCCCAAAGGGGAGAGGCAACATGTGAAAAGAAACTGAAGGAAGTGGAAATGGAAAACAGCATCCAGTTCAGGTACATGAAGAAATACTGACCTGGGCTGGAAAATGTTCTGAGGAAGTATGAGTTACAGAGTATCTAGATTACAGGAGAGCAACTGCATGAAAAATGATGAGGTGAACGCGTTGGGCACCATCCTTAAATGGTCAAGGGTCTTAAAGTAACTCCCCCATGTCTATGACCACCCCTTCACCTTCTCCAGTGAGAGAACCCCAGGGCAGGAGGTACTAAAAAGATATGAGTTTCAGAATGGTGAGTTTCTTGAAAGGAAGTCCAGTTAAGCAGCCAGCTGAGAAATAAAGAAAATGGCTATTATTGGAGATCATCAAGATTGTTATTAGTCTATATAATTTTTGTTTTCAATTTTGACTCTTTCTGGTTTATATATCAGGACCCTATTTGAGTTATAGAATGAAGCCTTTTGTCCCATCTTTAACAAGTAGTTTATGCATATCAAGTTATTTGAACTTTGAATGTTTGATAATATTCACTTGTAACTTAGTGATCATTTTTTTCTTTTCTGAATAGTTAAATTACTTCCTCTCCAATTGGGTTGTTAAATTCCTGATTTCTTGTTCTGTTGACTTGGACATTTTATATTTTTTAAGTGTTCATTTATTTCATATGAGTTATTGGTTTTATTGGTTTATAGCGGGCAAAAGAGTTTCTAATAACATCATTTATTTCATTTCTTGTGAATTTTCTCTTTTCATTTTTATATTAATAATTTAATTTTCTTTCTATCCTTTTAAATCAAATTAATAAATACTAATTAATCCTATTTATGGATTAATAATTATATTATTATATATAATAATTATGTTAATTATTAATACTAATTAATTATTTGGAGTTTTTAAACAGCTCTTAGGGACTTCTAAGTTTTTAATTTATGGAATAAGCCAAGCATTTCCATAATAGTACAACATAGAAGATGATTGCACATGAAATTGTAAATCTACTATATACAAGTTACTATTCCTTTAAAATATACAACAAAATTATCATGAAAATTTCTTTTTTTTCTTCCCCTTTGAGATTAGACCTAAATAGGCATTTATATGTAAAATTATTCTATACATACTCCTATTTATCAGTTCTTTCTCATGGATATAGATAGCATCTTTCTTCTTATGTCTTGTACAGTTAGGGTATTTATAATATTCAAAATAACTTATTCACTCAAAGTTGTTCTTAATATTGCTGTTACTATATATAATATTCTCTTGGTTCTGCTCATTTCACTCTTCATTATTTCATGCAAGTCTTTTCATGTTTTTCTAAAATCATTGAACTCATCATTTTTTATACAGCAGTAATATTCATCACAATCCTATATCACAACTTGTTAGTAAGGTATTCATGTCCTAATACATGATTAATTACAAGAAAAATGTCATGTACATATAAGATATATGTAAACTCCTTTCTATTTCCATTTAATAATTACCAAAAGTTTTATCATAACTAACTTTTCTAGAATTTTATTCAAGTTCTTAACTTTTCTTTAAAAAAAAATGACATATCTAGAGCATAAGGAAGTCCATTGAGGTTCTTAGTATTTCGATTTTAATGTCCATTTCTCTTTGTAACTCATTTAATTTTTCCTGTTAGTATTTAGCTGTTGTTATACTAAGAGTGATTAGTGATGAGCTTAATGACAGGCTTCTCTTAGGCCAGAATTACTGAGGAATATTGAGGCATTCTTATGTTATTGAATAGTTGACAATAGGTTTCTTTTGCCCTAGCACAAGAATATGTTACAAGGATGTCACTTTACTCCTTTTAACACAGGCAATATTTTCTCTATATAGAAATGCATCTGGTCATGAAGATAGGTTATAGTAACTCATGTGGTTTTCAAATTTCTATGAAGTCAGAAGTGCCCCAATTCCTTACGGGCCAGACTGATTAGACCTTGAGGTGACCAGAAGGCATGGTCAAAGGAAGTAACGGTCAATAGAGTCCCAGAGACTTACTGTCCTTTAGGGAAAACTAATCCATGCTATAGGGAAATGAGGGAATATTGCTCTTATCCCATACCATCTCCATGATGGTGAGATC
>CM053771.1:345901802-345917933 GCA_028658325.1 Potorous gilbertii | reverse complement strand
TATCAAGGTCATCATAGAACAGATTATAAAGTACCAAGCACTCAGAGGAAATAAAGCAATATTGAGAATAGCCTCATGTTAATGCCATACAAGAATCAGCTGAAGGAGCTGGAGGGGTTTATTCTAAAGGAGAAAAGACAGGGAGGCAAAATAAGTGTCTTCAATTATTGAAAGAATTGATACATTAAAGAGGGACTGGACTTTCCTGCTTAACCACATAGGACAGAACTAAAATAAGTGGGCAAAATTTCAACTCCCATAAACATTTAAAAAATGAAAATTGGGTCTGAGAAGTAGAAATGCTTATTCACTCTCCCTACAAATCACCAATATTTGAATAATAATTACAACTGCCAGTATTTATATAGTGCATACTGTGCTAAGTGCTTTGCAAATATTATATCATTTGATCCGCACAACAACCCTGAAAGGTGGGTGCCATTATTAATTTAGTTTTATAATGAAAAAACTGAGGCAAACAGAGGTTAAGTGACTTGATCAGAACCACAGAGTTAAGAAATGTCTGAGGTCAAATTTGAACTCAGATCTTCTAACTTCAGACCCAGGACTGTATCAACTGCATTCAGTTGCCTGTCTATTGGAAACCAAAATATTATCTGACTGTTGTCCCCATCTCACTGAACTGACCAGTTGTTTAGGTGTAATACTTCAATAGCCTAAGAACACACTCCTCAGTCTTATTTGCAATTATCAGAGGACATGTTTCAATGTTTTTATGATCTTTTGGAGTTAGACTGCTACACATAAAAAAACTGCCACTCTAGTTCAACAAAATTTCTTCCCTATGTCTACTCATGCTCCTTTTGTTGTTACATAGAGTTGTCATTCCCTCTCCTACCCTCAACTGACCAAGTCCTTTACCTGTGACCATTGGTGAAGTTTCTAAATTCTGTCTTCCTTGTATCACTTCCCCTCAAATATCCTGTTCTCATGACTCACTCTTCATTTACTACTATCAAAGAAAAAAATATGCTCTGTGATGTAGGCACAAGCCTTTCAGGAACAATTCTATTTGATTTTGGTATATTCTAAATGTAAGCATTTTTCTTTTTAGAGAGAAACATCCAAATTGAGAGTGTTTCCTTATGCCCTCAAACATCTTTTTAAAGCAAATCACTTTAAAATGAAATTACAAGCTATAAGATTGTCAGATAAGGAAAGTTTTATAACGTGATAAAATACAGTTACAGAGAATAGGATAAAAGTTTAGTTAACAATTTATGCCATCAAACACAAGACTCAATGTTTAGCACACTCTTCAATAATTTTCCTAAAATTATTGAATCCCTTTTTGATCACACTTTTCAAGGGTTCTCCTCTGTAACTATTCAAAAGTGAAGTGTTTCTACTAAATAAAGTAATTAAGAGATTTATTCCATCTAACCATTACTCTAATCCCTTCAGGGCATGAATGAATGAATGAATGAATGAACGAATGAATGAATGAACAAATGAATGAACAAATGAATAAACAAATGAAAAAGTTACATACTAAGCACTGGGGAGAAAAATAAAAAAGGCAGACAGTCAGTGTTCTCAAGGAGCTCACAGTCTAATGGAGGAGACAATACTTACAGAAAATTTTAGCCGCATGTCAGAAAGGAAAGGTCCCATGTTCCTTAGGGTACAAGAGCAAAGCACATGATAATGCCTTTTCTTTAATATTGTTTCCACTGATAAAATCATAGTAGTTCCTGCTTTTGAACCATTTGACAGAGCCAAGTTTGTTACCAAGAACTTTCTTTTGGGGGTCTTCGGTAACTGTGGCTATAGCACCTGCAGGAAAATGTTCCAGGCTATATCTCCAGAGGAGTTGCTTCACTAAATAATGACTGTCATTGCCCAATGCTCTTGTGCTAAGCATAGGGAAAGGCATACCTTAAAATATTTCTGTCCTGTGTCTGATTATCACCCCTAATCCATTTTCTAGGACTTTAGTTTTCTTTCATTCTCTTCGGAAAACGATTTAATGGAAGGCATTGTTTCCTGAGAATTTGAATAAATACTGATAAGATTTCCTCCTTTCAGATAAGTCCTTTTAGTTGAATGAAAAAGAAGGCTTTTTAATGTTTCCAAAACACCTGACTAGATGTTTCTATCCTTTTCCTTATGCATATGATAAATGCTTTTCTTAGATAGTTGCTACATTTATTCATTGTCAATTGTCTTTAGGCTCCAAATCAAATACTTTCTCTGTGATATCTTCCCTACCTCCTGGTGGGAATGGATTTCTCTCTCACCTAAACTTCTATAATATGTCACATCTCAATGCATTTTCACATTCCTAATCTTGTTCCTTGGATGCTATGGCCAAAGAATTTCTTACTTAATGATCTAGCTACTAGTAAGGAGGTAAGTAAGAAAGTGGACAAAATCCATCACTAGGACCATCTACCTTAGAAAAATCTTCCAGAACTTGCACTCTGATTTCCTAGACTTCAAAACCTCAAAGTCAATTCCACCTTATAATGAGTAAATGGAATAGTACTGTCTACCTTTTATCAGTTACAATATTTTATTTTTTTTGGATCCCTCACAGTATACATACTGAGCACTTGACAAAATGCCTTTTTGAATGAATTAACTAACGATCATCTAAGATTTCTAGATAGCAGACTTTATTAAACACCAAACATATAGCAATGCACAAGCATGCTTCATTTTTGCCATATTTTTTGATGCTGATAGGTTTAGACTGTTATGGTAAATGCTACTTTTTGAGACAAAAACCCCAGACCTCTGACTGATTTTCTCAATATCTCTCTTTCTATATTTCTAACAGAACTTATACATTTAGTCTAGCCATTGGTCTAGACTCCAAGGACAGTGAACACAGTACCACAATGAACTCTAAATTCTATCATCCGTTAATGACTACGAAAGCAAACAAAATACAGGCTTTACAGGTAATCAGAATTTTCATATTAAAACTATTTATATATTGTCAGCCACACATTTGAAGGAAATGTTATTCTTGTAAGGAAAATTCATATAAAATATGCTTTATTAAATCCATCTCAATTTTTTTTACCATTAATAAACTCTCTGTTTTCAAATATTACCTTAAAAATTGCGCTATATCAGCAATGGAAACTTTACACTATTGATGAAACAGAAAGCTTAATTACCTACCACCTGTCCTGTATCCTTCTGATCTCAGTTGAAAGGGATCTTTTTTATATTTGGACTTTTTTCCAAATAATAATACCTAGTACTTTTATGCCTGAGCTGCCAACACGGATTGTAACAGAGAAGTAAATTTGGCATAAGATTCTGCAATTATGGATTCTTGGCTAGGGAAAGAGTACATATAAAGTGAGTCATGGAGAATGCTTGTATCTAAAAGTTTGTTGATCTTATTAAAATCTCTTTAAATTGGAAATGGAAGGGGAAGAAAAAAAAGTGCCTCAAGACAGATACTTCATAGACACTAAGTTGAATACATCAAAGAACAGCAGACTTAACATAGGAAAAAATAGCAGCTTTGCACAAGTAGTGTTCTGCATTGAATTAACCCAGAATATTAGAGTTGGAAGGATCCTTCTAAGACATTTCAGTCTGAACAAGAATACTCACAATAACATATTACAGAAGTGTTCATAAAGCCTTTTCTTATAGACCTCTAGGGAAAGGGGATTTTTAGAGACAGCCCAATCCACTTTGAAATAACTGTAATGGTATAGCGAGATGACTATTTAATTACTGTAACAAGCTTCACTCATCCTAGCAGTTTGGATTACCAGATTATCACTTTCCCTCCCCCTCAGGGTTCTAGGAATATACCTTAAGGGTGGTGGCAACATATTCTCTAATGCCACTGACTTAAGTTCCCATTGTAGCACATTCTCCCCAAAGTTAACCACTGGTACCATTTACATCCCTAGAGAGAGCGGGCTCACATTTAAAATAGTATCTTCAAAGCATTTTGCAACTACAGGCTTACTCTCAACTGTGGCATAACTGGTGAATAAATCTGTCCCTCTTTTAAGACTCCCTATCTTGGTTGAAGGGTCAGTGCACTGCTGAGCTGGGTCCTGGATGCTATCTCAGAACTATGCTGGTCGACCTCAAATTCTGGCTCCTGGACTTCTGGTGCTTTATCTCCTGACTTTTCAAAGCACACGAGGTTGAAACATAGTACAATACTCTTTCACTTAAGATCAGAAAAGCATAGACACCACAGAGAATTAACAGAAAAGCCATGCACATATGGGTCATGTAGTAGCAATACTACTGGTGAGATAAGAACACAAGGCCTTAAAGCCTTTTGAAGTCATTTCAATTCTGGTTTGGCAGTCAATAGAAAAGCTCCTCTTATTCATGGGATAACAAAATAAAACCAATACTTGCACAAGTCCTAAAGTCCTTATGGAGAGTACATTGGCTCATTGGCCAATGGTTACATTAGGAAATTGGGAAGTGGTACCCCCTAATTATATATACCAATCAGATTGCTGAGGGAACACTTTTAAAAAAAATAGACAAAATAGCAATAAATTGATTTGAAAGAATATAAAAATTAGAAACTGAAAAAGAAGACATCCAGTTAAGAAGGCAATGTAAAATGGCACAGAAAAGTCTATTTCTTCTACATTAACTTGAGCAAATACTTGAAGAGGACGCCAGAAACACCAGTTTTAAAGAAAACCAAAAAGATATAGAAATAAGTTCTTTAGTCCAGCCCAGTAAAAAGCAAAACAATGAGCAGAAGCTGGCACATATCAGAAAAGAATTCACACCAGGGAAGCCTGTGCTCTGGTTAACAGAAAAGAGCAAAGAACTGGAGACAGGGGTCACATTAGGGAAAATGGGAAGAGCTCCACCAAATAGACCTAAACTTAGTGTACTGAAAAGGGAAATTGCAAGACAATAAGATTTAATCAATCCATTCAAGAATACCAGAGGAGGCACAAAATCCCCCCAAAAAGAAGAATAACAAAAAAAGAGTAAAACAAACAAAAAAAAAAGACGCAGTGAAGTGCTAAACCTTAAGAGAAGACCAAGAAAAAACCCAAATAAGAGAGTAACCCAACAACAAGCAGTGTCACAGAAAGGAAAAACATAAAACCTGAAACTTCACAAAAACACAAAATGAGCTGCTGAAACATAATGTCATATACTTTATCAGAATTCAGAACATCCAAGGTAGTATGCATGATCTCAAGCAAGGCAATAGTAAAAAATAAATATGTTTAAAAGAAATAAGCAGGAAAAGTATGTTCATACTTAAAAGTACCAGAGAAAATTAAACAAAACCAGTGCTTAATATATAAATACGAGATAGCATAAAGCTAAGTTCTTGGCTTGAAGGAAAAGTTGATCGAATTACTGAGACAAATAGAAAGCAAAACTATAATTGTTGGTGTCCTTAATGTGACCCTTAAAAACTTGAATTCTAACACAATCAATAGAGAAATAATCTTGGATGATTCTCAAAATGGTGCTTGAAGTAAAAAATTTTCTCTGAGGAAATAAAAGAGTGCCAGGAGGTAGAGGCAGAAAATGCACAATTCAGTATCTTGCTAAGAGATCACAATTTTCAATACCCTTGTTAATATTTCCAAATACTTGTCTATTCTATAGAATCTGTGAAAAGTATCATCTTGGAAACAAAGACCTAAGCAGAACTTAGATGATTGGAGATAACCCAGGATGAGGGAATTGGGCTTAAGTGATTTGCCCAAGGTCACACAGCTAGTGAGTGTCAGGTATCTGAGGTGAGATTTGAATTCAGGTCCTCCTGACTCCTGCATTGATACTGTATCCATTGTACCACCTAGCTGCCCCTATACAAATGTAAGGCTTAAATTATTATAGCAAATGTTTGATGTTGAAATATCCCCTTTTTTCTTCTCGTTTCTCAGGGACTGACCCATAGAAGAAGCCTTTTGGTGATGCGTCATGGGGAAAGGGTGGATCAGATCTTTGGGAAGTCTTGGTTGCAACAATGTTCAACTATTGATGGTAGGTTAAGTCAAACCCTGAATCCAAATTAGATTGATATGTTGAAATCAATTCTCCAACTTCTCTATACCATTCTTTGATACACATTGTACATTATATGGCAAGTGCTCCAAAATGTCACTGTTAGAATCTAATTACTTGTAGATTCAAAATACTTACAAAATACTCTGAGTCTTCCTTCCCCACTTTCAATACATCATGCCCCGTCCCCACTGCAAAAAATGCACAACAAAAACAGACATAATCAAGGCATTAATTTCACTATTAACTATACAACAAAAAATTATAGTGAAAACAAGAACAATTTACTTAGTATTTCAAGTTTACTCACTAAGAGCAATGCTTGCCATCAACCAGATTTACTTGCTCTTACTCACCAAAAGAACCAGGCTCCAGAGGAAAGACAAAGTCTTTATGGTTCTCAGAAGGTTGGCAGCATTTGCCAGTTTTACCTCTTTCTGGGGGTCCAGTGCTTTTCTCATTGATCTAATACAGGGGTGGGGAACCTGTGACCCTCTAGGTCCTCAAATATGGTCCTTGGGCTAGTGACTGGCTAGGCAGAGTGGCAATCCCAGTCATCTGACTTGTAGCTCATTGTATTTTATAATATATATATGTATGTATGTATATGTATGTATGTATATGTATATACATATATAGTACATATATATGGTATATATATTAAACATATATATTTAAATAAACTAGAATGTTCATTTTAATTTACTTTCTGTACACTCTATTATGGAGAGAAATTTGGGGAACTTAATCTGAGCATTTATAAAGTCATTATAGAATGTGTATTATGTATATGAAGCATAGGAGGAAGAGAAATTTTTGAAACTGAGAAACATGGTTATCAGAAGTATTCTGAGCATCTCAGATGAAGTATATTATGTTTTGCTGTACATTAAAATCCATAATACACATACATTCCTTTGAATAACCTATCACTTCTTTTATCAAGTCAGTAAGCATTTTGTAGTAAGCAGAAAATAACTCCCAAAAGACCTAGAAACTTTTCAATTGCTAACTTTCAATTTGTATTTTATAAGACTACTGTGAAATATTTGTTCAAACAAAAATTCAATATATTTATTGATCACCTCCTGTGTTCTATTCACTTAGCTAAATACTAAAGAGGATTAATACTAAAATTAATACTAAAAGAGTAGAGCCTTTAGAAGGGTAGTGAGATTACAACTGGACACACTTCAGGAAAAAATAACCAGTGAAATTAAAAAGGTTGAAGAAAGATCTCAGATATTTTCCATCCCAATAGCTACTTTAGTATCTTGCAATCAACTATCTTCCACACAAAATTCAACTATTATTTATGTTGTTCTAAGCATTGCACTTTTCTGGAGAACTGATTCTTTTCTTAGGGCCTCATATTTTACAAACCAGCTAATCAAGAACCACATGAGGAAGGTTCAGCTAGAAGACAGTTTACATGAAAAAGATCTCTAAGTTTTAACTGACTACAAACTTGATACATGTCAATAGTATCAGAAAACAATCAAAAGGAGCTGCTATGGTCCTAGGCTAAGGTAGGTCCACATCAAGGAAGATGATGACCTTGCTATACTTTGTCTTGGTCAGACAACATCTGGAGTATTTATCATATCCTGCTATAGTTATCATATTTCAGTAAGGTCATTGAAAAGCTAGAGGAGATCAGGCAAGATGGTTAGGGGACTCATAATTAGTTTACTTCAGGATCTACTGAAAGAATTGTGGAAGAGACTTGAGAAAGATATCACAAAGTATATGATCCTGGTGCTTAAGACATATTTGGTTTGATCAACCAATTGAATTATTTCAAAGACTGTCATTAATGGAGAAGAAATGTTAATACTTGACCCCTGAAAACAGGAATAGGTGCTAACTAATGGGCAAAAGTTACACGGAAGATGATTTTCAATTAAATTAGTATCAACAAACAATTTGTTAAATGCCTACCGTAAATGCTAGACAAAATGCAAAGACAAAAAGGAAACAGTCCATTCAAGGAGCTTACTTGAGAAAATAACATGTACTCCAATAAATAAATGCATATATACATATTGTATGTCTGTATACACACATATAACTAACATTAACACCTTGGGACATCAGAAAAGACCTTCCATAAGAGATAATATTTAAGCTGAGTCTTAAGGGGAGTTAGAGATCCCGAATGCCAGAGGGAAAGAGAGAAAATATTCCATGTTGGAGGACAGCCTATGAAAAGGCGTGGAAACAACAGATAGGGTGTCGCATCTGGGGACTAGCAAGTAGACTAGTTTGGTTGAAATGTAAAGTACATGAGGGGAAGTAACATGAAAATAGTCTAGATGCTAGACTCTAGAAAGATAGTTTGGAGGCAGACCGTGAAAGGTTTTCATTTGAGTATTTCCTATATTCAGTAGGGAAGAGGTAAAATCTCATGCAGGGGAATAGTATAGTCAGACCTGTACTGTGGGAAGATTATTTTGGCACCTGAGTAGAAAATAAAAGGAGAAACTAAAGGAAGGAAGAACAGTTAGAAAAATAATGAAGTCGTCTAGTTCAGAGTTGATTAAAGTAGTGGTAATTTAAAGAAAGGAAGTTGGATTCAAGAGATATTGTGGAGGAAGATCTAAAAAAAACTAGTTTGGATGGGGGTAGGTGTGGGAGTGATTAGTGATACGGAAGAAGTCAAGATGCCTAAGACAGGAAAATCCGAGTTCAAATCTGACCTCAGACATATTAAATGTGTGACTCTGGGCAAGTCACTTATGGAGAAGGAAACAGCAAGCCAATACATTAACTCTGCCAAGAAAATCCAAGTAGGATCACAAAGAGCTGAACATGACTGAAATGACTAAACATGGTATTGACCATGACCCCATGAGATCACTAAGAAAGTGTAAAGAAAGAAAAGGATCTGAGGGAAATGCAGATTCACATTCACATTTAGGGGGTATGGTCCTGCAACAGCGACAAAGAGAGACTGACTAGGATGAAAAGAATGAGGAGTAAGTAGCATCAGAAAAACCTGAAGTTAGTATCTGGGAGGAGAGGTTGGCTGTTTACCAGTTTTGTATGCTGCAGGGAGATCAAGAAGGTTGAATATTAAGAAAAGGATGAATATTGGGGGAAAGGAGAAGCATTGGATTGAATATTTAAAATAGGATTAGCGCCCTGGAGAGAGGGCAGTTTCAATTGAAGGATGAAACAGACTGCAAAAGGTTAAGGAGTGAGGAAATGGAGATTAGGGTAGATAGCTTTTTAATAGAGTATGACAGTGGAAAGGAAAGACAATAAACTTAATGCAGCTAGTATGAAGTCAGTAAGAAAGATTACATAAGATAAATACCACAGAGATGATATAAGATGAATACTGGACCTTTGAGCAAGTGAAGAGGGGAAGACCCTCTCCAGTAGTATATAAGGGCAGCTCTTTGGGTTTAAAGACCTATGAGAAGCCTCAGCTTTGTGCAGGTTGCCTTGGCCTAGGGGTCACTGAGGGCATATACACAGGAGGAGAAGAATGGCAAGAAACCACTCGTGCTATAATTATTCTTGTGCTGTTGCTTGAGGGTTATACCCTTTGCCCTCAATAAAATAGGTGATTGTGTACCTAGAGATAAATAATCCCCATGATTCATAGCAGCAGCAAAGGAAAAGGTCCAGTTTGAATAGTGTTTTCAAGTTATATGGGATCTTCTCCTTTGGGCTACATAGACAGACTTCCTACAGGTCTCTCTCCTGATCTGAGTGAACACAATTATCTCCATCTCTTATCAAAAGCTCTGAATCTCTTTTCTGTCTTTGTATGACTCAACTTCTTTGTGGCACCAACATAGTGTCAGTGGTTCCTTGCAGGGCCACATGTTAAAGCCTCTTTCTAGTCTGAGGATTGCTTTATCTGTATTCTTCCCTTAGTCTATGTATTACCTGGCCAAGACCAAGGGCCAGTTCAGGTTTGTGAACCCTCTATATTCTTAAATGTCAACTCAGAAATCACCACTGTTGCTACAGTAAAGCTGAAATGTTAAATTAATGCCAAAATATAAAGACAGGAAGATTTTAGCTTTGTGTAAGTTAAAACTTTTTAGCTATTACGGTGGAATGGACTGCCTGAGGAAGTAAAGAAGGATTTCAAAAGAGGTCTTCAGTGAAAAGTTAAATGAGAGAGGCAAAGTCAAGATGGAGGAGAACAGGCAGTGACTTGCCTGAGCTCTCCCCTAAACTCCTGCCAAAAACCCCTTTAAATAATGCCATAAAGAGGACTCCCAAAAGCATTTGCCTTCCTCTTCCCTTGAACCAGTCTAGGTAATCATTTCAAATGGTGAGTACTCTCTTGATCCAGAGAACCCCCCAAAATCATGCAAATCAAGGAGTTCAAATCTCTGGGTCTACTTCAAGAACATCCATGAAATAGCCCAAACTATCAAAAGCAAACATATTCAAAAAGCTACGAAGTACTTTAAAGATGCCATATTGAAGAAACAATGTGTTCCCTTCCATCAATATAATGGCAGAGTTGGCAGGTGTGACCAGGCTAAGGAATGGGGCTGGACACAGGGTCATTGGCCCAAAAAGAGTGGGGCTGAATTCCTGCTACATGTGCTTAAAAATGCAGAGAATAACATGGAACTGAAGGGTTTGGATGAGGATTCCCTTGTCATTGAGCCTATCCAGGTTAACAAGCTTCCCAAAATGCAACATTACAGGGCTCATGGTTGAAATAATCCATACATGAGTTCTCCTTGCCATAGTAATATGATACTTATTGAAAAGGAACAAATTTTTCCTAGACTAGAGAAAGAGGTTCCTCCAAAAGAAAAGATAATCCAAAAGAAACTGAACAAAAGCTTATGGCACTGGTGGGAAAATGGCATTAGAGTGCAAATGAAATGAAAACCGAAAACATGCCTTAAACTATTCCTAGAACAGGAGAACCCACAAAAGGACAGGAGGAAATAATTTTCCTGCCAAAAATAACTTAGAAGGACAGCAGGAAGGGATCTATATATACAAAAATATTTATAGCAACTCTTTTCTGGGGGCAGAGAACTGGAAATTGAAGTTGTGGTATGTGATTATGATACAATACTATTGTGCTGTAAGAAATGATGAATAGATGCTCTCAGGAGGGCCTTGAAAGACTTACAGGAGCTGATGCAAAGTGAAATGTACTGTGTATTAAGTAAAAGCAATATTGTAAGATGATCAGCTATGAATGAATTAATTATCAGTAGTACAGTGATCCAAGACAACTATGAAGGACTTATGATGAAAAATGTTATCCATCTCCAGAGAAAGAACTGATGGTGTCTGAGTACAGATTGAAGCACACTTCTTTTTAAACTTTAATTTTCTTGAGGCTTTTTGGTTTTCCTTTGTCTTTTGGTCTATGTTTTCTTTCACAATATGACTAACATGAAAATGTTCTGCATGACTACATATATATGACCTATATCAAATCAACTTATATAACCTGTATCAAATTCTTGGTGGGGGATGGAGGTGGAGAGGGGAGGAAGGAAGAGAATTTGGAACTCAGAGTTTTAAAAACAAAAGTTAAAAATTATTTTTATAAGTAACTGGGGAAAACTAAAATACTAAATAAATTAAAAAAAAAAGTTAAATGACTACATGTTGATGATACTGTAGAGAAAATTCTTCACTGGCAGATTTTGATTAGATGACCACCTGAGCCATATGGAATCTGGAGTTTAGGCGGTGAGATGTTTTAAAATACAAATTTTCACCAACCTGATGGAATTGTAATTAACACATTAATTTATACCTTAGGAAAATATTATAGACCAGATATGAACTTCCCTTCTAATCTGCCAGAAAGGAAGAATGGGCTCAGAAATTTTGAAAATGATCCACCTTTATCTTCCTGTGGTATTTTCCAGTCCAGACTTACAGGTATGTATCAGATTTTTTCTTTAACTAGGAATTAACAAATGCCAAGAACTGAAATAAACTATCTATATAAGAAGTACCTGAAGGTGAAGGAGATTCACCACTTTGTATACAATTAATATTTTTTAAATAAAATTATACCTTAAATTTATTTTTTTCAGAATTCATCACTTCTTTTCCCCTCTAGTTTTAGTCATCAATTAAATGATTTATTGCTTTCAATTTAGTTAATTTCTTCTTTATTTTTAGTATTTTTACTTCGGTATGTAATTTCTTTATTATTGGCCTTCTGGTATTTTTATTTGCATTTTCGATGTATTGATTTACTCTTCCTTTTTTTTTCTTTTTTTTCTTTCTTTTTTTTTTGGTAATCTATTACATCTTCAATTCAATATACTATGTCCAAAATTTACTTTCTCCATCACAGACTTTTAAACCTTAGAGAGATCTTAGGGAAGATTAAGTTCAATATCCTTATTTAAAAGATGAGGAAAATTAATAATACCAAAAACTGGGGAATGACTCATTTAATAACCAAAATTCGAAGGAAAAATGCTTAGTAGTCTGGTAGAGATTATGTTTAGACCAACTTCTTATCACACACCAAGATTAGCACCAAATAGATAAAAGACTGAGAAATAAAAAGACCAGATCTTAAACGAGTTAGAGAAGCAAGGAAGAAATTAATTTTTGAACCTATGAATGTGGAAATGTTTCATGTCTATTCAAGTGACAAAGAGGAATACAGAATATAAAAATGAAATTTTTTTGATGATATAAAATATTAAGGTTTTTGCACAACTAGTTCTAATGTAACAAAATTAGAAGAAAAACAGGTAGCTGGGGGAAAAGTCTTTGTAGCAAGTTTTCTGATAAAGGTCTCTTCCAAAATACTTTAGGAACTGATTCAAATTTATAAGAATACGATCAATTCCCTACTAGGCAAATGATCAATGGATATGAATAGGCAGTTTTTTAAATGAAGGTATTTAAGTTATATGAAAAAATGGAACTATTCCCAAACTAAGTATTTTATTTGATGCAACTATATTACTATGAGGCCTGTAACCGCGCCCCCCAAAAAAAAATCAAAGAGAAAAATTCTGCATACAAAAATATCTGTAGCAGTTCTTATTGTAGTAGTCAAAAATTAGAAACTAAGGTGAGTCTACTATTGGACTAAATTATACTACATAGATGTAATGGAATATCTTACAGTTTCAGAGGAAAGTGAGAAAACCTCTATGAACTAGTAAAAAATGAAGTGAGTAGAAGTAGAAGAATCATTTATACAATGACAGCACCACTATAGTGGGGGGAGAATTTTTTGAAAGGTTTTAGAGCTGATAAAAGCAAAAATAAACCACAAGGCCAAAAGAATGAAGATGACATATGTCACTTAACTCCTGAAGAGAGAGGTGATGAAGTTAAGATAGGTAAAGAAATACACATTTTTGGACACGATTTATGTAATTTTGCTGAACTATGTAGCTATGCATTGAGAACTTTCTATTTTGAGAGTTGTTTTTTATTATCTGTTAATCAGGGAGAAGAGAAAGTAGAAGAAATCAATACATTTTTAAAAGCTCATGAATTGAAATTTTTGAGTCACACAAGAAATGAAATATCTTGTTACAGGTCACAGAGCTAATGAGTATCAAAACTGGAACTAGAACATAGATATCCTTAAACTCTGATAATCTTCTCTCTCTACAGTTTATCAAGCTATTGTTTGACTTCTTTGTCTCTGTACATGTCTATAGATGAGTGTGTAGATGAACACAAATTTCCACCGACAAATTGATTCTACTGCCCTATATTCATTCTATACATATTTTTGTAGTAATAAAAAAAATATCAAAAGAAGGGAATCTATAGCAAGAGTTAATCCTGTTCTCCATTTCACTGAAGGGGAATTTGATTAAGTGCATTTCTGTTCCCTATACATTAGGAAGAAAAATAGCTATAACCTGTCTATGATTAAATTTAGGTTAAAAGGAAGAATTTAATGTCTTGTTTTCTAGGAGAAGCTCTACTAGATAGTGGCATCAAAATTAGCTATGTGTACTGTTCACCAGCATTGCGATGTATACAGACAGCAAAACACATCATACAAGGTAAGTTAAATACTTAAATGAGTTTTCATCATTTCATTGTTAAAATTATAATGACTATTCACAGAATTTTATAATGTTTGTACTAGAATGGACCTTAGAGTTCATCTAGTCCATTCTTTCTTTCAACAATTTAGGAAACTGAGGTCCAATGAGGCTAATATCTTGCTCGGTGTTACATAACTAATAAATGGTAGACAGTTAATTCAGGAAATCCAGGCTTCTTGACTTATATATAGGCTAATGATCTTTCACCTGTCCTGCACTACTTCTTTCCAATGATCCAAGACAATTGAGCATAGCTGAGAACTTAACTGATAATTCAGAGAGGTCTCTACACCTATTCTCTGACAGTAATCAGAAAACTATACAAAATCTATACAAAACTATACTTCTAAAAACTGTGAGATGTCATCCTGATCAAAATTTCTCAGTAGATCAAGACTGTAAGAAAAGCAAGGTCTTCCACTGAAGGAGAAAATAAGCCTAATATATCTGTTTCAACCTTCACACTTTAGCTCATTCCTGTCCTGCTGCACTTATAGAAATAGAGGGAATTGCTATGTTGAGTAGAAAGTTGGATTAGATGAACTGTGGGATCATTTCCATCTCCAGAACTCTCCATCAGAGGACAAGGAAATTGACAATAGGCACATCTCCCCCGAAAACAATTAAAACCACTGCTAAGAATGGAGCAGAGCAATATACTTGTCCATTAAAAGCTGAGGCTTTGAAGATATATCCTTCTCCTGTGTAGGAAGAGAAAAGAAAAGCACTATTTAATAGCAAAAATAGTTATCTCGTAGTCAAGTGTAACAAGTTCTATTACTTTACCCACTAAGTGATTAACTGTGTTAGCTTAATCTAGTCATATTGCTGACTTTCTATAGTTTTCCATCTGTGTAAGATAGATGTATTTGTCTTAAAAATAAGTAATAAATGTTTCTCACTCCTCTGATGGAAATATCTAATGAGACAGCATTGTTGGACCGTTCTCATAGATGGAGAGTTATTTTTTCTCTTCTGCTAAACAGAAAGTTGGCCTGACTATATTAATCGTCCATTGGTTCCCCCAGTGTTTTCATGCTTTCTATGTGCTTCAACACTTCCCTTTACTACCATATCCCAAACTTCCAATTTCCTCCACCTCTTCTTTCAATATGCTAATCTCAATTAACAAAGAAGAAAGTCAGGGGAACAGTTAATTCTCACTACACTGTTGATGTTTTTGTGATAAATCTTACCATCATAATTCTAAAAAGAGAAAACAAAATCAAATGTAGAACTTAAATATATTCCAACTTTGTTAGAGGATATAATGTCTTGGTATGGCTGGGTCAATACTATTTATTTTATTGAGCATACACATACACATTTTTGCCCTGTTGAGTGCTTCTGGATGAGGAGTACACTTCTTTTGACTTACAGAGTTCCTGGTTCTCTATATATTAATGATAAAACAATAAAAGAAGCAGCATCCACATGAAGATCATAGAACAAATTTTCATCAGCAATGTTATGTTAGACCAGAATATTCTTCCTTAAATAGAGGTGGAAAGTTCCTTTTTGATATAATTTTCAGAAAAGTTTCATTTCTTCTTCTTTGAAAGTTTGAATAAACTGGTTACCTAATATATGAAGCTGAACTCCTGGATAAATATTCTTTCATAGGTTAAATCTAGCAGTCTCTGAAATGTGGTGTCTCTGAAATTCAAGACTCCTATGCCTGGGAACACTGAAACTTTTGGTGCATACTCAGTAGCCTCACCAATGTTTGCAAAACTCTGTAACCCTACTTTTCTTGCAGTGGCAACCCTCTTTTCCTAGGTCCCATCCACTCTATTTCTTACTCCTACAAATGAAAAAGGTAGAAAGAGCCAGCTTTGGAATCAAAGCCAACTGGTTCTGCCTGAAGAAGAAAGTACCTCCTCCCAAGTTTCCTGAGTCTCTGCCATTTAGAGCCCATCATATTACTCTTTGAGACTAGAAATTTTGTGGTCCATAAAAAATTCAGTTCTGGTATACTGGAAATCTGGGAGTAAATATCATAAACATTGGCCCAAGCATTAAGACTAATCAGGACAGGTAAAATAAACACAATATTCCAGGTAATTATGTCAGGGTGCCA
>CM053771.1:345885778-345901302 GCA_028658325.1 Potorous gilbertii | reverse complement strand
TCTTTACCTGATGGTAAGCAGTTTTCTTCTTCTTCATCTTCAGAGATGAAGGTTGCAATCATTTTTTCAAGAAAATAACCTTCTATGGTCTTATTTTTTTTCCCTTTTCTGGGCATTTTCCCAGCCAGTTACTTGACTTCTGAGAGTTCTCTCCACCCCCAGCCTAGGTCCGCCCAGCTAGTGTTTGGGGTCTGAGATTCAAATGCTGCTCCCTAGCCTCAGGGCTTTTGGCGGCAGGCTTGGCTGCTATTCAGGGTAAGATTAAATCAGGTTCTCAGGTGGGGGTAGGGCCACCTTCCAGGCTCAGTTCCCTCAGGGGGTTTATGCAGAGACCTTTTGTAATGGAGCTGCTGCCTGAGCTCCTGCCTGCTCCGGGAGCCTCTGGCCGCCACTGCCCCTGCCTCCCGAGGGAGTCCGAGTCCCGGAGACACCCCACTCCCCTCTCAGCCCGTCTCTCTCACTGACCTGTGAGGGACCTTCATGGTCACTGGAGATTCCGTCCCTGAGGCCTGCATGGATCTGCTCGCTCCTCTCAGTGCCGCGTGGCTGGGGCTGGGGCAGTGCCGCGTGGCTGGGGCAGGGCAGGGCTCCGCTCCAGTCTGGTGCACGATGGACCTTTGGGATCAGTTTTTCAGGGCTCTCTGGAACAGAAATCTCCTTCGCTGTGTTGCTGCACAGCTTCCACTGTTCCAGAATTAGTTGGGAGTTCTTTTTAGAGGAAATCCATGGGCTGTGGGTTCGGACCTAGCATAGGTGAGTCTTTCTACTCCGCCATCTTGACTCCGCCCCCTAAATTTAATTTTTCACAAACAAATAGGAGGGCGGCAAAATAAAGACTGCAGGGTCAAGAGACAGGAAGAATCAATTTTCAGAATTCAAATCTGATCTCAGACACTTACTGTGTGACCCTAGGGCCAAGTCACTTAACCTTGTTTGCCTGAATTTCCTCACCTATAAAATGAGCTGGAGAAGGAAATGGCTAACTACTCCATTGTCTTTGCCAAGAGAACCCAAATGAAGTCAGAAGAGTTGAACATGAATCAAGTCACTTAATCTCTCCAGGCTCTAAGTAAATCTCAAAGACTAGAAGCTGCTCAGAAAGTATCCATTTGCATAGGTAGAATTGCAATCATGGGTACCTTTATTAACCTTTTATTTGACTGTTTGAATTTACATCTCAAAGGGACATCAGAGTTCATCAGGTTCAACTTTTTTATTTTATAGAAGAAACTAAAGGTTAACCCCACCCCCTTAAGGAGTGGAGGAGAGAGGCCCAAGATACCATCTCCAATGGCTGATTTTCAAGCTCAGAGGAATGAGCTCGGGAGGAAAGTTCAGTACAGTTTTCATTTCACCACACCTTAGAAGTTAAAGAGATCAGGAGAGATTGGCAGATAGACAGAAAGAAGTCCTTGGGACACTCACAAATGAGAGCAGGCAACAGCAGAAAAACAGCACAACAGAAGTTGTGAGAAAGGAGGAGGTAAACCAGAACAGAAAACTGTTTGTAGGGCTACTAACCCTTTTAATAAACCAAAGTAGAAGTCACAGACAAATATCCCCCTCCTTCTTGACCTTTTAGACTTCATTCACTCTGAATCTGTAATCCTGGCCCTCAACCTCTCCCCAAGGCAATCCTTCTCCAAAACCTCAGAGCCCAGATCTGGTATAACGCCTGAACCACCATCAGGAGTTGTTTCTCAGGCCAGTTTAGGCACAGCAGGACCACCAGGTTTCAGTAATTGAAAAGCAGGGGAGCTTGACTGATAAGTATCCTCCCTTTTGTAGCCCAGGGTTAGTGACACACACACACACACACACACACACACTCCCCAACTCAGGATTTCGTTTTCCGGCTGGGGTGTGGCTAAAACCTATGGTCTGGAAAAGAACAAAAGATTCAAAGGATCGGAAAGAGGGAGTGGTTAAATGGAAGGAGGAGGTTGTGGTGAGGATACAGCCGTTGCTGTAGCAACGGAGACAATCTGCTTTCTTTGCCTACCTCAAAGGAACCTAAATATCAAGGGAAGTGGAATAAGCACAGAAGTAATCAGGAACCTATGCAGACTCATATAATCCTAGAAATAGAACAAAGACAGGCACTTCTTGATCCACTCTTCCCAAAGTGATCGTTCACTCACAATCCCTCATTTCACACTGGAATAACTAATTATAGGGAATAAAATTCCTTCTGTGGAGATTAAAGCTGTCTTCTGTAAATTCCATCTATTGTTCCTGGTTCTGCCCTCTGGAATCAAGCAAAACAGATATAATCAATCTTTCACATATGAGAGCCCTTCAAAATAGTTAAAGAAGATTGTCATGGCATCCCCAAGTCTCTCTTTTTTTTCTCCAGGCTAAATATCCCCTGAACCTTCAATCCATCCTATATGGCATAGCTTCCAGTTCTTTCACCTGGTTGCCCTATGATTGGACACAACTTGTCAATGTCTATCCTAAAACCTGGTTTCACTGTTGTTCAGTTGTTTTAGGTCACGTCCAGTTCTTTATAACCCCATTTGGGTTTTCTTAGCAAAGACTCTAGGATGATTTTGCTATTTTTCCAGCTCATTTTATAGACAAACTGGGTTAAGTGAATTGCCCAGTCACAAAACTAGAAAGTATCTGAGGCTGGATTTAAACTCTGGAAGATGAGTCAGGGTCAAACTCAGCTGACCTGGTCCCCATTCCCAGTCCCATGAATTGCCTGAGGCTGACCAGATATAACCACGCCAAGCTTCAAACTATTTTGTAAATATCCCAAACTCTAGGGACTTTTGCTTAGTATGCAAAACAACTTAGCTCATGAAACTGAGATACCCCTCATCCCTCCCACCTGAAGTTTGGTCATTTCCTTTGTATTAGCACCCTATATAAATCATGTTCCCTGTCCCCTCCTTGGACAACCAACCTGGCACTTGCTGTGTGCCATTTCTAGCAGCAACTAACTTGCCCCAGTTCAAGACTTCCATTTTGCTACATTAGCTGTTTTCTCTTGGTACCTAGCAGGGTACAGCCAGACTATCACTCTCCTGGTTCTGAACATAATTTTATATTAAGTAATTATAGTACAGTGGGGTCACCTGAATAGTTACTCAATTTCAAGGGACTCTGAGTCTGTATTCACTCAAAACAATAACTCACAAGTCTCCCTTTATAATTAATTTCTTCCTCATGCAGAAGACACGATTCTTTCAAATAAATACTTAATGAAATTGCCTAGTAAGAAAATCTTCAATAGAACATTCATCTCATGAATCTGGGCACACATATACACATCAGTAGGGAGAGTGAGCATGTGTAACGATCATAACTCAGTACCTGCAGTGTGGGACCCATGATATCTATTCTAATGGTGCCATCACACTGTTGTTACTAGGTCTACTTGCTGGGCAAGTCATCTTTACGGGGCCTGCTTCTGTACGGACAGGATGAGCTCCATTGGTCTCACCACATGGTCCCTTCCTGCTGCTCTCCTTAATTGTTAGCTGTTGCTCCCTGCTGCAATCCAGTGGGCTCATTTCTTTAGGGTCATCCTGGCAATTCAGCTTCCCTAGAATATTTCTCTGAGAAGGTAAAGAAGAAGCTTTTTAGTTGCCCACACCCAGTTAACAAAAGTGCCCCTGGGCTAAGTCCTTTATCTCTAAGATTAAAGCTCACTCCCACTGGTAGCAATCTGATCTTGAGTTCTGATAATCTTATTAATTGTTGTATAACTCTTTTTTCCACCGAGTCCTACTTCTGCCACTTTATGACCCCACATGAGATTTTCTTGGCAACGATATTGAAATGGTTTGTCACTTCCTTCTCCAATTTATTTTATTGTTGGGGAAACTGAGGTAAACTGGGTTAAGTGACTTACCTAGGATCACATATCTAGTAACTGTCTGATTTGTTTTTCTATTATATATTTATATTATCACATAGCTAATAACTATCAAATTTGAACTCAAGTCAACCTCAGGCTCTATCCATGGTGCCACCTAGCATGATATCTTATACATTCCCAAAAGTTGTCTTGGACTTTGAAGACCAAAAACTTTAATCCAGAGCAAAAATAGGCTAGGGAGGCCCTCCCAGTCCAATTTCCTTCTTTATTAAGCAAATGTATCAGCAATCAAAGCCTAAATGCTTTGAAGATCCGAAACCTCTGTGCTCCTACATATTAGTATATACTAAATCACGTTAGCTTTGGTTGCCATGACAAACTTTTGGTTCATGTTAAAATTGCAGTTTACTGAAAGTCCTAGGTCTTTTCCCTAATTAATAGTAAGAAGAAGCTGACATTTATATAGTGCTTACTATGTACTAGGTACTATGCTAAGCCCTTTAAAATTATTGTCTCAATTGATCAACACAATCACCTTATTTTTATCCTCATTTTAGAGATGAGGAAATTGAGGGAAACAGAAGTGAAGTGACTTGCCCAGGGTTATGTAGCCAGTAAGTAAATTGTTTGTTAGTTGCAATTCCTTCATTTTCTACTTAGACACCCTTTTCTTGAGTTTCGTGACCTTTTTTTTCTCCAAATAAATTTTTAAATCTTTTTTCTTGCTTAATAAATTAACTCTCTAATGAGTTGTTGTATGATTTTAAAAAAGCAAATTAATTTAGTACTATTAAGTGTTGGTTTTCTTTCCTTTTTGTAATATGTAGAATGATGGGTTACAAACTCTGGGAAGCTTCTAGAACTCTTGAATCTTCCCACTTAAATTGGTTTTTCATACTCAAATCTGTTACCCTTAACTTAGCCTGGCCCTCCATTGTCCATTGCCTCCAGATTGCCTCTGGCGGCTTTCCAATCAAGCCCTCCATTATCTGAACAGCTTCCAGCTGTTTCCCACTCTTGATTACATCACTACTTACCCCAGTTCCATCAAGACTAGACCACCCCCAGATCCCTCCCACAGTCCTTCTGTACATATGCTCACTCTAGTCGCCATGAAGGTGCTCAGATTCAATCCTGCTTGGGGAATCTGGCCCACTTGTCCATACAAGCGTCACAAAACCCAATAGGGCTAGCCTTTAATAAACTTTGTTTTACTTTGGCTTAAAGAGGCTTGAGTTGAATTCATTTGACAGAACATGGCATGTTGGTATTTTGGGGTCACAAGAATCCCAAATCTCAATGTTATGGTTCCCTGACCTCATCATTTGGAGTTCTTCAGCCAAGACTGGAAGGTATGTTACCCCCTACCCCCTTATCTCCTCTCCCTCCAAGTACCTTGGAGCTGTTTTTCAGGCTTGACCTCTCAGGTCATGGTAGGTCAGACAGCTAGGAGGCTGTCTCAGACAGGTTCTTGGTCCAGTGGTTATGTTGGAGGCGATGGACCTGGGCACACTTCTTGGAAGCATGGAGGTCAGGGACAGATGCCCTATTCAGAAGTGTATGCCAGATTCTTTCAGTTCTCTGAGTGGTAGGGAATTGGGAAAGCTTCAGAAACTTTTTTGTGGGTTGTTTTTTTTGTCTTGTTTTGACACTTGTGACACTTTTTGTGACACTTGTATTGACAAATGGGCCAGATAGAATCTCAGTTAGAAAGAGTCGGAGCTGGATTGAACCTGAGCTCCTTCATGCAGACTAGTGGGATCTTATACAGAAAGACTGGGAGGGATCTGGAGGTGGTTTAGTAGTCTGAGAAGAGGGTCTTGATGAGACTGGGGTAAATAGTGTTGTAATCAAGGGTGGGAGGTAACCAGACAATGGAGATCCGGGGTAAGTTAAGGGTAACAGATTTGGGTATGAAAAACCAGATTATGTGGGAATATTTGAGGAGGTTCCCAGAGTCTGTACCTCATCAGAGAGACTGATGACTTATGTGGATTTATTTTATATCCTGCTATTCTGTTAGTCATGCAGTATATAAGCCTTTATTAAGCACCTACTGTGTCACAGGCAAAATGCATGCTAGACACTGAGTATACATAGAAAGATAAAAAATAGTTTCGGCTTTCAAGGAAGTCACAATCCAACTGGAGAGATAATATGCAGGGAAAAAAAATATGTACAAATAATCTACATACAGCACAAACTGGAAATAATAGGTAGTCAGCAAACTTTTCTGTAAATATTTTATGACTGTAAATATATTATGTGGGTCAACAAGCAAAATCAAAGCACTTATGCTGGTACTTATTCAGTGTGAGAAAACAAATTTCCACAAAACTTATTGATGAAATCTAAAATAAAAATATTACACTTAATTTTTCTGGTAATATTGGTATGTTAATGAGAAGAATGAAATACTTCAAGAGTGTGGAACATTTGCCTCAATTGGTGTTCAAAAATTGTGTTCCCTATCACCAAAACTGATGCAAATATTCATCTGTTAATGCTTATCTATAATGAGATTTTACATATTTCATCTTTGAAAATGTGTTTTCACATGGATAAGTACTGCCAAATACTGATATCGGTCCATAAGTACAAGATTTTAATTGAGCATATTCACTGCTTGGGAAGCATTTATAAAATTTATTCAATTTTTCTATTGATATTCGTCTTTTAGCATGTCATTACATTGTAAATTAGTTAATTCCAATTGAAAATTAGGTGGAAGTTCTCAATTTCACATTTAAAATAAAATCCACTGCTGGGATGATGAGCATGATCACAGAAAATAAATCCTTTGAAATTTTCTGTGGGAACAGTGATCTCACTTGTTTCAACTCGACAGTTCAGGATGTATATAAAGCATCTTGACATGATTTGTGATTCAAACAATGTTAGTTGTTGTCTAATTGACTTTAGCATGAATTTCACATATAATTACTGTTTTGCCTTATAGTTTTGTAGTGATTGTGGGTTGTCCTTTGTTCTCTGAGAAGACCATGACATCAGGGAAATCATGACATGACTTGCAATTGACTTTGATTTGAGCGCAGGAGGGTTGTGTAAAGTCAGCAGCCTCACTTTCTCCTCCAGAGCCATCTGGGTCCAGTGGCCAGATGAAATGTCTAAAGAAAAAGCTAATTTCTAAACCTATTCAGTAATAGTGGTCCTGAGTGCTTCTCTTTCAGAAAAATTTCTGTCTCAAGCCTGAGCTCAAAATATCGTAATTTTTTTCTTTTATTGTTTAGATATGATAGGTATGTACTGGTCATTTCTTTTTATATTATCACACTACAGTAATACACAAGGCACTGAAAATGATGTCAGGTTATAACTGCACAACTGTAATTTGTATTGTGCCAAGCAGCAACATGCGACTATTATAACAACTCAACTCTGTTGGTGTAGCTCAAAGGCAGCCAGACAATATGGAAATGGATGATCATAGTTGTGTTCCAATAAAACTTTATTTAAAATGGAGAAAATTTTTAGTTTATGGGCCATACAAAAATTGGTGGTGGATCAGTTTTGGTTGGCAGGGTGTAACTGGCTGACCCTTGCTTTAGAAGAAGGATCAGGAAATCAGACATGAGACATTAGTCTAGACTTAGAATAAGCCAGGGAATCCAGGAACCAGAGGTGAAGTAAGAGTATTCTAGGCATAGGGAACAGCCAAAAACAATGCCCAGAATTTGCAGATGGAGTGTTGTGTGAAGGAAACAGCAAACAGGCTAGTGTCATTAGATTATAGAGTAGAAGGAGGTGTTGGAGGCAACGATGTAAGGTGTAAGAAGACTGCAAAGTTAGGGGGGGGTCAGATTATGAAGGGCTTTGAACCCCCAAAAGAGAAAGTTGTATTTGATTTTGGAAGTGACAGGGAGCTATTGGAGTTCATTAAGAGTGTGTGTGTGTGTGTGTGTGTGTGGAGGGAGTGGGGGAGTGGCATGATCAGATCTATACTTTAAGAAAATCACTTTGTCAGCTGAATGGAGGATGGACTAAAATGGAGAGAGACTTGTGGCAAAGACCAAGCAGAAGCTACTGCAAGGAGCCACACAGAAGGTAATGAATGCCTGTAGCAGGGTAGTGGCAGTGTCAGAGAAGATATGACAGGTCTTGGCAACAGATTGGATTGGGTGGGGAGGCTGGGAGGATGGTGTTTGTTCTTCGTTGCAAAGAAGACCATGCCATCAGAGAAATGATGACATGACTTGCACTTGACTTTGAGTGAAGGAGGGCTGTCCAAGGTCACCAGCCTCACTTCTCCAGAGTCATCCGAATCCAATGACCTGATATTCCTCAGGATGACTGGAGATGGCCTAGGATGCACTGGGAGACCTTGGGCCCTTTAGGCCAAGGTCTTTGCAGGCACTCACTTAGGGTGAGGCAACGCCAATTCATTGAATAGGCCTGTTTAAAAAGTAGCCAGGGCATGGCCCCTTTAATGAAATCAAGAAAAACAAAGTGGTCAGGCTGAGTAGGAAATAGCAACTGTTACTATTGATAATTACTCTAAAGCTGGGGTGGGGTGGGGTCCTACCATTGACAGCAATCAGGAAGTTCGGTAGGGAGGAGAGTTTAGGGGTGGATGAGGATGCACAGGTGGGTGAGGGAAATGGTAATTTGTTCAGTTGTGGACCTGTTGAGTTTAAGATGTTTACAGGACATCCAGTAGTAAGTTAAAAATGCCAGACTGAAAGTCAGCACAAGTAAGAGCTAAATAAGTGGATTTTATGAATCATCACAATAAAGATGATGTTTGAATCCATGGGAGCTGATGAGATCACCAAGCAAAATATTATAGAGGCAAAACAAGAAGGCTCAAAACACAGCCCTGTGGGACACCCAGGATTAATAGGCATGACCTACCTGAAGGTCCAGCAAAGAATGAGGAGTGGTCAGATAGATAGGTGAACTAGGAGAGAGAGTAGGAAGGCAGAACAAGCATTTATTAAACAGCTACTATATGCTAAGTGCTTTACAAATATTATTTCATTTGGTTGTCACAAAAACTGTATTATATATATATATATATATATATATATATATAGATATAGATATAGATATATATATATATAAAAATACAAGATATAAGATAATATCACCATTTTACAGATGAGGAAACTGGTGTTTAGAGGAATTAAGTGGCTTACTGAGAATCGTACAGCTGGACTTGAACTCAAGGTTTCTAGACTCCATTTTTAATACACTTACTGTCGCACCTGGATGCCTAAGATAAAGCCAAACAGCAACTATCTGGTTTGAGTCCTTGGCATCACATGAAGATTGCTTGCTTGAGAAATGATGTAGTTAACTGCCACAATGGGCACCATGGTTGGCCTTTGCAAATTGAAGCCACTCTTTTGTGTTATTTGTAAGGCTATAGTGGGTTTAGAGACTGGAGCAATTTCCTATCAAAACAATGGCCATTGGAAAGTTATCCATTATCTCTGAAGCAGTCTAGACACAATTGCAGTAGTTATTATGGCCAGAATCCATCAAGAAACTAGCTGAGTCAACAGAGGCTAGAACTGAGACTTACCTACTTGCATCTATTAAGTCTCAATGATAGGGATGGCTTCCTTGCCTTTTAGGGAACAAACATCCTTAGGGTTAGTGTGGAAAGAAAGGGAATATAGTGATTCTGGTTAGTCCACTTAATGTTTTATATTAATTTTTACTATTCTTCCCTGACAGTTTGAGATCTAATTCTATGCTACAGCCTCATATATAGCCACAAACCTGAAAGCATATATAACAAATGCATAAACTTCTTCCAGTTTATGCATCTACTTTCATTTTCATTATGGAACTGTTGTTGTTCAGTAATTTCAGTCATTTCCAACTGTTCATGACCCCATTTTCTTGGGAAAGATACTGGAGTGGTTTGCCATTTCCTTTTCCAGCTCATTTTACAGATAAAGAAACTAAGGCAAACAGGGTTAAGTGACTTGCCCAGGGTCATATAACTAGTAAGTAGTTCGGGCCAGATTTGAAATCAGGTCTTCCTGATTCCAGGTCCAGTACTCTGTCTGCCTTGGATATTGAGGGGCCGGAGAGTTGAGTGATTTGAAGTCAAGGTGGCAGAGCCAACAAATCCAGGCACTTTAATTCCCAATTCAGGACTCTTCATACTGAATCATACTACTTTCCTCATGATAATCATAAACAAAAAAATGAGGGTTGGCTATAGAGGACATAAATTGGTTCAAGAGGTCAAAGTCCCATAACTCTTCCCACTAGTAAGAATTCCCAAGTTGCTGCATGATAGCTACGCCATACACGTCTCTGCTTTGGCAGTTATGTCATGTTGACATTTGGTCTTGATCATGCAGGCATGAAAAAACTAATCCATAAGTTAAGGTTTGAGCATAATATATGTTTATATCAGTTTAGTATAGAAGTACAAAAACATCCCTACTGAAATTTTAATTAACTATGCTTTGCTCTACTTCCACAGATTATGTGGTACAGATGTATCTTAATTAGACCCAGAAAATAATGATGTGGATTTATATATGTAGTAAAGGTTGAATAGACCCTACAAGGGCTACTGAGGACTTGCCATGTGTGTCTGAAATGTCCGATGCTTTCAACACTGAGTTGCTCCCTGGTCAGAACCATCCAGGAAGTTCTTCAGAAATTAATGATCCAGAGCAGTGGTGGGGAACCTGTGGCCTTGGCCTTCTAGGTTTTTGTGTATGACCTTTTGACCGAGTCCAAGTTTTACAGAACAAATTCTTTTATTAAGGGAATTTGTTCTGTGAAGTTTGGATTCAGTTAAAGGGCCCCACTTGGGACCCAGAGGACTTTGTGTGGTCTCAAGGGAACAGGTTCCCCTGGTTCAGGCAATGTTCTCAGAGTTTCTAGGAGAA
This sequence comes from Potorous gilbertii, assembly GCA_028658325.1. Lineage (NCBI taxonomy): Eukaryota > Metazoa > Chordata > Mammalia > Diprotodontia > Potoroidae > Potorous > Potorous gilbertii. Next base: position 345,890,595 of record CM053771.1, on the reverse strand, counting down.
TTCTGGGAATGTGCTTCAGGGAATGGTCTTAGTACACCCATTCATTCCCTACCACACACTAGGATTATATTAGTTGGATTTTTTTTAATATAAATTCTTATTTTTTAAATTTTTAAAAAAAATTTATTTAAGTTTTCAACATTCATTTCCACAAAATTTTGAGTTCCAAATTTTCTCCTCATCTCTCCCTTCCCCCCACCCCAAAGGATTTTAAAAATTGTTTAGCATCTAGAGAACCTAGAGACTTTAAAAATGAATAGATAAATATTTTAAAAACATATAGGAAGATACTATCTGCATCCAGAGAAAGAACTGATTAATATGGGGACGTATAGAATGATGTATATATATATTTGTGTCTAATGGTAGAAATCTCTAATGCTGGGAGCAGAGGGGTGTAACAGTAAGCATCCTGACATACACAGAGGAGGCTGCTACCACAGGTTCTTTGATCTGCATCTCTAAAAGGAAATGCAACTTTTGAGGGGTTAACAATCGCTTTAATCACACAGTATCATTCAGTTAGTTCAGGGGGAAAAATCAGCACCCTGAACTTCAGAGAAATCAAAGATCAATTGATATTGCTTCCTCTGACTATAATCAATACATTCATCACAATTCAACAGAAGGTTCAACTGTCTGACCATAGTTACCAGAGAGGGAAGCACCCACATCTGAGTTTTCATAGCTGAGGGGCTCCTTACCAGCTTCCCAGAGTCCTTCTCTGGTCAAACAAACGCTTCTGCTTCCAGTAAGCCCCAAAGTAAAACCTCACCATTAGAGTATTTATACACTTTTCAGAGCCAGAGGGCATGACCCTCTGATCCAGGGCCTCAATACAAAAAACAAATGATATTTGGGACTTTCCTAAAACAATCCCCTCATCCAGCTTCCCTCAATGAGCAGACCTATCAGTGGATGGGGAAGATCTTTAATCACATTCAAATAGAGGCATTATACTTACTAAAACAAAAATAGCAAAAGAGACTTCTTTGTTTGACCCGGGGCGGGGGGGGGGGAGGGGGTGGGGAAGGGGGAGAAAAGAAAAAAAATAAAGCTACATGAAAACGTTGTATATTTAAAAAGAATAACAAGTTACACAAAATAGATTTGCAGTTTCATATGCAACCATCTCTTTTTTCTATTCTGCTATGTATTGAAATGATTGTTTTACTTAAGTTCAGAATAAAATAAATAAAATTTTTAAAAAACAGATGGATAGATGAACGAATGAAAAATGTATTAAGTACTTACTTGTGCGGAGCATTGTTTTAAACCCTGGGAGTGAGAGCAAAAGAGAAAGTGGGGAGGGAGAATCAAAGTCCCTTCTCCCAAGGAGTTTGTCTTCTGATAGGGGAAGAGAACACCCAGAGATGTGAGATGATCAGGGAAGTTTTGTTCTTGGGAGCTGGAAAGCTGAAAATAGGTGTTGGGATGGGGATGTAGATTGTAAGAAGGCCTAGGTAGATGGATAGTTAGAAACTGTGCTGAGTGGTCTGGTACCAAGCTACCAGATATTGAAGGCTAAGTGGGCTATTTTTAGAATACATAGTGATGGATCAACTGGATTTTAGGTTCTTGGATGGAAGCTCCAAGATCAATGCATTAATTTCCCAGTGACTGGGGATTTGCATTCTGGAAGACCCCAGTTTGGAGACCTAGTGTCAAGGGTCCTGTTCCATGTGAGGAAGATCAAGTTAGGAGGAAAAGGCAAAAGATGGCCTGGGTGGGTAAGTAAATGAATGGGTTATAAATGAAAGAATGGTGTAGTGGTCATCTGTAGAAAGTGAACCTAAAGTCCAGAGAATTTAAATGGCTTTACAGGATCAAAATTTAGGAAGTAATGAAACTAGGATTTGAATTTCAATTCTGAATCCCAACTCAGTGCCCATTCCTTTATATACAAAGTTGATTTTAAAAAAAGGAAAAAAAAAACATTTTGGAGAACAGCTCTCAGCATAGCATTCTTTTTAATTATTTTATTTACAAAAATGTTATTTGATTTAAAAATTCAGTTTATTCTCAACATTTCCTGAGATGAAAGGCATATAATGATAGGAAAAGAATGCTGAACTTGGCAGCAAGAAAGACTTGGGTTTGGTTCTGGTGTTCAGTACAGTATCACCATGAGATTACTGATAACTATAGGATTGAACTCACAAAGTTATTTTGAGGATGAAAAGAAATAATGTATATAAAGACAAGGACTTTAGCTATTTTAAAGCACCTTATATTATTGCCAAGAGTCAACAAGCATTTATTTATAAACATTATTGTTATTATAAGCATATGAATAAGTACCTACCATGTGATAGGTGCTGTGTCTATCACCGAGGATACATAGAAAGGCAAAACAAAACACAACCAGTCCCTGCTCTCAAGTCTAACGAGGAAGACAACATAAAAAGAGTTACACTACAGATTCAATAAATACAGGATAAATTGGAGATAAAATAGTAAAGTACTAATATTAAGGGGGATCCTGAAAAGGTTTCTTATAAAAGGTAAGGTTTTATCTAAAACTGGAAGGAAACCAGGCATCTTTACCTAGTCTTATAGAACATTTTTTAAAAATTGTAATCAACAAACAAGTATAGCAAAATCTTTCATTTTGTTAAGTAAAATTTATCTTGACTGTTTTTGTGAGACTGTTGGTTGATCATGATACCTGACCTTTGTAACTCAAAAGAGTGTTGGAAATAACAAATGAATTACGTGAAAGCACTTCTAAGTTTGTAGACAAGCATCATCCTTTGTATATAAAATAGTATAGGAAAGATGGGATAGCTCTTTCTCATGAAAGAGCTAAGGACTGAAAGAATCTTTGGGTTCATGGTCCAGCTGTGACATTTTTTTGGTTGCATGTCTGTGGTCAAGTCATAAGTATATTGACCCTCAATTCACTTGTATGTTGTGAGAATTCACTAACTTACTGTGCTGCTGTAGGGATAGTATTTTGCAAACAATAATGGGTTCAGAAACTATCAATCAGTGTTCACTACATAGGGGTAAAGGGAAGGAGCCATCTGGCAGAGCAATACATTCAATCATAGAGCCCCATGGAATGAAACAGATGCTGTTTAGCTGAGAGAGAACAAAGAGAAATTCTTAGTGGAATTTATTTTATCTTTCCTCAAAACATTCACAATGTTGGGAGTGGAGAATTTACATTTTTCTTCAGTTCTGTTATCTTTGGTTCTCATATCACCTGTTTTCCAAAATACCCCTCTCATTCCCCTCCAAAACAGTCATCTCTTGTATAACAAAGAATTAAAAAGGAGAGGGGGGACAGCAACCAAATACTTTATTATGTAGAGTTTTATTCCAAAAGTTCTTTCACCTCTGTAACAAAAGATGTAAATTCTCATCTCTTCTTTACAGTGCTTTCTATTTACTTTGTAATGTTTGTGTACAGTGTATTCATTCATACCTTCCTATGCCTTTTTGTATTCATTATATTCATAGTATCTTAAGGCTACATTCATGTACCACAACTTCTTTAGCCTTTCCCCAATTGGTGGACATCTACTTTGTTTCTAATTGCTTAAAAAAAAGTTCTATTATAAATATTTTGCTGTAGCCAGGTGTGATGGTATGCACTGTAATTCCTTCTAGTGGGAAATTGAGATTAGTGAGTCTCTTGAGCTTCGGTTTTGTGAACTGCAGTAGGCTATGCTGATTGAGTGTTCACATAAATTTGGCACAAATATGGTGAGTCTCTGGGAGCAGTGAGCCACCAGGTAGTCTATGGAAGGGCTAACAGAAAGGCAAAAACAAAGCTCCCAAGCTGATCTGTGTGTGATGCCCCTGTACTTACAGCTAGGATGAGGTGGGGAGTTTCAGCCTTAAACAAACAAACGAATGAATGAATGAATGAAATATTTTTGATGTATATGAATCTTTTGTCATTGACCCTTGGGGGGTAGATTATTAGCCAGAGAGCTCTGAGTCAAAGAATATGAATATTTTAGTCAATTTCTAATTTACAAATCTATCAACAATGCATGTGTTGGTCTACAACCACTCCAACAATGACTACTCTCATATTTTGTCATTTTTGTCAGTTTTCTGGGTATACAGTGAAACTTCCTACTTGCTTTGGCTTGCATTTTTCCTGTTAGTGAGTCGAAGCACTTTTTCCTATGAATAATAGCTTGCGATTCTTTTGAGAATTGTTTGATTTAATGTCTGTAGTACTCGTATGACTTGTTTTCCGATTCCGTATAGCTCAGGAGAAAAGATACTGTAGGGATTTTTTTAGGTAGTGTTGAAGGAAACCAGACAAATTTGTGTGAGAATACCAAAACTAGTCGAGCTTCTTTGTTTGTATTGTATAGCTAATGGTTCTATTGGTTTGAAAGCCAGTCTAGCGAGTGGTGTGCTGGGGGCGATGTGAGCTGGGAGGAGGAGGAAGAGTCAGGCCAGGCTGAGCAGGCTCCGGTAGGCGTTGACGTTTCCGAGACCTGCAGAAATAGAATGAAAGTGAAAGGGGGGAGAGGAGGCAGACCCTGGCCGAAGCCGCTCCTGCCTGCCACCTCAATCACTCCAGGAAGTATCAGGACAGCAGGAAATGCCGGTGTACGCGAAAACTGCTTGGCTGCTAGGAGAGAAGCAATTGTCGGTCGCCCATAGGTAAGGCTGGAGAGGGGCTGGCGAACTGTTGCGGGCGCTCTGCTTGGTTCCCTGTTCTGACCTTGCCTTTAGGGGAGGTCGGTGGTGAGACCGCCGGCGTGGGTAGGGATCCGAGGTACGGAGGAGCGGCGGTAAGCAAGAGAAGCAGCCTTGTCTGTTTGCTGTTTTGGATGCAAGAGCTCCTC
>CM053771.1:345855495-345885278 GCA_028658325.1 Potorous gilbertii | reverse complement strand
GTGGAGTATTGTTCTTGCTACTAGGAAATAAGAAATACAGGTAATGGGGAATAGAAATTTATCTGGCCCTACAGGACAAAAGAGAAGATGGGGTATGGGAAGGGAGGGATACTAGAAGAGAGGGCAGATTGGTGATATGGGCAATTAGAATGTCCAGTGTATTGGGGAGGGGGGAGGGGACAAATAGGGAGAAAATTTTGGAACCCAAAATCTTGTGAAAATGAATATAAAAAGCTAAATAAATTTATTTAAATAAAAAAAAAATTCGCAATGGACTCTTGAGGCAAATTGCCTTTCTCATCCAGAGAAAGAACTACAAAATTTGATTGCCGAATGAAGCAGATCATTTTCTTTTGTATTAGGTTTTGTTTTGTTTTATGTTTCTCCCATTCATTTTAATTCTTCTGTGCAACATGACTAAGGTAAAAATGTATTTAAAAGGAATGTATGTGTAGAACCTATATAAAATTTTATGCCATCTCAGGGACGGAATAGGGAAAGAGGGGGAAGGAGGGGAAAAAAATCTAAGATATATGGAAATGATTGTAGGACACTGAAAACAAATAAAATAATTTAATAAAAAAAAGAAAAAAACTAGCCCAAGTTACATTAATGTTCCTCTCAGTTCTCTAAATGTAAGTTAATATTACAGTCTGTCACTACCAACTATACTGTATATTATATTATTATTACTGTATTATATTATAAATATAAATACCATATATTTATACAAATTGAATCACATTATTGGATAATTCTGTATTTCAATTCCCCATGCATTCAACAATGGCAAAGTGTTGATGTTCTGATTATCTGCTAGAAATCTTGGTTCTTGATTGATTTCATGCATTACTATGTTGGTTGAATTATCACATAATGAGTCTTGGGAGTTCACTGAAAGTAGAAGCAGATTCAACAAAATAAATATCCATGTTTTCCACTGGTATTTTATTACCTGCCTGAATTTCTGGACAGTTACACCATTCAAAAAATTAATAAAAGACATTCTATCATATTTGGTTCATATATGCTAGAAAATAAATTTTCATTTTATTTAATCTCTTATGGAAAAGGCATAATATGTATATAATAAAAGAAGATATAACTAATGATCCATATATTCAATTCATATAAATAATAAAGTTATAGTTATTTGTGTAATTTTCACCATCAGAACCTACTTCTTTCATACAGTGCTTTTGAGCAATGATGTTAACTATATCATGAATACTTTTAAAAACTGAGAATACACTGTACATTGTGATCATTGAGTAATATCACAAACATTGAATTAGATTCTATCTAACAGATTAGAAACAACTTAACACTGTTGTGAAAGTTATTCCTAAATTAACTGTTTGAGTATGGTCACACCACTGACTTGGTAGAGAGGAAAATTAATATGAAGTTAGACTAAGGAAGAAAAATGAGAAAAGTATGTCATGCAACATAATCCAGTGTGACCTATTTAAATTACCTACTGCTAATGAAAAATGAAATTGAAGGAAGAAAGGAAATAGACACCAATTGCAATCATACAGAAAATTAACTGATGTAAATTAGTTCCCATTAGAAGGACAATGCTTAACTTACTGACCAAGTGAAGGGCAATTTTTTTTTGTGATAGCAAAGAATTCAGGGGGAAAAAAAGCAGATGCTCTCTCTTTAGGTAATGATTAAACAAATTGTCATACAAGAATCTAATAGAATATTATTGTGCTGTAAGAAATGATATGTGATGAATATAGAGAAGGATGAAAAGATCTATATGAACTGATGCAGAGTGAAGTAAGGAGAGCTAAGAAGAAACATATATAGTAACCATAACAATGTAAATGGAAGGAATACACTAACAAATCAAAAGCAAATGGAGCAAAATTATAAAGATCAAGCAGAATTTGAATGGAGACATAGAAGAAGACACTCCTTTGTGGAGGCAGAAGGTTTACAGATGTTACATAGTGCATGTTTTCAGACTTTTTCAATGTTTGTATTGGTTATGCTGATTTTTTTTTCTCTCCAAAAATACTATTTGTTATCCATGATGGCTGTCTTTGAGAAATGGGGGAGTGATATTTGGGATAACTATGATGATCTAAGAAACAGAAAATATCAATAAAAATTATTTGGAAAAACAAAAAAATTCCAGTGATGAACATATTTTTCAACTTCAAAACACCTCAAACAACTGAAGAATAAGAATAATAATAAAGTAGAAATAACAAGAATAGATTAAGGAACCCCCCAAACCTTCACATTTGATTTATTGTATAAAAGAAAGAAGGGCCATCTAGTTATAAAGGTCCTAAAACACTAAAAATGTAAAGGGAACCTAAAGAATCAGGAGGAAGGTAGAAGATTTGAATTGACACTCTATAGATTAAATTTCCTGGCCCCTCTAATTTAATCAATTCATCTTTTGTTGGAGGGAATAATAGATTGTGATTTTTTTGAATGGAAGAAGGGAGATAGGGGACAAAGGTAAGAGATATAGGAGGACAGATGAAGCATGCCTAGAAAATCCAATGGGCAAACAGTAGAAAGTTAATAACTCATATTCTATCATTGAGAGGTGTGTTTGTTGAAGAAGGGGATAAAGGTAATGGAGAAAAGGGAATTGGACAGGGAAAGTAAAGGGAGGTGTCTTGGTCCAGAAGAAATGACAAGAGAATCACTAAAGAACATTCTATGGGAGAAGACAGTTGCTGCTTCATTAAGAGATAGAGACCTTTTAATTGGTTTTATCTGGAGAAAATTTACACATTAGGAGACCATCTTCTCTGAGAAAGGGTTGTACTTTCCTGGACAGGGTCCCCGAACCCAGGAGAGAAGATCTATGAGTTTCTGAGAGGTGTCTGGTGGACACCTCTCAATGTCCTAGTAGATAGAGCACTAAGCCTTTATTCAGGAAGACCTGAGTTCAAATATTAAGTGGATAGTAACAGCATCTGTTTTGAGTATCAAATGAGATAGTATTTGTAAAGCATTTGGCATGGTGTCTGGTATACAGTAGGTGCTATACAAATGCTTGTTCCCTTCATCCCCTTCCCCTTCCTGAAAACATCTAATACCCAAAGTAATAGGGACACAGAACTAGAGGTAGGGTAACATGACTTTGGCATGATCATGGCAAGGGCATGACCAGGCTTCACAACTTAAGACAAAGAGAGATGCTTACCAAGTATTATTGCTCCAATTCTACATTACTTTCCTTATTTATATTTCTTAGAGTGGGACACAAGAGATAAAAAGGGAGGGCAAATAAGAGCTATAAAGATAGTAATAGAATTGTATAGAAAAGGGAGCTTAAGCCTGATTAAAGCAGTAAGAACTACATAAGGAATACAGAATAAAAAAATGCATAGCCAGTAGTGGATAGGGAGGGTTCTCATACAAGGAAGTTCTGCTATTAACGTATGTGACCCTGAACAAGTCACTCCACTGATCAGTTCTCTAGGCAACTCTTAAAAACTATATTGGAGAAAAAGAACCAAACTGCCTTAGGAAAGGGAATTTCCTCATCAGCTTTATATTAAAGAAAGTACAGATTTAGTCGCTGTCCCACAAATCAGAAAATAGAATTAAAGGCAGACTGGGAGACAAAGGCAATACACTTGGAATACAGATGAGCAAAATAGAAAAAGAGGATCAATGAGTTTGGATGTCATTTGAAAAAATAGAAAATCAACACAAATTAACTCAGAGGAGAATAGATAAGATGGAAACAAAGACTAGAACTGATTAACTGAACTAAAAGAATATTTATAAATATATATGTGTTTATATATATGTGTGTGTGATATGTGTGTGTGTGTGTGTGTGTATATGAAATTGATCAAGTTTGAGTTGTGCCAATATAAGGAAGATGATTATATTGCTTAAATTAATTATAGATTTTGTACTATATAATCCAAGTATTTAGGCCAGACTTCATAGAGCTAGACAAAGTAATTAGAAAATTCACTTGGAGACACAAAAGTTCAAAGATCTCAAGGTAATTGCTGAAAAAAGTAGAAATGAAGGGGAAACAATATTTTCAAAAATCATATGATAAAACTGCAGTCATCAAGACTATACACACATATACACATATATGTATCTACATTTATGTATATATAGGATAGATATAAAAAAGAATTATTATAAGTAAATTCAAGCTAGTTAAATAAATTTAGATTTATTTAATTAAGTGACAGAATTTTCCATACTCTTACCCAGAGATAATAAAACTATTAGGTACATTCTCCAAGGAGATGAAATTAACAAATATCTCACATACACTAAAATAGTCATTCCAAACTTTTTGTGGGGGGCAATGAATTGGAAACAAAGTGGTAACCCATTATTTGGAAATCTGTAATGCTAATCAGAGAGCTAAAGATCTTCTCCACCCATTAATGAAAGCTTGATTAGGGGAGGCCCAAATCTTTTGTTAATTTCTAACACACTGGTTCTCAAAGGTTGTGATGCTCTTTGGCTCTGAAAAATGAATAAATACTCTGAGGTGAGATTTTACTTTGGGACTTACTGATTGGAAGGGTTTGTTTGGCCAGAAGAGACTCTGGGCAGCCACCAAAGAGCCTCCCTCCCCTACCATCCTTGTTTCTCTCTCTGGTAACTTTGTATGTACGCAATGGTCAGACAGTTGGAAGCCCTGTCTGTTGGTTGATCTTTGTTTCTCTGTATTTTCTCTGAAGTTCAGAGTGCTGACATTTTCCCCTGAAGTAAGTGAATGATATACGTGCTTGATTAAAGTGATTGTTGATCCTTCAAAAGTTGCCTTTCCTTTTACAAAAGCAGATTAAAGAACCTGTGACAGCAGGTCATCCAGAATGTGTCAGGGTGCTGGCTGATACAGAAACAAAATGGGGTACAATAAATGACAGATATGAAAAATTCAGAGAAATGCAGACTTATATGAACTGATACAAAATGAAATCAGCAGAACCAAGAAAATAATGTTCACAATGGCTGACAGTTAAAATGTAAAGAACAACAAGAAAAGTGAGTACTTTTGAGTCATAATAAAGCCAAACCCTGGATAAAAGTTAAATAAATGTACCTTCCACCCTCTTTATAGAGGGAGAGGACTAGAATTCTAGAACATTCCTTTTGTTGTCACATTTACTTAGTGTATTGGTTAGTAGTTTTGCCGAACTGCCTTTTCCTCCTCTTAATTATATTTATTTATGTATATTCATTCATTCATTTGCTTATTTACTTATTTGTTTATGTATTTATTTGCTACATGGAATAGCTCACTGGGTAGGTTAAAGGAAGGGATATATTTTTAAATCCATATAAACAAATGTTATCAATATAATAAACTATATTATAGAGAACCATGATGGATTACCAGCAATATTGCTTTATAAAACAGAAAGTGAAGATGGGTAAAACTTTTTTTAAAACTTAGTGAGATATTCACCTGGGCAAATCATTCTGAAGATTTTGGAAAGAGGAAAGCCAACAGAAGAAAGATGGAAAAAGGTCTTCACAGTATTTTGTCACAAACTTCTCCCCCATAAGGAAAATAGAACTACCAGAGTTGGACTCTAACATGACAGTGCCAGCTATTTTTACAGATGAGGTAGAAATGTTCTGAAAGGGAAACTATCCTAAACTAAGTATACATAAGGGAAGTCTGTGCAGCAGGTGACCTAAATGCAAAGGCATTGTGGAATTGGTTTACAAAGTTTCTGAAAGAGAGGAAGATAAGAAAGATATGAAAAAAGTCTTGGACTCTATCAATAAAAAAAACCCAGAAAATTGGTAAGACATTGATAACTATAAATCTATATGACTATTTTTTCCTCTATATACATTTTTATGGGAATAACATAAGTGTCTAGGGTATCCTTGATGAGAATGTAAAGAACAGACAGGCAATGAGAAGCAATTTTACCTAATAGAACACATTTTTGCTATCACACAACTGAGTGAAAGATATGGAGAACACAAAGTCCTATTATGTTTGCTATCGGTTGACTAAGAAAAAATTTAATAGAGCAGAATACCTCCATAAAGATTCTCATTGAACAAGGTGTCTCACATAAATCAGTATTATGTATGACTCTTTAAAAGATGATAGAGATGATCTTTTTTAATGATCCTCTGATCATTAATATCAGGTGAGGCATAAGACATGATGTCATATACTTGCCAAAGATATTTACCATTCTCATAGAAGAGAATGAGCACAGAGCCCATGATGAAGGGGGAACCTGTATCCAGGGTCCTCCTGACATCATCCTGGTTGCATCAAGTCCCCAGGACTTTGCAGAACTTCTTGAGTGAGATTTAAAACCACTGATGAGAGTCTGGCCTAACAAAATAGTTGAAGAATTCCAACTATTCAGATTATGACATGCCTGTGGACAGTCAATTAAATGAGTAATCAGTAGAGCTCTTCTATGAATATATGTGTGTAGCACTCCCTCAGGACTATACCCCCAACTTACTCTCATTGGTTGGGTCCCCAGAGAGTGACTGCCACCTTGGGTTCTGGGAGTAACCCTAAAATCAAAGTATGGTTATTCCCATAACTGATACTCCTTCCCCTGAGGGATTTCCATCAAAATAGTCCAATAGAGTAAATTAACTTTTAAGGAGCCCAGTAAGAAGAGATGGTACAAAACATTTTCCTCAAAAGGCTGATGTACACCCTCCCAATTGTTCACATAGTGTCTATGGGAAGAGTAGGTGATGGTAGTGAAGTACACATGGCAGATATAAGTATGGAGGAGAGTGAGTGATTTCTAATGACTCTACACTCCTCTTCCATCTATTAGCCCTGAAGGAAAATCCTGGTACTTGGCCAGGGCAGCTAAAATGGAGTTGTGTTAGAAATGGCTAACTAGGGCCCCTGGCTGCTTATGACTTCTCCAGGAAGCCCTAGGCTTGTCGGGGGTGGGGTCATCCCTTTCTTCTCTGCTAGACGTATTAGATGCTAGGGAGGTTGCCTATAGGGAAAGTAATGTTAGGGTTCCCAGTTCCTGTACACATCTTAACTGAAGCCCATTGATTTGTGGGTTCCAACAATGAATCAAATGGCCACACACTTGCAGAAATTAATCTCGTTTATCCTTTCTTGTGTATAAGGTAAAGACCATCAATCACATTCCTTCCATCCCCCCATGAAGAGAAATTAAAGCTGAGTGAGGAAGGATGGAGGGATATGTCTTTGTGTTTCCTGACCTGAAAGCCCTTCTTCTTTTCTTCAAGTCCTCATGCAGCTTTGCTTATGTGCAGCATCTCTGCTGTCTGGGTTGCTTACCTTGGCTCCCAGGCTCTGTTCCTTTCTTGAATTTTTTCTCTAGTGCTGGTTGTCATGCTCTTTGAAGATTTTTCCTCCCTCAGATTTTCCTGTATCTGTGTCCATCCTTGGATATATTCTGCTCCTGAATGAATACATTATTTTTTGTTGGTATAATAGTTCTGATGATATGGCTGATAAGGGAGGGAGGAAAGAAAACAGGAATTTTCCCCACAAAGAGCTCCCAAGTCTAAATTCCTCTTTAATGAATAAGTTCATTCTTTTACATATCTACTAGTATTCTCTTAATGGGTCATAGAGACTGGACCTATGATTTCATTGCTATGGTGAATTGCCAGGTGCAGATATACCCTCTACTAATGCATGTTGCCACATTCTCTACAAATTCTTAGAGAGTTTTCTAGAGTACTGAGAATTTAAGCGATTTGCCCATTAGAACCATTATATGTTAGAGGCAGAACTTGAATTCGTCTTCTGCCTTAGAGAACACTGCTGTACTTGGTTGGTTGGTTGTTGTCCTTCATTCTCGAAGAGGACCAAAATGACATCACCATGATAAAGTGAAGTTTCAACGCATACAACTGTGACTGATCAGACCAATACCAGCTCAGAATGCTCTATCACAGATTGGGCACAGATATTCCGTGTGAACATTGGGGTGGTTACTCCAAATTTGTGTGTCCTATGTTTCTTTTGTGCTATCTCAATTCTGCTTTGCTCAGAGAGCCCAGCACTTTTTCTGGTGTGGGAACACCATGCGGAGTGGTCCTGTGTCAGTGTCTCCCATGTTACCCAGTCAAATCCAAATTTCTTGAGAGAGACCTTGAAAGTATCCTTGTATTGCTTCTTTTGACTACCATGTGATTGCCTGCCCCATGTGAGTTCTCCATAAAATAGTCTTTTGGGCAATTGTAAATTTTGTATTTGAACAAGGTGACCAGTCCATTGGAATTGTGTGTAGGGTGCGTTCAAGGAGGACTAGTACCTTTGGTGCGATGACTGCTGAGCCCTTTTTGGGGCTCTTTCCACCTTTGGTGTCCAGCTGCTCCACCCAACTCTTACCTATGGCTCCAAGAAGCTGCAGAATTGCACAGTAGTCACACCCTGGTAAACTGTTTTGGCAGATAGGCAAAACTAGGTTGAGAGTATCCAAAGGATCTCAAACCCATTGGTAAGTTAGAGGGATGTCTACCCCAAGCATGTGAAGACTTCCCCTGGTGGAATGGGCGGATGAGAACAATTTGTTCCAAAAGCCATGAAGGCCGCTGAAGCATGTGATATGGAACACTTAGAGCTTGGTTAAACACTGAAGATGTGATACCAAGGTCATCCACTGCATTCTGAGCCATTGCCAACCATCTTGACTCTGTGCTGCCACTGGACTATGATGACTCAGGAATAGAGAGTGAGGCTGGTGATGCTGCAACCCTACCTCACTTAAATCCAATTTACTCATGAATCAAAAGACATCACCCATGCCATTTTACTATTATACCACAAAGTCCTATGGCAACAGGCAAGTGATGAAGTAGCAGGTGTGGATACACTGGGAGCTGTGGTCACAACCCTGCACACGGACAACCTGGGCCATAAGATCATTTCTCATTAGAAGCAGCCGTGAGACTCGGCAGCCCCCTGGATGTCTGAGCAGCCTTTTAAGGATCATACTGCTCACCTCCTGGTGTAAGGAAGGGGGTTAGAAAAGGTTCCCTAAAAATTATCTGCTTATCCAACCCTGGCCTGATTACTGTGGCAGGCGGGGAATCCCATTCTGTGGGCAAAACACAAAAAATGTATAAAATGTACAAAAACATCTGCAAAGATGATTCCACTCACCACCAGCACATGGAACATGAGCACACTTAAAGGCAACACAAAATCCAGTAGACTTGAAAGACGAACTGTTCTTGTTGCAAGAGAATGCAACAGGTATTGCATCCAAATAGCATCCCTGAGTGAAACAAGGCTGGCAAATGATGGCCAGCTTATTGAAGTTGGAGCTGGATACACATTTTTCTGGAGAGGCTGCTGTGAAGGGGAGCACCGTGAAGCTGGCGTAGGTTTCGCAATCAAAACTAATCTAGTCAGCAAGCTGGTATGCCTGCCAAAAGGAGTGAATGACAGGCTCATGACAATGTAATTGTCACTTGCAGGAAAATGCTGTGTCACCATCATTAGTGTGTATGCTCTCACCATGATGAACTCTGATGAAATAAAAAAAAATTTTATGAAGACTTAGAGACCTTTATCATCAATGTGCTGAAAAGAGGACAAACTTTTAATTCTAGGCGACTTTAATGCTAGAGTAGACTCAGACTACCAGACTTGACAGGGAGTCCTAGGGAGGTATAAAGTTGGAAATGGCAACAGGCAATGGTCATTTATTACTGAAGACTTGTGTATTGCATGATCTTCTCATCACCAACACTGTGTTCTGTTTACCTAAATGTATTAAAATTTCATGGATTCACCCTTGCAGCAAACGTTGACATCTAATAGACTATGTGATTGTAAGAAGAGACAGACAATATGTAAGTGTGACAAAGGCAATGTGTGGTGCAGAGTGCTGGACTGCTCATAGACTTATCCTCCCAAGCTAAATATCTGCATTCATCAAAAGTGCTGCTCCTAAGGCAAAATGATTACCAGAAGAATTGATGTCAACAAATTAGAGCTCTTCTTTGAGCTTGTACAGTTTGTTGCTAACTTGGAGGGAAAAGTTGAGCCAACACACAGTTAGTAACAGTAGAGTGGAAAAGGAGTGGGCTGCTTTCAGAGATTTGGTGCACAGCACTGTATTTTCTCATCTGGGTCAGAACACTTGCAAACACCAAGACTGGGTTGATGAAAATGATGGGGAATCCAGAAGCTGCTAAATGAAAAACAAGAACGAGAACTTTAGCTAAAGGGATTGACTTCAACCTGAGGTAATTGGTCAAAGGCCTCAGTATTTATTGATGATGGTCTGTTGAGAACATTATGGAAGTGTTCAGCCCATCTTTCTAGGATCATGTCCCTATCAGTAATCATTGTGGCTCCCTCAGCACTTAAAGTCAATCCTCTTTAGCTAAAATTCCAACTGAAGAAGAGGTTTTGAGGGCCATTAGGCTCTTTTCATGTGGCAAAGCACCTGTTGCTCATCGTATTCCAGCTTAGATTTACAAGGTAGGGGGACTACTACTCATATAAAAGTGATTGAAATATTCCAGGTTATGTGGCAAGAGGAGGTTATCCCCCAGGAGTTCAAGGATGCCTCCGTTGTCCATCTCTGTAAAGGTAAAGGGAATAGAGTGTCCTGTGACGATCAAGGGGGAAGAGGGTCTCTCTCTATGCCACAATACCAAGAACAAATGAGGCAGGAGCAGTATGTTGGGTTAAACCCCATGATGGACTGACATAGATGACAGACACAAAGGATAGACTGGTTTGGTTGACTTCCAGTCTGCATATTTGGAAGGAATATTTGCATCAATGAGATCAATTTGAGTATTTGAGTTAATGGAAGATGGGAAAGTTGATGCAATGTAGTATCAGCCTTGTTGATTTGAGATTCTTACACAAGGCAAAAGGAAAATATTTACTCAACACTAAATTTGTTATATGTATGATATTGTCAAATATTAGCTTCACATTTTCAAAACCTAATAGAGAGATAAGCATGATTAAGAAGGTCATTTTCCCCTTATGAGGATCAGTCATTGTGCTTTTTAAAACCCATACTTTCTCACTACATATAGGAGACTTGACTGCACAATAGAGATGCTACATTTGTAGTTGACAGGGGGAAGTCTTGGAACCATGAGGATGTAAGATCAAGTCCCATATCCAGCACATAGTAAGTGTGGGAACTTGGTGACATCTTTTGGTTCCTTAAGCCTTCATTTTCCCAGAAAATCCAGAATAATTCATAAGTATTTGTCAGCATTTATTATGTGACAGGCGCTGTGCTGGGTGCTGGCAATACAAGTATAAAGCATGAAACAATCTCTGCTTACAAGGAACTGACATTCTAATGGAAGAGACATGTGCATATATAAATAAATACAACAACTATAAAATGAATAAATAATAAATGCATGCAAAGTACATAGTTAATTAGCAGGTAATTTAGGAGGGAGTACACTAGCAGCTGAGGGGATTAGGAAAAGTTTCATGAAGAAGATGACTCTTGATTGACGTCTTAGAGGAAAAGACGAGCTTTGTGAGATAGAGGTGAGGAAGGAGGGCATTCCAAAACTGTAGGATGATTAGTGTAAAGGGGCAGAGATGGAAGATGGAGTGTCATATATGAGGAACAGAGTTTGAGCATCTACTTTGGCTGGATCATAGAGTGCAAGAGGTGAAGTAAGGTCCAATGAGGCTAGAAGGACAGACTGAGGTCAGATCACATGTGGCTTTAAAAGCTAGACAGAGGAATTTATATTTGATACTAGAGAAAATAGGAAGCAACTAGAGTTGATTGAGTAAGGGAGTGACATGGTAGATTTGTGCTTATAGAAAATTATTTTGGAAAAGGTATGTAGAATTGGAGTTGTGAGATATTTCAAGCAGAGAATAATTTAGGAGACTGTTGCAATAATCTAGGTGAGACATAATGAAACCCTGAATTAGTGCTTTGGAGGGAAGAGAGGGGTCCAGATGAAAGAGATGTTGTCAAGGTAGAAGTGGTAAGATCTAGTAACTAATTAGATTAATAAGATGAAAGATAGTGAGGATTCCAGGATAATGTTGAGGTTATGGACCCAGAAGACTGGAATGATAGTTATGTGTTTGACAGAAATAACAAAGTTTGGAAGAGAGTAGAGCTTTGGGCAAATGAAAATGAGTCCTGTTCTGGATGTGTTGAATTATCCAGTTTGAAATGTCCAGTAGGAAACTGGTGATGTGGGATTGAAGTTTGGAAGGGAGATTGAGGGCGAGAGAGGAAGAGAAGATGGTCTAAGATAAAATGTTGGGAAATAACCATAGTGAAGGAGTATTATATGGAAGAAGAGTCAGTAAAGGAAGCTGAAAGTAGAAAAATGATGAAAACCCTGACAGAAGAGAGTGTCCAGAAGAAGAGGGTGGTCAACAGTGTTGAGTGGATCAAATAGGTTGAGAAAGATGATTAAGAAAATACCATAAGATTTGTCCATTAAGAGATCATTGGTAACTGAAGAGAACAATTTACAAATGGTGGGAGATATTGTAAGATGTGATGAGGGTCTAAACGATGGTGTAGCTTTTTGTGCAGAGAGAAGGAAATGGAAGCTGCAGAAGTGAAGATAAAAGTAGCAAGATTCACAAACAAATTGGGTAGGTGGGGAGTGAATGAGATTATAGATTTGCATTGGTAGAGGGATTTTACACACTGGCACTTCCCTGCACCTATCAATTCACAGGTACAATAACTCCTCATTTAAAAAAAAGAATCTTCCCCACTAGGAAACCCACCATCAACATCAAGCAGATGTCAGGCATATCAGGCATAGGTTCTCATCTAGAAAAAAGACTCCATTAGTGTCATACTCTATCCTTTTGCCCACTCTAGGAGCAGCCATGACTCCTTGTCAAATGCATTATTTTATTTTTTATTCTGAACACATTTGCATACAGAAAATAGAAAACGATTATACCTGAAATTGTTAATTTTGTGATGTAAGGTTGTTTTTCCTTTTTAATAATAATTTTTCATTTATTATTAACAATAAATAACAACTTAATAAACGTTTAAAATAAATGAAATAATAAATAGTGAATTCTATTTGAAACTTTTTCAAAACTTTCTTCCTTTCAGGAATTTCTTCTATTCTGTAAATTTAAAAAAAATTTCAGTAACCATCTCTCCTTTCCTCTCCTTTTCTTTTCTCTTTTCTAATCTCTTTTCTATTGATTCTGCTTCATCACTCCTAGAAAAATCCAAAGCCATCTCTAAAGAAGCACGTGTCTTTATAATTCTTTCTTTACATTTGATGACATTAACAAGAGGTCCTTGACGTTTCTTCTAATGATGACAAAGACACCTTTTATGTTGCTGTCTTTAGGGTCATCACCAACTTCATCTTTTTTTGGGGAGGTGGTCTAGGATTTCCTTTCTAAATCTTCTTAAAAGCATGTAACCTTTTAATTTAAATTTTTAAATTAAAAAAAATTTAAATCTTCTTAAAAGTAATTGAATAGCTAAAACTATCCAGAGTTTCTTAATGTTCCTCTAAAGTTCATTCAAATGGACAACTAAGAGATAGAAATGAAATAAAAGTTATTTCCAGTTTTAAACTGAAGGTGTCTTTCCTTTCTGAAGGGCAAAGTTCTGTGAAATACATGACTATGACTTTATTTTCAATATAGTCATTGCATTGAATGTGTTCTTGCTGGACAGGGATAGAGTGAATAGATCCCTTGCAGATGCTAGTGATGTCTTCTTTTTTGTTCCCTTGTTACACCTCATTCAGCCCCCTTTCTTCCTAGTCAGAGGAAAGACATTTAGTCATTCACCTAGGCACTGAAATGGGTAGCAGAACAACTGGAGGAAGGAAGGTTGGAGGTTGGAGGTGTCTGACCAAACAGATGTTGGGCTACTTATGATTGTCAGGAAGATACACACCAACCCAACTGGTTTCATCCAGAAGAAAATGGTAACAGAACTAGTGCCTGAAAGGGGGCAAAGGAAAGGACAATCTCTTTTTATCCATGAATTATTTTCTCCAATTACAGACAATACATTTAAGGAAAGACATTGACAGGGTGGAGAATGTCCAAAAGAGGATGACCAGAATATGATAAAGAACCTCAAGTTCGTGGCATATGAAGATCATTTGAAGGAATTTGGGATATTTTAGTATGGACAAGAGAAAACCCTCCAGAATATACTTGATTTTCACATTTTTTATTTTTTCCTACTACCCAAGACCGATCTGCCACTTCAGTAAGTCTGCTTTCCTCATTGTTCTGCAAATTTGCTTTTAGAGTCAAGGGATCTGAGCCATAGTCCTAGTTTTGCCAGCTGTGTGATCAAAGGCAATTCACTTAATTATTTCTGAAACTTAGTTTCCCATATCTGTAAAATGATTATAAAATTTCCCCCTACCATATAGAATTATTAGGGATTAAATGTAGTCTTCAGCTGTGTGAGTTAGTACACATGCTGGGAAGGAGGAACATGGTGATTTCTTAGAAGTAGACTTAGCAGCTGCAAGTGTTGCAACAACTCAAACAGGTATATATCAGGAAATGGAGGTGACAGAGGATGTGAGGGTATAGCCTATATTTTCCAGAGAAAATAGTGACTTTATGAGTAACAGTAAGAGGACCAGTCAATGGAATCTTAGTATCACAGATTTAAAGATGATAGGGACCTTAGAAGGCCAATCCCCTCATTTAAGATGTATAGAATTCTGGATGGCACACCAGTCCTGCCTCCCATCCCCTTCCACCTTTTGTCTGCTGTCAGTTGTAAATGTTAGCACTAAAGAGGAAAGACTAAGGAAATAGAAGAGTTAGAGTAGCATCATGAAAGGGAGAGACAAAGAAAGTAGTTGAAAGAGGAAGAGAAAAAGGTGAAGAACCTACAAACTATTGGTGTTTCTATTTTGTTTGTGCAGCAAAATGGCAGGAAGGGATTTACTGCACTCTGAAAAACAAGTGCTCAGAAGATGTTGTAATAGAAATCCTTCTTAATATTCACTAAATGGGAGGAAGCAGTGTGGTGTTGTGCATAGAGCATTAAACTTGAAGCTGAGAGACCATGATTTTCATCCCAGTTCTGCCACTAAGTAACTGTGTGACTATGGTCATAAAATGAGAGGTTAAACAAGATAATTTCTTGCTAAACAAGAAGGTCCTTTTAGTGAAATCATGTCCCAAATCTAGTATCCTCTTAGTTAAGGGGCAATGCTGGAACAAAATGAGGCTCTTGCAAGTCATTGAACATTTGATGGAGGAGGTTTATATTGACCTAATACAGCAAGAATATACAACAAAGAAACAGTGGCACTTTGCTTCTCTCACCAAGGGCTGCCCTTGTCTCCATTTGGAAACATGTCTGGTTAGTCAGTCATCACGGTCCCACCAAGTCTGAGAAACACCTACTACAGGTGGATAGGACATTTTTGCTCCTAGATCAGGAAGCTTTCAGCAGAGAAGCTGGAGCCAATAAGGTTGCTCTCACAGAGGAAACTGAGTCAAGGTTAGGGAAACTGTCAGGAAACCAATGATTTTTGGTACCTCTTAAGCTTTAAAAGTTAGTGAGCTTGCACTGAGGGTTCAGGGAGTGAGAATTAGAATTCTTCCTTTGAAGTGGGAAAATTAGATGTACGGGACATGCAATAAGAGGGAACCAAAACTCAGCTACCATAGTCCTGTGTGGAGAAAGGCTAGAGAACTACAGTTTGAGATGCCCCTTCCAGAGCTATCATTGGAAGGCTGAAAAGCCCAGGGAAAATTACTTTGTACACTCATTGCCTCCGGCATTTTGTGCCAAGTGAAATTAGGCTAAGGGATCGAGTATATCAAGTATTGATCCTTTAAGGGGAAAAAAGAATTCACAAAAGGGTATCGTGCAGTATGGGATAGGGTAGCTAACATCACTGGTTGAAGTGATGTGCAGAGGGGAAAAAGTTCTCATAGGAAGTTACTGAATAGCCTGAAACTGCCTTCTTTCACCACTAGATGTTGGTTTTGTAGTGGTATGACAAAATGTCATGGAATTTCCACCACCAACTAGAAATTAATAAATCAGTTCTTGAGATTGATGCCTATGAAGCTAAAACTTAGGGTCCTGGTGATGAAAAGTGAGACATACATCATACCATGGGTAAAATTTATAGTCATAGATCATTTAGTTCAACTTCCTTTTCAAGTGACCAGATAGCCTTTGTCTGAAGATAACTTGAAAGTATTATTGCTTGTCAGATATGTAGCACAGTGGAAAGAACACGCAGGATCTAATATAGAACCTATCACTTAATGAGACATAGCATCTTGAGTTAGCAGCCTCATCTTTTTGAGCCTCAACTTTTTTATTGTGAAAAAATATGAATTATACAGCAGTTAATACAGAGAAAATTTATTATTACTAATAATATCTAGTATTTATATAATACTTTTAAGATTTGCCATATAATTTACCTGTCTTATCTCATTTGGTCATTACAACAACCTTGTAAGGTAGGTGATATTGTTATCCTAATTTTTCGGATGAAAAAACTGAGGCCCAGAGAGGTTAAGTGACTTGTCCGGACTCACAAAGTAAGTGTTTTGAGACTTGTTTCTAACTCAGCTATTCCTGACTTCTATCATTAGCACAGCATTCTTTTATACAGTCAAGATTTACCTACCTGTCTAAACGTTTTAGCTGATTGAAACCACCTTATAAATACAGCAAGCAAAACAACTTATGGGATATTTTCACTTCCCTTCCTTTTTTGTTTCTGTACGTAAGTGAGGAACAGGATTTATGATTGAATTTGGTATAGGAAACTCCTCTATCATTGCAGACTGACACCTGCTCTGTCACCTGATGTCTTAGTATGAAGTCAGTGAAAACTGGTTTGACTGGAATGACTCAGCTCCATCTCCTTCTCTTTCCCCCTAGTCAGGTTCTTGCTGGAATGCTACCATAAGAATTAAATCTCCTACTTCCTTACTCTTCCTTTGCACTCCCTTGCTCTGTGTTCCTTATTAGGTAGTTTAGAAAATACTGTCAATTCCTATAATTTGCTGGGAAATCTCCTATCGATATCAAAATGATAAATGTTTGAGTCCATAAAGGCTCTGAGCCTTCAAATGCATCACAGATATCTCTCCCCCAGGTGCTGCCTATTCTGGGTATGGAGGCAACACATCAACACTGATTCTGTTAGTAGATACTGTTTTCCTCCCTTTGTGAATAGCAATAAAGTTTGTTGAAGTGTGGAATGACACTTTGAGACTTGCCTACATCACACTGGGATCTTTATTGTTGTTGAGTTTTCAGTCATGTCTGATTCTTCATGACCCCATTTGAGGTTTTCTTGTCAAAGATACTGGAGTGGTTTGGTATTTCCTTCTCCAGCTTATTTTACAGATAAAAAAATGAGGCAAACAGAATTAAGTGACTTGTCTAGGATCACACAGGTAGGAAGCATGTGAAACTAGATTTGAATGCATGAAGAGGAGTTTTTTTGACTCCAGACCCAGTACTCTATCCAATGTGCCACCTAGTTGCCTACATTATTGGGATTTTAGGCTATATCAAAAGACGTGTAGTGTTTAGATGAAGTGTTCATTCTGCCCTAGTCAGATTATATCTAGAGTAATTTGTTAGTTTACAGAATTTCAGGGATGGAAGCAACCTCAGAAGACATCTAGTCCTTAAAAGATTTCTCTCTACACAGTACATAACAAGTGGTCATTATCCTCTGCTTGAATATTTCCAGTGAGAGAAAATCCACTATTCCCATTTCACTTTTTGACAAACCCAGTTGTAAAATCCCCCCCTCCCCTTTATATCTAGCCTAATTTGTTTCTTTGCAACTCTATTAACATTTTCCAGGACCATATAGATTAAGTCTAATTCCTTTCCCTCATGACTGCCTTTCAAATCCCTTGAACATACCTATCATTTCCCCCTTAAATCTTCTCTTTTCAGTAAGAAGAAAGGTCAGATTTTTTTGTTGGTACATATCAAATCTGAATGCAGACACAATCTGCCATCAACTCTGCCGTCATAAAAGAAGCAAGTTGTATTATCATACTGTGTGCAATTTCTAAATTCAAACATTCCTTGTGTGGAAAATTAAAAATTCTCTAATATCTGTTATATTAATTAATACTTTTCTTTTTGTATATCAAAAGAATAAAGATTTTTAGCATTGTAAGTTGCATTCAATTGCCTTCAAAGACACCACCCCACATTCCATCTACAGTAAATCAAACCAACAGCAGTTCATTCTTGCATATTCCATGAGTTAGGGTAGAACTCCCTTCAACTTACATTAAGATACCTACTTAGCTCTTGCACCTCATTTCTGATCACTAATATATGATGAAGATCATCAATAGAATTATATGAAAACAAATATAAAGAAATGAATCTGATTTCAAAGTACATTATATCTTAATACTTTTCATTTTATTTAGCATAACAAAGTAAGACTGTTTTAAAAACCTGAAACTTTTCAAAGTATTGAAATAGCTTGACAATAGTCATAAATATTTTTATGATTTTGTATAAATTTAAATTCTATTTTTTTATTGCTTCTTATTTCTAAGAAGTAAAATATTCCTTTGTGATAAACAAATGCATCATCAGTTTCAAGAGAAATCCAGCTTGAGTACCTGAAACTAGTATAAGCAAAGAAAATAGACGCATGCTAAGTAATGAAAATACAGAAACTCAAGGTAAAAAGCCCAGATCCAGAAAATACAATTTACTTTATTTATCATTGGTATTCATCATGACTTTTATTGATGAAAAAGAAAGATTATTTGTCTTGTATAGATATGTTAACTACAGACAACATGTAACTAAATAATTGAAACATTTTGAAAGTATGCACAACATGTATTAGCAAGACAAAATCATTTTTATAGGTAAAATTAGATATTTTTAATTAAAAAAGAGTTTTTGAAAAACCCTTTATTTCACATTGGAAGGATTACTTACCTCATACCAGATTGCTTATAAGATAGTTAAGTGTAAAAGCCTCACTTGATTGGAGATAGGATACTTGGTAAGTGATAGGATACTTGCAGCTATTGGTATAATAGAAACTATGCTTGATTAATATAAAACATAGTATACAAAATTAAGTGGTACAGTTTGAATGGTTTCACTTGCAAACAATATGGTAGGGAGTAGAACTGCTTATATATAAAAAACCTTGGGACTATTAGCACTTGACACACAAAAAGGTATCAAGGGAAATTTATTAAAATGGTGTTCAGAGGAGGGAGGACCTTCTACAGTCATTCCTTTGAATGAACAGGTGGTCTGTAGCATTGTCTACTGGAAGACAAGATGTTCAGAATAATGGAAGTTTCTTATAGTATTCTGAATTTTAGATCTCCCAGGCCACTGTTCCCTAGCATTTGACTTCATGTTCTCCTTCTGATAGGCCTTCCCTCAAACAGCTCAAGGAGCCTGTGCAGAAGTTTCTGACACAACCCAGACTGTCTAAAACTGTGGAAACAGAACTTTTTTGTTTCCCACAGAACCAATTGCTTTGAGATCCATTAATTTGGGAAACTAAAATCTTTCCATTTTGCTATGCTAGTTGGTGAAGCAACGTATACTGTTAAAGGTGTTCATTAGATTACATATATATATACACACATATACATACACATAGATAGAGATAGGTAGATAGATAGGTGAGATTTGTTCATTTGGAATGCCATTGGTGACAATTAAAAGAATATTTCAATATAATTTCATGAAGTTGATATGATGCTGGAGAACTATACAGAGTACACTCATTTCCCAACTTTTACCTCAAGCCTGGTATAGTCAGTCCCGTACAAAAAGCATATTTCAGTCTAAGTACATGATTTTAAAACATCCGTTTATCGGAAAATCCAAATATGATCCAAGTCTGTCCTTGCCTCATACCTCCTTAGTCTGAAAAAATATTCCTTTCCTCTCTTTTAAGGGTCAGACTTCTTCCCAAATTTCAATCTCTTTCCAACACAGCACAAGATAAGGATTAATATAACTCTCCAACTTTCATTTTAATCAAAAGAAATTAAATAATAACAATGAAACAATGAGTGAACTGTGAAGTGGCAAATACATTTCTTCAGTTTGCTGTCTTAGGAAGATTCTGAGGATCACCTGGCAGGATAACGTACCAGACACTGAGGTCCTTGCTTGAACTAAACTGCCACACATTCAAACTATACTTCAGAGAGTGCAACTTCAATGGACTGGCTACATTGTTCGAATGCAAAATGTATGCTTGCCAAAAAGTCTAGTTTATGGAGAACTCACATGGGACAGATGATCACATGGTGGACAGAAGAAGTGATACAAGGACACTCTCAAGAACTTTGAATTTCACTGTGCAACATGGGAGACACTGGCACAGGACTGCTCAGTATGGTATGCTCACATCAGAAAAGGTGCTGTGCTCTATGAGCAAAGCAGAATTGAGACAACACAAAGGAAACATAGGATGCACAAATTTGGAGCATCCATCCCAAATATTCACACGAAATATCTGTGCCCACTCTATGGTAGAGCATTCTGAGCTGGTATTGGTCTGATCAGCCATAGCTGGACACACTGAAACTTCGCTTTATCATGGTGATGCCGTTTTGGTCCTCTTTGAGATTGAAGGACAGCAACTAACCAACCAACCATAAAAGCGAAATCAGCAACTCCTCCTCTTCTCCTCTTCCTCTTGGGAACAGTGGATAGAGGACCAGGCCTGAAGTCAGAAAAATTCATCTTCCTGAGTTCAGATCTGGCCACAGACACTTACTAGTTGTGTGATCTTGAATAAGTCACTTAACCCTGTTTGTTTCAGTTCCTTATCTGTAAAATGAGGTAGAGAAGGAAATGATAAATCAGATGCAGGTACCTGCTAAGAACTCCCAATGGGGTCCACAAAGAATTGGACCTGACTAAAACAACTGAACAACCTCCTCTTTCTCCTTCTCCTTTCCTTCCTGTCCTCCTCCTCCTCCTCCTCTCCAACAGGGAAGAAAGAGAATTCAAATCAATTACACAAATAAAGGAGTGAGAGTAATCTTTTGCCAAGAATGGTGATGTGGGGGAAAAGCGTTAGGGGCCAAGTGCATGTATTTGTCTTGCCAGTTTCCATTCTCAGCTCTTAGCAGTGCCCAATGCTTTGTTTGTCACACTTTGCAACAGCAAAGGCTAAGGAGAAAGGATGCCTCCTGCCAGCGTATGCCCTTCTGACACCCCCAACCTAGTTCCACACTTCTGTGTGTCTCTCTAGACTAATTTTCTTCTGACTTTTACTTTCCAGGAATTTCAGAGAGGTATTACAATATGACAAAACTGGGAGATTTTTGAAAAGATTATGTACTCTTAGTTAAGGGGGAACTTCTGTTTGGTAATAACACTTCCTTCTTCCCTTTTTGTGACTTTAATATTGGGGGAATACTTGATAACCTTCCTTTGCAAAAGGAAGAATCTGTTCCCTTGGAGAAAAAGTGCAGTTGTAAATTATTCAAATCTTCCTTTTTCATTGCAGACACTAGCAATGTGAGACCCTTGTAGAAGCAGGGATGCTCATCTCCTCAGGTGTTCTGCTACTGAGTCTTATAATTTCAATTCCACTCAGTAAATACATAGTGTGAGCATTTAGTCCTTTGTGGTTCTGTACAAGCTGGGAAGGACATTCAAATTTTAATGATGGTAGGAACAGGTAGGCCAAGTAACATGATAATCTTCATATTTTCCTCCCTAAAACAAAGAAGATGCAATAGGACTGATTTCTAAGCTACTAAAATACGGGAGACGGGGGACCCAGAAGATTCTGATGCTATCTGTACCAAGGGAAGGAGCTGGAGTAGTTTAAAATTCGAGCACCACCTGGTGGCTTCCATAAATATTGCACTCCAAATACCTGGGAGTCTATGACATGGCCTTCCACCTATCTGTCTACACTTTTGCTTCATGGGTACTCCTATGGAGGAGAAAACCTGTAACTATATACTACAAATCCAGTAAATGAATAATTTGAATTACATTGAAAAGCAAAGGAAAATGATTAAACTCCTTATGATTTAGGGAAACGGGTGGGTTTTGAAGGCAGCACAGAACCACAGCACATTGTACCTGAATGATTTAAAAGGTAAATAAGAATAGTAAGGGCAGAATTTATGGCACAGCAAAAATAATTAGAAGAATAAAAAATTCTAGAGGGTGGGAAATAATGTGCCCCAAACAATGTAAGAGCTCAAGATGTAGCCTGAGGTGACACACCCTGAAATCTGAGTCTAACCATAATTGAAAAAAAGCATTCTTGGAAAGAAAACTGGACCTAAAGAATTACTTGGTTTTCAAACACTAGATAGACAGCAACAATAAAAACAAGACAAAGCAAGAAGGGTAAACCAATAAGTAACAAAATAACAACAGAAAGACATTCAGATTTTTCTTTCTAAACATACATAAGGAGACAAGGGTGAAAGCAAAAGTCAAATAGCAGTTATCTATTTGGAGAGGCCCAAAGCATCATGGAGGGAAAACCTCCCAACAACCCATCTTTAGATGAATCAATGGTTTTTTTTTTTAAAGTAAATTACAGAATAGGAAAGAGAATAAAAGGGGAGGAAAAAGGTAGAGGGGGTTATGTGATACTGTAATCTAGCACTATAATGGATAATAGTGAAGGGAAAGTAAGTCCTTCATGTTTTCAGGAATTGAACCTAGGAGAGAATGGGTGAGAAGGCAAAGAGAAGGATTAAAAAATGGCGAAAGAAAGGGGGATATCTTGTTTCATGGTAGGAAAAGACAATACTCATGAATGCTTTTATGAGAGAAGAGAAATATTCTATATAAAAAGATGAGGACATTATAATAGTTATTAACTGTAGGGATTTGGAACTTAGAGAAACAACTCATCCCTCCTCAGGAGAAAGGCAATTAACTGGAGGTGACTGGAGTCCAGAAGACTGAGAGAGCATGGATCCAGGGAAAACATTTGGAGGCAATGTGAAAAAATGGACAATGGGAGGGGAAAGTTTACATGATCAGGGATATAATCTACCATGAGACAATTTCCTATTGCAGGAATTGTAATTTTTAAGAGTGAAGTAAAACAGAGAAAAGGGAGCCGGAAGAGAGAAGTATAAGGCAATAACAAAACTGTTTTGAAGAGGGAAACCATATCACCTTGAATATTTTAATTCCACAAGCAATACAGAAGACAAAGAACTAAATAAGTATAATAAATTCAAAATGCCAATTTCAATGCTTTCCTGTTTGTTAGTGTGTCTCTCTGAAATTCTTTCTTTTTTCCCTTTATATATGTCTTAAAAAATGCTTCATTAATCCTCTTTCCCTTCCATAAATTCCACCTTAAGTTAAAAAAAAAAGCCATATCCTTCTGATAGGGTCATAGGACCCGGACCTCCAAAAGGAAAAGATCATGTCTTTGAAAGCAAACCAGTCCCTGAATTTTCCCACATATTTCAGCAATCCAGATCACTGGCATCTTGCCCAAGGTTATCTGGCTCATCCCAGCCTACCTAGATACTTAATAGTCCTTCACAGTGGCTCCACCCCCACCCCAGACCACTTACTTCTTTAACTATTACACCTGGTCCACCCCAGGCTATTTACAGCTTCTAAATACTATCTAGATCTTTTCTCTGTCTCTTTTTTTGTATATAAGTATCAGTCTTACCCCCACAAATCCAGCCTGTTGTATTGGTGTAACAATAAAGCTTGCTACCTTGACTGAAAGAAGATTTGATTGCTTAAATTCTTTCCATGTGAACCTCCTGTATCCTGATATTTTTGGGTTCCCAGCAACCCCAAACCACATCACTTCTTTGTGGCAACTAAGCATAGTCAAAACAAAGAAATCCACCTACCGGCCACATATGAATCTCTCTCTCTCTCTCTCTCTCTCTCTCTCTCTCTCTCTCTCTCTCTCTGTCTCTGTCTCTCTCTCTGACTTTCTCTCTCTCATTTCCTCCATCTGTGCCTTGGATTTATCACTAGTATCCAAGGAGGTGAGTATCATGCCTTATCATCAAATTATAGTTGATTATCGCACTAATCAGAGAGCTGAATTATTTCAAAACTTTTTTTCAATGCAAATGTGTCAAAGTTTTCTTGTTTGTTTTTTAAAGACACAATTAAAATGCCTTGAGGAGTTTAGCAGGAGCAGTTTCCACAGCCTTTAGAACTGTTGAAAATTCTTCCTGGAGTTTCTTCCTTTCTTTCTCTTTGGATGTCAGCTTTCTTCTCGCAACCTACCTAAGAATATTATTTGATATAGGGTTGCTTTGGGCATGCCACATATCTGCATAGATGCTCCCTGTGGGTTTGTCTCTCAGCTCTTTTATCCTCATCCAGGACAATGATTTCATCTGCATCAATCACTGTTGATAATCTGTGTGCAATGAAAATAGATGTCCTGTGTTTCACCATATCCCTCATGGCACAGAGGATCTTCAGTAACTGAGTCTAATGATGATGTAGCTTCATCATATAGAATGACAGGGGAATTCTTCAAAATGACGCTGGCAATTGCTACTCGCTGTGTTTCTCCACCAGAAAGCTTGAGTCCTCATTCACCAATTTGTGTGTTATACCCATGGGGCATCCAAGGAATGACTTCATGGATTCTAGCCAATTTTGCTACTACATAAATCTCCTTGGCGGAACCATTCACGTTTCCATACAAGAGATTGTAATAGATGGTGTTATGGAAGAAAATGGCATCCTGAGTCACCATTCTCACAGATTTCCTTAGGCTCTCGAGGCTGACATCTTGAATATTCTGATGAGCAATATAGATGTTACCATTCTGGGGCTCAAAAAAACGAAATAGCAATCTCACTATTGTGCTTTTCCCTGAACCACTGCCTCCCACAATAGCAACTTTCTTTCTAGCAGGGACTTCAAATGATACTCCATTCAAGACTTTCTGACTAGCAATGTATTCAAAATGTACATTATCAAAAGCCACAGAAGCTGTCTGAAGTGTAATCTGAAGGGGAAATGCCATCTCTTTGTCTTTAATTTTTGTGTCTACCTTGAGTAGTGTAAACAGAGTGTTCATATCAATGAGTGCTTGTCTAGTCTCTCAGTACACAGTTCCCAGAAAGTTCAGAGGCAATGGAAGCTGATAAAGCATCCTGTTCACCATGACTAGATCTCCAACACTAAGGGCCCCTGCCATAACTCCACGATTGGCAAGAACCATTATTGTTGTTAGGTCAACACTGAAAATAGCATTTTGTTCAAAGTTGAGCATAGCCAGGGTCGAAGTACTCTTCAGGGAAGCCACCTCATAAGACTTTAAGAATTCATCATATCTCTGTGCTTCATACTTTTTATTATTAAAATATTTCACTGTTTCATAGTTTCAGCAGTGAGTCAATGGCAGCATTACCTGTATCATTATCTGCCTTGTTCATTTCTATTCTAAATTTAGTGCTCCAGCCGGTGACTACAACTGTGTAAGCTGCCTATGCACTCAGTGTTCCCAAGGTGACAAGTGCAAACTGGGCACCACATTTGTAATACAAAATCCCACTGACAAGGGTCACTCCAAACATGATGGGAAGTTCATTTAAATACTAAAGATTTAAATACTAGAGTGCTGAGGACAAAACTTATTCCTCTTGTTCCTCTGCCAAAAGCCTTTGACAGAGCTTGGGTCTGTCTGATAAGATGGAAACTCAGATCCAACTTATGAAGGTGAAGAAAGACATGACTGACTATCCTTTGGATGGAATTTTGGGCCACTTTACCAAACACTGCTTTTCCAATTTCATTAAAAAGGGCACACCATAGCCAACCAGAACTTTTGTTGCCATGGTTGTAACTGTATTTGGTGCATCACTCAAGTTTAACATATCTTCTGATATCTGGTTGAGGTTGTCGACTGCATATTTAAACATGAAGGGTACTACGATATTCATGGCCTTAGCACTTGCTAATAAGCCCAAAAAAATGGCAACTCTAATTGCTAGATCAGGTCTATCCTCTGGCCATATGTAGGAAAGCATTACTTTGAGGACTTTTTGGGTGTTGACATCTTTTAGCCCTTCTTTTCGATCTGTATGAAGTCCTCCTCCTGCATGATTGTGCCAACATGTTCTCTATTCTATCAAGGGCCACACCTGGCAAGCCTTTGTGAACTCAAATTTCTTGAATGATACGTACCAAAATGATTCCATGAAGTTTGTCTAACTGTATCTGAAATCTGATAGGTTTGGTGGCTCCCCAACCCTCTGGTTGAGTCACATAGCCTCCATGGCTGGGTCACGCAGGAGCCAACGCCAAGGACCGAGCCTGGGGACAGGAGCAACAAGGTCTAAAGCCACGGCCAAGGAGATCCGCACTAAGCACGCCATCTTGAGCAGGCCCCAAAACTTTTTTTTTATTATTAAAAATTATAAGTTGTTCAGGTTCTACTTACTTTACTATAAATAAGTTCATAAAATTTTTCCCAGGCTGAGAATTCCTTGTTTTTGCTATTTCTTACAGGACAATGATATTTCACTCTATTCATATGCTGTAATTTGCTTAGCCATTCCACAGTTAATGAGTACCCTTTTATTTTTCATTTTTTTCTATAGCAAAAAATACTACTACAAATATTTTTGTATATATTTTAGCCCAGTACAGGGCACATAATAAGTTCCAAATAAATGTTTATTCTATCCTCATCCCATTTTCTTTCCTCCTCTTTTCTTATCACCTTTTTGGGTACACTTGGAAATTGCTTTCCAGAAAGGCCAAACTATTTCAGAGTTACACCAACAATCCATTAACATGCCTGTCCTCCCACATAACAGTTATCATTTTCCTGGATTTTTCTTTTGGTTATTTTTGTTAATCTGATGAGTGTGAGATAGAAACTCAAAGTCATTCTAACTTGTCTTTTCAATTTATTAATAATAATAGCTAGCATTTATATAGTGCTTTAAAGTTTTCATAGTAATTTATATAGATTAACTCAGATCTTCGCAACAGCGTTGTGAGGCTGATGGTATTATTGTGCCTACGGATGAGGAAACTTTACTCAGATTCACACAGCTAGGAATTATCTATATCCTATCCTATCGTATCCTATCGTATCCTATCCTATCGTATCGTATCCTATCCTATCCTATCCTATCCTATCTTATCATATCATATCATATTATGTACCCAATCTGTTCTGCTGATTGACTTCAATTTTTTTAGCCAATATCAAATAATTTGACGATTGATACTTTCTAGTATAGTTTGTTAATTCTAAGCTCTCTGCCATTATCCCCCCTATTTTTCATTATTTCTCTACAGATTATTAATCTTTTGTTCCTCAACATGGATTTTATGATTTTTTTTCTAGTTCTATAAAGTAGTTTGATTGCTATTGTTACAAATGAGTCAATTAATCAGGTAATATAATTTTTATTATATTAGCATAGACTAGGAATGTGAAATTAATACTTTTCAAATTATTTGTCTGGCTCTATTTCTGTGTTTTCTGTCGGCACTTGTATAACTCTTATGTGTCTGAATAAGTGGATCACACAAATTTTTGCAATGTGGTTTTTTTTAAAAATGAATTTATTTCTTCTTGCTGGGCATTGGTCTTAATATGTAGAAAAGCTGATGGTTTATGTGGTTTAATTCTATGTCCTGCCACTTTTCTAAAGTTTCAGTTTTTTTCAACTAATTTAAATTTTTAGGCTTCTAAAGATAGACCATTATATCATTTGTAAAAAAAAAATGATTTATTCCTTCTTTGCCTATACTTATTCCCTCAATTGCTTTTTCTTGTTATACTTCTATAGCTAGCAGTCCTAGTACTATATCAAATAATAGGCAGTGACAGTGGAATCTTTCTTTATCTTTGATCTTATTGGAAAGGTCTCTAGCAATGATTCATTATATCTAATGTTGGCTCTTGGTTTTAGATGAAAACTACTTATATTAAGAAAGGGCCACTTATTCCAGTAATTTTTATTAAAAAAAACCAAATGAGGTTGTATTTGTCAGAAGTTTTTTATGCATCTATTGCTATAAATATATTGTTTTATCATTCTTGTTACTTAATGTTTTATTACCATTTATAATTTAGTTTATATTGGACTACCCCCTACATTCTTACTTAAATGAAACTGATCATAGGTATAATTTTTAAAATAATTTTTTGTTTGATTAATCTATTTAACAGTTGCAGTCCTTTTGCTAACATTGTATGTAATATTTTGTTCATTAGGGATGTTGGTCTATACTATATACTATAGTATACTATACCAAGTATAGTTGGACTATACTACATATATGTATATATATATATATATGTATATGTTTTGCCACGTGGTATATGTATACACACACACATATGTGCTTTGCCACACACACACACACACACACACACACACACACACACACATATCTTTGACTGAATTCAAACTTCATAGAACACGTCCTCTAAATAAAAGGATTTTTTCTGTAATACTTGGAATCAGTCAAAAGACTGCACCCAAGGACCTAGAAGACCACATGTGGCCTTGAGATTGCAGGTTCCTCATTCTTGTTATATAGTTTTCTATCTCTGCATTACCTTTCCCTAGTTTAGACATCAAGACTACATTTGTGTCATAGGATTTTGGTCTGTTCTCTTTTTCGTATTTTTCCTTATAGCTTAAATAATATTTGAATTAATTTTTCCTTGAACCTTTGATATAATTCATTTGGAAATCTGTCTGATAATGGACTTTTTTTTTTTGGTGTTTATTTATTGCTTATTTTATTTCTTTTTTTTTGTAAAATCTGGTTATTTGGTTGTCTAATTTTCATTCTGTTAGACTAAACTTTTATATTTTTGTTCATATACCTCATTTTCATATAAGTTTTCAGATTTGTTGGCTTAAATTTTTATAAAATATTTTATGATAATTTTTTTATGTTTTCTTCATTTTTTGGTGAATTCTTATAAATGCTTGATACTCATAATTCTATTTTCTTCTCTCTTTTCAAATTTGACCAGGTAGCTCACCTAAATTTTTAGTTTTTTTCAAAAATCAGATCTTAGGCTTTTAAAAAATTCTTTTTCTTGCTTTCAGCTTTGTTAATCTCTTCTTTGATCTTGAGAATTTTTATTTTGGTATTTAGTTGGAGTTTTTTAACTGACTGATTTTTCTAATTTTCTTTTCTTTGTTGCTTGTCAAATTCATTGATCGGTTCTTTTCTCTTGTTAATAAAACTGTTTAAAGATATAAAATATCTAAGGATTGCTTTGTCTATATGCCAAAAAAAATTTATTTTCCTATTGCTAAAATTAACTTTGATAGCATTGTTTGTTTCTATATTTGTCTTTCCATTTGCCAACTCTTTAGGATTAAATTATGTAATCTACACCTGATACTGAATCTCTTTTTCAAAGATCCTTCATTGAATATTGACTAACTCTGGAGTCAGAAGGCTTGATGAAAATCTCCTATTTTATACTTAAATAGCCTATGACAATGGTCAAGTGATTACTTTCAAAAGGGCTTCTGATTCCTCATACATAAAATATGGATATTGGAGTAGATAGTTTCTTAAGTTTATTCTAGCTCTATATCATATATATATATATATATATGTACATATGTATACGGCAATATATATTGCCGTCAATACAGGATATGTTTAATATTTCTGATTTTCTGAATCTGTGAGGATTCTTAACTCCAAATACAGTTAACAATAAAGGTACCATTCATAGCAGATAAATATATGTACTCTTTTCTTATTCCTTTTCAGTAACTTCCAGAAAGTTATTTAAAAATTTTGTATTTAAAAATATTAAAGTCCTTAGTTTATTTCTTATTTATCTTTGTTAGATTTATTTCTTTC
>CM053771.1:345814293-345854995 GCA_028658325.1 Potorous gilbertii | reverse complement strand
ATTTGTTTTCAGTTTTTTACAATTACTGCCAAGTTTTATGACTGTAATGGAATACTGTTGTGCCATAAGAAATGATGAACAGGCAGACTTCAAAAAGCCTTGGAAAGATTTATATGAACTGATTCTGAGTAAAATGAACAGAACCAGGAGAACATTATACACAGTGACAGTCACAATGTGCAGACTGTATCTGATAAACTTAGCCCTTCACAGCAATACAAGGACCTAAAATATTTCCAAAGGCCTCATGATGAAAAATACCATCCACATCTAGAGAAAGAACTATAGAGTCAGAACACAGAATGAAGCAGACTGTTTTCTTTTTTATGTTTTGTTTTTGTTTTTCTCATAGTTTCTCCCATTCATTTTAATTCTTTCTATGCAATATAACTAATGTGAAAATGTGTTCAATAAGAATGAATGTGAAGAACCCATGTAAGATTGCATACCATCTTGGGGAGGGAGGGGGACATGATGGGGAGAAACTTTAAAACTTATAGAAGTGATTGTTGAAAACTGAAAACAAATTAATTTTAACATAATAAAAATAATTTAAAAAATAAAAAGTTGTCAAGCCTAAAAAAAATAAAAGAAATGGTCCATACAAAATATTTGAAAAACAACATTTTTGTAGTCACCTATATGACTGAAGAGTACAAAAAATGCAAGGCTGGTAGATCTATTTTATTTCTTAAAGGAAGAAATTTATTGTGTGGTGTGCATGATCTGTTCATCGAAACTGTGCTGGAAATGAGTGATTACTACTCCATTTGTAAATATTTATCTTTACAATAGCTTTTTAATACATCAAGATTCTATGATAGGAGGGTGGGGGCATGGTATTTCTTCCATCCTATATGTCACAGTTCCTACATATAGATGAAAATCATGCAATAGATGATTTTTTTACAGCTGATGTGGCAGAAAGATTCAACATCCTCTAGGAAACCTGATGATGAGCCCTTGAAACTTAGCTAGACAGATAAGATACATATAGTATATCATTGGTGCCATTTTTAAAGCCTTTCTGGCTTGATGATAACCCCTCAGCACTTGTGTTGTGATAGCATAGCCTTCAAGAACTCAGGAACACCCTCAATACAGCAATAAATAATCCGAATGGGACTTTAATAGAGAATCCTTTAAATAAATGTATTTCACAGTTTTCCCTTCTGTTAAAAGCTAGCATTTGCCCTGTTCCAATCTGTAGCACCTCTTGGATTATCCATAATTTTATAGAGATCATAGCAGTAGCTTAGCAACCATATTTTCCACTTATGTTAGTAACCTAGGATATTTCCCATCTCGGCTAGTACTTGGAACTCATTGAGGATAATTAGTTATTATTCTTTCTTTGTGTATCTTTTTCAGTTATTTTTTCATGTATTTTTACCAATCCCCAACAATCTTTTACCTTGGAAAGAAAAAATAATGGAAGGAAAACAAAGGTTAAGAAGTTCTCTAACTTCCTACTGTCATCCGTTATCCTCTTCATTCTTTCTTTGATTTATTTATTTTCTCAATATAGCTTAAGTCAAGGGTGTTAAGTGATGCTTTTTTTGTATCCTTGGCATTTATCACCAGTCTTAGCTCATTCTGATGCTACTGTTAAAGGACTATATTTTTTTGTATTTATTTTCTGCTATATGTCCTTTTTTGTATCTTTTATACATGTCTTAAAGATCTTTGGTTGGAAATTTTCCAGTATTTCCTGTGCAGGTACATTGATAACTTCATATGTCTTTCCATTTTCCTCTTCATTGGAATAATTTCTATGTATGTCCCCAGAATTTCATTCTTAACATCTCCTCATCCTTCTTGCTAAACTCCAGAGTAGAACTGTAGGCCCCTAGATTCTATGTATCCTATTTCTGAACTCTTTTAAATGAGTTCTCCCAAAATGTAGGGTTGACCTCAGATAAGACCCAGCTTTCACCTCTTTTGTTACCAGTTCAAAGAAGGAGTGCTTGTTTTATTCCAAGTTCCCTATTATTTCTTCTTTAGGATCCAATTCTTTCTAGCTGGTTACAGTCAAGTAGGGTGGAATGTTACGTACCTGGTCAGATGCAATCACAATTTAGATTTTATTTTTACTTAAAAAGCCAAGTTTCAGTTCTGAAACAGGGGCTTATACTGAAATGGTTATTGCTGTTGTAGATTCCTCTGTTTGTAGATTTCCACTAAGTGGTACAGTGGCTACAAAGCTGAACTTGGAGTCCAGGAGATTGACTCCTATGCCTCACACTTGTTAAGAAAGTCACTTGATACCTCTCAGCCCTTGGCTTTTCCATTTGAAAAGCAGAGATTATAATAACAGCTACCTTACAAAGTTATTGTGAGGATCAACAGGTTATTGGGTCAAGGTTATTGTGAGATAATATGTAAAGTGTTTTGCAAACCTTAAAGTGTTATATACATTGATAAATAAAAATATCATTAAGGCAAAACAACTGTTTTCCTTTTTTCAGAGAAAAAGAGAACCCAAGCAAATATCTAGATAGTTGCTCCCTTTCATTACAAATAATGTTTCTGTAACAAAGGTGGGCACTATTTCTAGATTTCCTTATCTGATGCCTTCTGTCTACAGTGTATTCCAACAATATAATTTCCTTTTCCGTCTCCTTTGATTCTTACCTAAGTGTTTTCCATCATGATTGTCATCTCGAGTTCCTGGATTTCCTTACAAGACTATATTTTTTTCAAATGTAATGTTAGTGCACTGTCCCTTTTATTCATTCTGTGCTTTTTTGAATAATGTATGTCCTTCCAGAATCATATTATGTCCCAGAGTCATATCCCTCCAAGTCTAAGTGAAATCTGTGAGATCAAATTTGCCTTCTCACATTGTGATCTCTATTTTTTATGAATTCTTTTTTTTCCCCTCAAAATCTCCTTTATTCAAATGATTAATTACAGACAACTATCTTCAAGTCATGAGTTATATAGATTCATGAGTATATTTTCTGTCTCCTGTTCTCCAGCAGGAGTTGGTCCAGATTCTAAAATTTCTAGTTACAACTTTGATTAAAGTATTTATCTCAATCATTCACTGAGTTAGATAAGGTAGAGGTTCTAGATTAAATAATCTAGCGAGTTTTGTATCATGGCTTCTCTTT
The DNA here is from genome assembly GCA_028658325.1 of Potorous gilbertii. Lineage (NCBI taxonomy): Eukaryota > Metazoa > Chordata > Mammalia > Diprotodontia > Potoroidae > Potorous > Potorous gilbertii. The sequence continues at coordinate 345,851,879 of CM053771.1, read as the reverse complement.
TCATGACAACTATTATTAGGGTCTTTTATGAATTCTTATACTTCGTGCATTTCAGAATCACAAGATCTCAGTCCATCCTGAACCTGAGCAAGAACCTCTGCTACATTATCTAGCATTTTCATGAATGTGTCCAACAAGCAAGGAGTCATATTACTTCCCAAGGCAGCCCAATTCATATTTGGACAGCTCTATTTCTTAAAAGTTACTTCTTTATATACTTTGTTCAGTCTTCTAGTTATATATAGATATCCAAAGCCATGATTTTCTTCTTAGATTTTATGTCCTCATGTCTGTAGGCAAATATATTTTTATTGGTCTTTATGTGGTATATTTCCTTCTTGGCCAAGAGTCTACCATTTCTGTATTTTAAACCAAAATCCAGTACAGTCAGGGATATAAACATCATTATCCCCATTTGAAGATACTTTCTCAAGGTCATATGGAGAAGAAATAGCAGAGCCACTATTGAACTAAAATTTATTGAATGGAAAATTAATATATCCAAATCAATATACTGATTAACTGTGTTATAATAAGACTTCATTGTGTTCACTTAGAAATGGTAAACTGATTAAATACTACTGTCTTTTCTCTCACAGTTCTATTATGCATTCTATTCCTTTGCCATAAAAATAACTTTGACTTTTTTTTTTTTTAACTTTGGCAGCTTTATTTGTTCTCTATGGTCAGTAAAATGGGCCTAGAAGCCACAATAGGTGAGATGATTATGTATTTTTTCCTAAGCTTTATTCTTAACTTTGGACTGTTGTTCAAGTGGGAGGGTAATACTTTCAAAATACAAAATCCAGCAATTATAAAAAAGGAAACAATTTAGGAAGCAGATGGTATTAAACAACCTGCTGTTTCTCTTTAGGTTGACGTCGACAACACAAATTCATGTCCCATATTCAGTCATCTGTGAGAGTTGGACATCTATAGCATTAGAACAGATTATGGTAGTACATAGAACATAGTTCAGAACAGTTACAAATCCTGAGTGTCAGGTGACCAAGAGGAAATTTGGAGTAGAGTTGCTTTTGTATTTAAAGTGGGAACTGACTTTTTTGAGAGTCAAAAAGGTAAGCTTAGAAGTGTGAACATTACTTTTGCTTCTTCCCAATATGGCCCAATTTGCCAATGAAGGCAAATTTTTGGCACTCAAGACTATACCAGTTAGTGTAATTAGTGTATCATTAGGCTTCCAGAGTATGACTAGTCTTATTGAGAGCCTCAGGATATGACTTCATCGAGAATCAGGTCTCCTACAATCAAAGTCTTTTTCTTTATACTGCTGTCATCAGTTTCCAGTCCACTATATCCTGTTCACGTTCAACATTCTGGGCCAGTTATATAAAAAGAAAGCTATTTTTAACTTTCTGCAAGCAACAATATCAAATTATGCTTCTGTCATTTCTTAAATATTTCTCTGCTCCTAAAGGGGAAATTTAATGGATGCTTATGATTTGTTGTTAAGAAAAAACCATTAAAAGTCTTCTGAAAAATCATATGATGTTATATCTCTGAGTAACCCTACTTCACCAATGTTCAAATTTCCAAAAAGTCATATAGTGTCCTCTTAACTCAGCCTAATTTCTGCCAAGAATGAAGTTGAGAAAAGTAACTATACTCAAAATAATTATTACAGTCTTGCTCATGGTAAGCATTTATATATAATTAAAAGTTTTTTTGTCTCTGTCACATAGTGTTCCTTAGATTTTTCTACCACTTGGTTGTCATAGCAGTTGGTGGTTAGAATAATATGCCATAGTGAAATAATACATGCAACTTACATTATCTTTCCTGTTGCTGCTACAGATTGCCCTATTTTAATAAAAATCTAATTTTAAGAAAACCTCTAGATGCTAAACAAATATATTATGGTGGGGGATGGGAGGAAGATAAAGGGTTAAGTAAATACTCACATCACTAAGCTGTTCAGAGAGCCTACCATTTGAGAATCAGGATGAGGAGGGATGAGAATTTAAATATTTTTAAAAGATAGGTTAAATAGCTGAAAATACAGAGTATAGTGGCTAGAAAGGTAGCCTTGCGGCCAGGAAGAACTAGATTCTAGGACTCTCTGACACACTAGATTGGTGACCTTGGTCAAGTCATGTAATTTCACTCAGTCTATTTCTTCATCTCTAAAAAGAAATTGAACTGAATAACGTGAGGTTATTTCAGCTCTAAATTTATAATTTTATGAAATGTGTTTGGAAGATAGTTTGTATTTGGTCCTTCCATATTGGTCCTAATTCCTACAAAGATTGTCTTTCTTACTTGGATTGTATATATAACATACAACTCCCCTGCAGAGAATGAATACTGGATTCTTGATATGGCAGCTTAGAGACCAAAATGGAAAGCTTATAGTATTATTGCAAATATCATTTCCCCCCTACTTTTCCCCTATTTTCTAATTTGTTCTTACTGATTTTTACCAGTTATGCTTCTTATCAGTGGAGCTCTTGTCAATGGTCCTTATGCATTGATCACAACTGCAGTCTCTGCTGATTTGGTAAGTTTTTCTGTGCATCTCAAACAATTGTGAATCTTAATTGTTTCTAGCATTTGAGAAAATACACTAGTTTTATATTTCTTCCCCAAAATATAGTTAAGAGGATATTAAATAAGAAATGTAGTTATCTTATATTTCGTTTTTTACCTTGAACTTCTAAAATGTCTTTTCATTTGTCTGTATAAGAACTTTGTAATGTAGAAAGAGAAAAGAAATTAGAATTTCTCATTTTCCTAAACAAGAAGATTAGGCTTCATGAAGTGACTTCAAACTCAGCCCATTTCTGAGTACAGATTTATACAAAAATAGCCTGATTGTCTGTCTTATATTGTGTGGACAGAATGACCAACCACTTGAAACTGATGATCCATAGAACAGGTAATCCAGGCTAGATTCCCCTTCATGTGTCTTACTATAGAGAAGTGTCTTGCTGGGAAGAGATACCTAAAAGACAATAAGATTGGATATGACAAAATTCCACTCATACAGGCTCTCAAGCACTTCTCTAGTTGTCATTGATTATACCCCCATTGAGACTCTGGGTTCTTTGGTTTCTTTCAAGAACCCTCATTTCCTCTGTGGAAATTACTGGAGAATCAAAACCATATCAGTAAAAACCTGTGTCAATCCACATCTGTCAGAGCATAGTCATCACATTTCAAAAGGTTCCTTAGTGACCTATCTCAACACAGGTATATATGCAAAGATACTCCATATCCCCCCTTCCCAATTCCCCGTCTCCACAAAGCACAGTTAAGTTGCTGATGTACTTGATCTCACCCCAGCCACTAGGATCTGATCCTAAGTGTTGACAGTTTCTTTCCTCTCATAACTCTGAATTTGTGATCTTGGTACTGTCCTGACCCACCAGAGCAAAAATAGCTTTGACCAAACCTAAGTAGGTGAAATGGTTCCTTATCATTTCCAGGACTGAATATGAAACCTGGTTTGACATTCAAAACCCTTCCTAATCTGCCCCACCTCCCAATACCTTTCCACTCTTCTTAAGTCTTATCAATTTGATTGACTGATGGAGACCCAGGCCCTTATCTTACCCACTTCCACTACTGCCTTTTCCCATCCAGAGCCCAGCCCCCAAAGCACAAGTGAAATAATAGGTCATGAGTGCCACATCATTAATGATCAGTATCTGTGTCTATTTATAGCATTGATACTGAGGTGCCCACTCATGCCAGGGTGCCCTTAGCTGTATTAGTTCTAGATTAGACTGCCTGTCCAGGAATCTGAGTCCCTAAGTTCTTTGAGTCAATGCTTTCCTCCTATAAAATTATAATCTATTATCCAACTATATGAACATATCTATCAGACTTGTTTGATTTTTAGGAGAGTATGTCTTGTGAAGCAGTCACAGAACATTTATTGCCCCACCCTCACTTAAATATTTTAATCAGAACCTCACCTTTCCAGACTAAAATGCCTTGCAAATGTCTGATCTCATTCAGACATCCAAATTTGGCCCTTTTGCTTGGGACTCAACATTGCCACAGCTGCTTGAATTCCCTTTAAAATGTCTAGTAATTTCTCACCATCGTAATGTCCTTCTCCATTATAGGCACTGCTCCATCCAGTTCAAGTCTGATGAAAACACCTAGAGGTGATTTGGTGCAGACATATTTGGGTTCATTCTGAACACCAGCCTTAAAAGAACCAGATTCTCTGTCTTGTTCTCTCAAAACTGATAGATAATGAACCTGACCTGGGGGAATTAGGCCACATGATCCACACAAGGATTTTACCCATCCGTGTCTGGGTCTTCCTTAAGTCTTTCCTCCAGGCTTCTCACAACCCTGGTAAGACCCTTTCAGGTGAATGGGAAAAAGAGACTGCTTTTGTAATAGTTCTAATTATTTTAACTGCATCTTCATAATTATGATCCTACCTAGATTCTGGGCATGTTGGCTTCTCCCAGAATATTTATTTTTCCCATGCAGAGACTACTTATGGTCTACAACTCTGCCAGTTAAATATCTATACCTTCCAGACCTAAAGTTCCAGCATGCTGATGTGGATCTAGTATTGTCACTGTACTGCTGGATAGACAGGAGATGACTGCTTCTACTTCATCCTAGGACCTGTTCTCCATGCCCATATATCTTAGAATCCATTCACTCACTCTGAACGTAGAATTGGCTGTGAGAGCCTTCACTTGGTCATCCTTTCTCTTTCTCCCTTTGTAGTCTACTTGTTCTGTAGGGACTTAATAAGTGATTCACATGCCATGCTCAATCTCTACATCCCTTTTCTTTCCTTACCTCCTTTCTTCTTATTTTTCTTTAATTCAATAATTTCTCCATGCTTTGTTATAAACCCATCCAAGAGCCAGATCTCATATTGCCATACCAAACCACAACTACCAATATCTAGAAGGTGTCTTCCTACTCTTTTAATTAATAATTGCAAATGGTTGCACAAATGCTAATATCTTCTTCACATCACTATCTACCTTCACCAAAGGCTGTTATTCCTAACAAGATACCCATATTAGTGTTTGAAAGGCAGGATGCCAGGGCAATAAATAGGACTTTTTTTAAAAAAATAAAAATGGCTCATTTACTTTTATTTGTTTTAATATTCAAGTGTCCCATATTATACAGAGTCTGTATTCTATTTGAATATCTATCTTTGAGAATGATGGGCTGCAGGTCTATTTTATCCTGAAAGTATATTTGTCCCAATCTCTGTTTCATTACTAGAAAGTTCTTAAGAATCACTTGCATTCTTTATCTGTTGACTTGTACATCTTTGGGTCATGCCTAAGGGCCTGAAATTCGTGCCTCTACCCCTCCCTCAATCCATGACACATGACTTCACTATTTCTGTAGCCACTGATGACTTCATCCTCTAGCCTTTGCATAATTCACTCTACCACCCAACATCTAGCTATCTCAGTTCTTCCCTCATCCTTACTAATTTGTCTAATCTTGACTCTGAAATAGAAGAGGAAGGAAAGAAAAGGAAAAGATAGAGTAAAGGAAGACAGAGATTCAGGGAAATAAAAAAGGAGAAAGGAGAGAAGAGAGGTAAGGAAAAGAAATATTGGCAGAAAATCATAAGAAAAAAAGACCAGAGAAAAGTAAAGTAGTAAAAGGCTAAGAGAGAAAAGCAACCATAAGGAGGAATGAACTAGAAAACAAAACAGAAAAATAAGAATTAAAGGACCCATTTGCCTAGTGAAAAGCACTAACAAATCTAAAGCAATTCACAGTCCAAATTAGGAAAAGTATAGAATTTTCCTGGATTTAAGGCATTCATTTGAGTGTCCACAGGGAAATTGCCTAAAAAGAAGAGCTTCCAGAGAAAAGGGGTCTACTTCTTTTGATCAGTTAGTTTAAAATTCAGGAGGGGGTTTGTCTGAAAAAGATAATTCCCTACTACAGAGTGGAGTAGTTAGGAGACCTAATGATTCATTTCACCTTAATCTTCTTCTAAGGGATCTATAAACTGTAGAATTTTGGATTTTTCAGGTAGTTATCTTTCTCCATTGATTATCATTTAATGCTTCCTGGTATTGGAAAATGAACTATCTCTGGATTTCATAGCAATATCTTTTCAGTTATTGCTTTTTCAGAAGACAACACCTTTCTTAGTATTTGGTAACCAGTATTTTTTTTTTACAATCTGCAGACATATTACACATGTCATTAATAAAAACTGACTTCATTTCACTTAACAGATATGAAATCTTAATGAAATTTGATGCTTTCAGCATATTTAAGCCCAGCTCTCAAAAGTTCTATAGTTGTACTATATGTGGGACATTATACTTGTTTCCTCAAAACTCAATTTGTTTCCTCCTCACAATGGGAGAATTTTAAGAGTTCCATTGAGAAGAACAAACTAATATTTTCAATAACTCCAGATTAAGTAAAAGCTTGAACTTTTCCTTTGCTGTCAAATGAATCCAAAAAATTATGGAAAATATTAATATGCAGTATTACCTTTTTTTATAAAGTTATTCACAAGTACAATTAAATGCAATGGAATTTATTAACATGTCTGAGGTATTGTGCTAGGGATATAAAAATAGACCCAATGCTGGTCTTGATCTAAAAGAGTTTGCCATTTAATAGGGAAGACAGAACATAAACATAAACAACTCTAATACAAGGGAGATATGATAACTTCTAAGCAGAGGTGTAGGCCTTGAGAAATTTTAGGCAGGAGCAAGGTTTGAGAGCATTGGTTTTTACCTCACTTCATACTTTGTGGTGACTTGTTATGATAGACTGTTTTTCCCCTTCTACTCTAGGGTACCCATAAAAGTTTGAAGGGGAATTCCAAAGCCCTCTCCACTGTGACAGCTATCATTGATGGAACTGGTTCTGTAGGTAAGTTGTCTTTTTAGAGATGCAAATCTAAGTAACTAACTGTGGCTGTGGGATAACTGTTTTAAATAATTCACAGATAATGAGAGCTAAGTAAAGCTCGAGCAAGGAGGGCCTAGTGGACATTATTGGAAAAAAAATTTATTACTCAAGTTGTGTTTGGTAAAAGTCTTTGTAACTAAACAACCGTCAATATAACATGCAATTTTTCTGGTAATAATAGATTGACATTGAAACAACCACATTCTCTCAACTCAATTCCACTTGTAACCAGTTGCAGATATAGAAAAGACGTTGTCTTTTCTTCTGGAAAAGATTGTTAATTTATCAGGCCCAAGAAATACTTAGTTATTTTTGTATACTGCAAATAAAACATCATTATTTCAAAGAATTGGTGTTTATCTATTATTTTTGCAGATAAATGCTGCTATAAGAGTTTCAAATTTAAAACTATTAATGGAAATCTTTTGAGGAAAAGGACATTTTCTGCCAGAAACTCACCTAAACTAAAATGATTCTCATTTCCTGATGCTAAGTAGTATTTCATCTAGTCAGAATACATAAATACTTCTAAATAAAATGAGTAAATTAGATTGTTTGATGACAGATAAGGACCTTGATATAGTTAGCATCCCTATAGTCTGGTGAGGAAAGGATAATGCCATCTGACTACAGGGATATGAATCATATACAAAAAAATATAGAGGAAATTGATAGGATAGCTTCACATTCATAGTATAATAGAAAGAGCATCCATTTTGGAGTCAGGAGACCAAATTTCAAAACTTAGAAACAAAAGTTATGAACCAATGAGGGCTACAACACCTGAGTCTTCTTTTCCCCAGCTGTAAAAATGGGAATAACCATCTGAAAGCTAAAGGTGAGTTGTTTTGATTTTTATGAAAACAGTAGCATTGTATGTGAAAACAAGAGAAGTAGTAAAAAGGTAAAAAATCTTACAAATATCAGATTGTGCTATGGAATTTCTATTGGTAGAAAAATTCTTGGAAAAAATGCAATCTGCAGCTATATTGTGGTATTTATTATTTTCTCATTCCATTATAGATGGTTTGTTTCTGTTTTTCTTTGTAATTTGTGGATAGAGCACATGATCCACATTCATTCCTGTGGCACTTATCACCATCCTAAGTAGGCACAGCAGCAATCTACATAGGAAATAAATGTAAATCATTTATTTTTATGGATTTAACAAATTATTTTTATCCTGAATGGAACCAGGCAAAATTTTTACTTTGCATTTTCAGAAGGCAATAGCAGCTTTTAACATAGATAACACAGTATAACAGTTGTTCAAAGATCATGAAACAGTTTACTTGGAATGCTATTGACAGAGGAGTGATGAACAGATTGTTGATAAACACTGATTCTTAAATTTAAATAGTGATAGAAAATGTCTTTGAATTTAAAGAGATTTTAATGGTTTTCCTACTCTGTTTAAAAAAAGAAGAAATTCCTAAAATTCCCTAAAAGTGTTTTCTTGGGGCCTTTGGGGAGAAGTCCTTAGGACAAATAAATTGGTAAGTCTTAGTGATATTCTATACAAGTGGCTTTGTAGCTTATTTTTGTAAAATCAGAATGAATAAGAATTTATATAAGTATTTATATAACAAATATTTAGTAAATATAAATTTATAAATATAAATAAATATTAAATATAAATATTTATTAAAAATAAATTTATATAAATAAGGATATACTTAGCTTCATTTGTTAGTATCGTCCTAGCTCCCTAAATGCACATTCAGTTTATGAAGGCCAGTAGGCATACGCAACATACAAAAAACAACAATTCTTGACCTAGTAGATAGAACACAAAATTAGATGTCAAGAGGGTTCCATTCATAACATAGGTCATGAAGCCATTTGCAGCAGGAATGTTTGGAATATCACCTGTTGAATTAATGTAGTACCTACAAGTAAGGGGGCATGAATTGATATTAATAATTGAGTATAGTCAAATTTCATTATCATAGATTGAACCCTTTCATTTTAAAAGTGAGGAAGCTAGAGCCTAGAGAGGTTAAATGACTTACCTAGAATCAGAAATGGAATTGAAATCAAGGTCCCCTGCCTGCAGATCCAGGATTCTTTTCAGAAGAAACTGTTGCTCTCTTTATAGTCTCCTTAAAGTTATGTAACAACTCTGCAGCTAGAAGTACAAGAAATAATTTCATAGGAAAACCACACTGACCTCTTTACCCCAGCATCTTTAATCATGAGAGGTCATTTAAATCTCTAAATGTCAACAATAGGCAAAAAAAAGAAGGAAAAATTCACATTGAAATGGACTGTAGTAGCAACAAGTCCGTTCACAATTTATTTTGTGTTATAAAGTGAATTAGTCATTTTTTCTCTAGATTGAGACCAAGTTTTTCCCTAATCACAAATTTGAACTTAATGTCTTCTCAGTGAATCATAAAAGTACCATATGTTTTCCTGATATTGGGAAATATCAATCTAGTACATTTCTTCCTGCTACTGCAGAATTTATAATTTCTATGTGAGTAAAGCTCATTTATATTAGACATTAAAGTATCATTTAAAAACTCTCTTTGTCCCTGCCCATGTTCATGACTTTCAGGTGCTGCCTTAGGTCCTCTCTTAGCTGGGCTTATCTCCCCCTCTGGCTGGAACAATGTGTTTTATATGTTGATGGTAGCAGATGCTGCTGCTTTATTGGTAAGTCCCACCTGTGTTTTTAATGACGCTAAGAACTCTATCAGCCCCTGTCAAGATGAGTACTGTAGTTCAAGCCTCAAGCAGACTCCCAATTTCTTCCTCTGCACAGATAAAATGTGTAGTTTTTTGTCAGGAGAGAGAAATTGTACTTGCTCATGATGATTCAAGGCACGCTGATAGAGATGACCTTTCAATATAACAAATCAACTTTTGAAGTCTAACCTGCTCCAAACCAAGCTTCTGAAAATCCATTTGAGTAGTTTTGAACGTACTACAAATTAGCATGAAAAGGTAGGGTATTCACCCATTTAATTCACATTAAAATGTAATTTAATTCAGCAAATATTTATTAAGCACCTGCTATGTACTACACTTCACTAAAGTCTTAAACTGTAAAACTTTTTTGTTTGTAAGACATTTGGGGTTAAGAGACTTGCCCAGGATCACACAGCTAACAAATGTCAAATTTGAACTCAGGTCCTCCTGACTTGAAGGCCTGTGCTCTCTCCACTGCACCACCTAGCACATTCTAAAGCTTCCTTATGTTACAGTGGTTCTTAAAAGCTGTGCCATCAGAGGTCGGGTCCCAGGAGTAACTACCAAGATGGAAAGGCAGCAAGTACAAGTCCTGTTACAGGACCAGCCTGTTCACAGAGGTTTGTTACCAGAATGGTGCCAGGGTGGGGAACTTACAACCTGAAGGCCATATGTGGCCCCCTATGTCCTCAAGTATGGCCCTTTGGCTGAATCCAAACTTTACAGAGGATTTGTTCTGTAAAACTTGGACTCAGGCACAAGGCCATACCTGAGGACCTAGAAGGCCACAGGTTCCCCATCCCTGCTTGGGTGATTAATTTACTTGGCTGTAGCAAATTCTGAAAGCTATATTAACATGGGAAACAGTTATGGGGCACTGATTGGAAAGCCTTAGAGTCAGAGAACCTGGGTTTAACTTCCACCTGTCACTTATTACTTATATTATCTTGGACAAGTCATTCTCTGCACTTCAGTTTTCTTATTTGTAGAATAAAACAATTAGACTTTTAAGGTATCGTCTATTCTAGATCTACATCTTTAATCCCATATTATATGGTATATCAAGCTCCCAAATTACAACAGGACTACCATTGGAGTCAACAGAGATTATCCTCTCACCAACAACATTATATAAGATGATCCAAAAGTCTTAATGCAGTTTTAAACCTCAATAGCTTGGCACTTAGACTCTAGGGAACATCCTGCATATAACTCCTTGAGTGAAGGATGTATGGAAGGTGCTATACAATGGACTGAAATAGAGGTCTAGCTTCCAGAAGACAGTTCTTGATTTTATGGAATTTAAAAACTCGTAGACCATGACCACACTCAGGAATGTGAGGCAAGTATTAAAGTTTCAAAGCAAACTCCTGTGTAAAGTCCAGGGTGAAAAAATCAGTCATTACAGGAGTTGGAGAATCGGGAGGAGTTTCATGAAGGGGTTAACATTTAAGTTGGGCATAAAGAATGGATAAAAACGAAGCAGGTGAAGAGAGAGTGGGGAGGACATTCTAGGTTTATGGAATTTTGTGAGGAAAAGTAAAAGACCAAAAAGTATTTTAGGCATTAGTAGTATAGTACAGAGTAGTTTACTTTGAAAACATTGAGTGGTATAATAAGAAAGGAGGCTTGAAAGATAGGGCATTGCCAGATGGTGGAAGACGAAACAAAAGGGTCTGAATTTTACTCAGTAAGCAGGAAGGAGTTACTAAAGTGTTTTGAGTGGAAACATGGTATGGCATGGTAAGTATGTTGAGGTTCGGGGGGCTGGCGACCCCCAAAATACGGATATGCCTGGTCCTGCTCAAATGAATTCAATCCAAGCCTTCTTTCTGCCAAAGTAAAACAGTTTATTGAAGATTCGCCATATTGGGTTGACTCTTTAGAAGCCTCCCCATGTGTGATGCTTGTGTTAACAAGCGGGGCAGATACAACCCTGAGCTAGATTAAAGCTAGGCACCTTCATGGGGACAAGAAGGAACTTATATACAGAAGACTGAGGGAAGAATCCAAGTGTCGCCAAGCAGTCTGGGGCTCCAGGGATGGTCTTGATAGGGAAGGTCAGAGGGAAGATCTTGATGGTAGTAGCCAGCAGTCCAGAGAATAGGATTTTGATGGATCAGGGGTGTGGAGTGTTGATACGGAACTCAAGAAAAAGCCATATCAAATAAGGGGTATCCAAGGAGCCCTCAAGGCGAGACTCTCCAGGGCCCCGCAGACAGAAGGGACCAAAACTCTCCTGGGCCAAGAGACAAAGGCCTGGACATGGGCTCATACCCTGTCAAGTATTCATCCTCCTTGTGTTAGCATTCACTTGGTGAAGAACATCCTAAAACTTCAAGTTTTTCCCAAGTTTTGAATACATTACACCTGAAGGTTAGTTGACTGCCCACTGTTCGCGTGAAGCATAGGAACAACTATGTTTCTCTCCCAGACCTTTATCAGTTATTGTTTAAGCACTCAGAAGGAGGTGAAACTGTGTCTGAAAAATAGTTTTCCAGGCAAGAAAGAGAGGAATTTATTATACACCAAGCTGTCAGATACTCTTCTAAATGCAGGTGAAGAGAAGTGGATTTTTTCATTCTTATCCTTTACTCTTAGATGATCTAAAAAGATCCCTTTCAGCTTTAAATCCTATAATCCCCACCTTGGCATTTAAGGCTCTCCATGATCTGGCATTGACTTCCTTTTTAAACCATAGCTGTATTTAAAACAACTACCTTCTCTATAGTCTCTATATCATATTATTCTCAGTCCACAGAACATTTAACTCACTTTCTCACCTTCATTCCTTCCTCCAATAAAATTGTTCATTTCATTGCCTGTATTTGGGATACTATGCCCACACCCAGCCCCTTCTCTACTGTTGATATCCTTCCAGGATCACTTCCTGATCTCTCTTCTAATGAATATTCATAATACTATATTCACCTCTCAATTACACTTTACTTTTTATGATTTTGTGGGTTGTGGTGATGTGTTTTTAAAACTATAAAGGATTACATAAGTATCAGCCATCATTATGTAAATTCTTCCACTCAGGTCCTGTTTGAATGGATTCATGGTGTTATGAGGATGGTCTGTGTTCTCAGGGGCTATGCTCTTGCTAGAAACCTTTTTAAAATGTGAAGGTTTTTTAGTGTGACCCCAGGAATGAAATCAAAGAGCAACCTAGCTGATAACCTCATTGCCAAAAAGTTGGCCAATAATGAAGCATTGTTTTTGGCCAAAAAAACTCAAGGGCAATTCCCAACTAAGGAATTGAAAGCTTACATTTCACTGTGATGAAAGATGGAAGTATGCATACATACTCCTTATGTTGAAGACTAGTTATATAAAGGGTTCAGATACACGTCAGGGGAATTTTCTAACTGTCTTTGTGTATTGTGTCTACTGAGGAACCTCTCAAAATGTAATTCACAACAGAGACTGTCTCCATGCTTAAAAATACAATCACATACTGAGAAGAAAGATTTATTTTGTTTTGTTCTGAAGGAAAAGAACAAGATACATTTTTGAATGAGAAACTACTAATTGCAAATACACATACAAGTCTTAAGTGTGAGTACTAGAGCTGAATATGAATGCTTCTGTGGTGAATGAAGGTCCTTCCCCTAAAATCCTGTGTTAGATTGCAGTTACCTGCTAATGGGAGGGACTGAGTTCAGGAAAGCCTTTTCATTCTCTAAATTCTGCTCATTTCTGTTGGCACTCTCACCCCTATAGCCCAGACAATATCAGTAGCAATGAGCACAGACAGCAAATGCTTTGTAGCTGCTTGTTTTACAAACTAGGTTTGTTTCATTTTTTTGAGACAAGATTACATTGGCCTCGCTCTCCCCAAGCAAGACTGACTGCTTCTTCCTCTCAGACTTGTAATGTATGCTGAGTGGCTCTAAAGTGTCTCTTTTTTAATGCCATTGTTTGAGTCTATCACTCTTTCTATAAAGGGATGTTTACTTTGAAGATGTAACAAGAACAAAAGGACATAACGTTTTCCCCACCACACCTCTAAGACACACTGTCCCCTTTCCTACCATCTGATCTGAGTAGAGAGAACTCGAACTTAGCTAGGTTCCTTTATAATGTCATTTCCTGTCCCCATGAGGGGATGCTACCCGATGAATCCTGGTCCCTACTATAGGACTGGGCTGTGAAAGCCACTCCCAGAGATCAACTCTTGTTCCTGAGGGCATTGACGCTGAGTTGGCTATAAAAACCAGATGTTTGGAATGGCAAACATCAGCCTTTAGAAAAACACTCATTTCAGCATCTCATTACTTAGTAGATCATTCTTTTGCTACCATTACCTTTTCCAGCTTTTTTTCCTAGTAGTCATGATAAGCACTGCAAGGTCCCAAAAGAGCAAAGGATTGGAAGTCCTGCATCCAAGCATTGTCAGTACTCACTTTGGGACTTGTGTCACACCAGAAATTCTGGGCAATAATTGTGTAGTGGTAATCAGATGTTTGAGGTGGAGGGGGTATAGCAGAGAGGGAGAGGGAGAAGGCAGTAGTATCTCAATTACAATCTGGCAAAAGAAAACATTATTTTTGTGTAATATCTGATTACTAACTGCTTCTGGATTTCTGAAGCAACTTTCTTTAATATCTAAAGAGAGTTGCTAATGTCCAAATATGAGATAAGATAAATAGGGGAAAATTCTTCATTTTTTCAATTGAATATTCAGTTTAATAATGTCATTTATAGCAGGCTGAACTGCATAGTGTTTGCAGTAGGTCCAAGGAATACAAGATGAGTGTATTAAACAGAAAATATCTTTAGAGATGCTCTCATGACTGTTTCTAAATAAAATGCTTGAATTTACTATATTTATCTTAACAGTAAATGTTTATATAGTTTTAGCCTTTCCCCTACTTGGCAAATCTTGATTCCAATCTGTTTAAATGCCTTTGATTTCCTTTATTTTTCTACCTTGGGCTAACTTGTCTATTATTGGACTGATTTTATCTTAAAATATTATCTAGGTCGAAATAGGATCACAGTTGATGTTTTATCTAGACTAAAAATATTTTCAAGGGTATTTCATCAGTTATTTATAAAACTTACTTGAGGGATAATCTTGCACTCCAGAAATACCAACTATCAAAGATTTTAAAGAAAAAAATGTATCTGAGGAAGATGAGTTTCTAACTCGTGATGAAAATCATTAAATCTAAGTAGTATACCTGTTTAAATAATTAAGATCTTGGCAGTAGGCATTTCCTCACTCATACAGATTCTGAATGCCTTTTGTGATGGGTATTTTTTCCCCTGGATTAATAACCTTATTATTTGGGGACAGTTCTTACTGCGTCTTATCCAGAAGGAACTCTGCTGCACAGGATCCATGCCTGGAGAACTGATTCAGTAAGTCCAGAACCTAATATCTTTTTCATTAATATAATCAAGTAGATAATTCAAAATTGTTTTCTAGTTTCTCTTTCTTGCATACATTACCGTTCACTTTTTAAGAAAAAGAAGCTCTCCCCAGAAGATTCATTATCATTTATTACTCCTTCTTTTTGAATAAAATGCCTACACAAACGTAACCTGTTGACCTCTCTTTAAGATATGAATCAAGTATGCCAGATAAAAATGGCTTGATTTTGTCATTCTCTTTGGGCTGAAAGAGTTTGATAAAAATGGCAACTCTGAAAGCCCTACTTCGCCATTTCCTACTTCTTTCATCACTGACAATGATAGTGCTTTGGAATTTGGGGAAAGTGCTATTTCAGATAAGCACATATTTTGGGAAGGAGTCTTGAGAGACAAATGCTTTCTGCTATTATAGTGGGCATATATAATGTTGAAAATATACTTAATACAAAAATATTTATGATTTAAAATTAATAAGGAAATACAAATCTTACATCAAGTAATTACTATGGGCTAAATATTATCCTAAACATTGAAGATGCAATTGAAAAGTAAGACAGTACCTATCTTTATGGACCTTATATTCTAATGGGGGAAACACCACAGGTAGTCCAGTGGTAGCCCAGAAAAGGAATTATGATCTGGAAAGTCACAAAGATGGTGAATGTTCTTTTAAGCGATCTATTAATATACTTATTATTCATCTGCTTACTGTTTAATCCTTTCTCATATTATCACTTTATTGCAGGTTTAAAGAACATTAGCCATATCAGAGACATTTGGGGGAAAAAATCTGTGCTCGTCATCCAAAAATAATCATTCAAGACAGTACAATGTAAACAACTCCACATTGAAGAACTTGTTTTCTCCCCATGCATTTTGCACACATATCTGAAAGAGATACAAAAGCAAATGTTACATCCTTCTTTATTTTATTAAGCACATACAGAACCTCAGGATTATAGTTCTCAGAGAGGTAGGAGCTGCTGAAATATTCAGACTAAGTGTTTTAGGTAAGGGCATGAGGAAAAGATACCAAGTGCCTGGGAGATTTCATTTTCATTCAATTATTTGAACATAACGAGAAAAAAAGTGGAATAGATCTGGCACTGAAATGAAGAGTGAGCCATTCTCAGGTTTCTTAGTGATGGAATATAACAGTAATTTGAACACTATGCTGGAAAGAACTTCAACCACAAACATCTGTTTATTCTTTAACAGAAAACAATGTCATTTTCAAAAATATTAGTAGCTAATTAAATGTTACAGCCACAAACTGGTAAAAGAAAAAAAAAAGAGGCCATTTATATCAGATAACAGTTTAACTTAAACATCAAAAAAAATGTTGATTTATTCAAACTTCAATCAAAACTGAGCTTAGAGAATGTCAGTCCCAATAAAATATTTTCCCAACTTTATCTATTGTCCTATATCCAAATGAAGTGATAAATTAGTATAGAACAACAAAGCAGCCTGAACCAGTTAGTTGGGCTAAAATTAAAAATGGCTAACTGAATCATATCAGAGAATACCAGTCAAGCAACACTGATGTTTCTGAAAGGTTTACTCCGGAATGTTGTTGAAGGTCCTGAAAAATGTCTATACATCAGTTAAAGCTACTTCTCAGTACTTAGAGCCAAATTATACATGAGGATAAGCAAAATGAAAAAGGAAAATCCATAGCTTTCTTATTTAAGAAGGTCGGTTTGTTCACATGCATAGTATCGATACAGTTTCTTTATAATTGCATTGACCAGTTTTCCTTTTCATTCTAATAAAATAGTAGAGATTGTTTTTAGATGTACAGCAGCACAATAGATTTTTTAAATGTGCATTGTGTTATATTCAAGTTAAATAAAATTAAATTGCATTTTGTTATTTATTAAAGCAAAGAGGAATTTGCTTTCTGAGTTTTTATTAATGCTTGGTTGGTTTTGCAAAATATCCATCTGCTCCCTTTTAAATAAAATGTTTTAAAAAATCAAACCAACACATTGGGAAATTATGATTATTGTGTTTTACAATTTGTCCTTCCTTCAGTATGGGGGGGGGGAGGTGGTAATCTTCAAAATAAAGTTGCATGCTCTTAGTTTTGTCCAGATTAAGTATTTCTGCTAATGTTCAAATTGAAATCACAGATGGTTTCCAATTAAAACAGTATCTATTCTTCTGCATGGATAGGATTCTAATTTTTTTAACTAAAAAAAGGCAGTGTAGGCTATGACAAACAGCTGCCTAAACTGTTTGGATTTCAGAAAGCTATGCAATTTAATTTAAGTAAAGCATCAACATGTAGCAGACTTGTAACAAAGAATGTCTGACATGGAGCATGTATAGCAATAGCATTGAGCTCCCCATGTTCTTGAATATAGACAACTATAAAAGAATTTTGAACTGGATCCCGTCTGTAATGTACCCAAATATATTACAAAAAAATCCTAATTATAATACTAATACATATATAGCCTCATTTTCCAGATCTGATGAGGAGCTAGATTTGCTACCAGAAATCCTTCCAGCCCCAGGGGCAAAGTAGAAAACTTCCCCACCCCCAGCAATGCCATAGTGAAAATGCTTGGATGGCAAACTGCAGCAGCAGAGTCTTAGTCTAAGCTAGCAAAGGGCCTCTGTAACTTCACTGACAAATTCTCTGACCTTCAACCTTGGACGTTTGTCTCTGGGGCTCATTTTCCCTTAACATGGTTTTTCATAAGTGTTGATGTAACATATATTTTTTTCTCAGGATCCCCTTTGCCCATTCCCTCTTCAACCCCTATTTAAGGGTAGATCCAACTGTCTCAGATCTTTTTAAGGGCAAAACCCCTTCCCACATTTGTGCCCCCCTCCCAAATAAAACACACTAGCTAATCATAATTTGGTGGCCACCAGTTTTGCTTTTATTTTATGCAATTAGAATAAGCAATTAGAAAACTGCTTGGAATACCTAGGGTGCTAGCTGGTGGGACACAGGATAAGCTGTCCCCTTCCTCCCTCTGTACTAACTTAGCTCCTCCCTGGAAGGAGAGGGCACCAGAGAGTAGGTATTTGTACGTTTAACAGAAGGCTGCTTCACTGACAAGAAAGGGGGAGGGAGAAGGAAAAAATGTCAAGAGATTTTTTATGCGTGTGATTCACCAGCCCACTCCACCATTAGCTGTTTCCACCGTTGCTGCTCCCAGCTCCCAGCTGAAATTATCTCCAACAGCAACCTACACAGCTTGAGGAAGGAGAATGACAAAGCACCTAGGGAGTGAGGCCAAACATTGTGATTCTGTATGGCTTGGCCAAGATGGTTTCTCCATGTCATTCTTCCCAAAATCCAAATCCTGTGTACTCTGGGGAAAATTTGCTTCTAGTGTGCAGATTCTCCTTGGCAACTTTCTCAGGCTGGCAAACAAGGGCTACATCACTAATTTTCTAAAACAGTGCCAATCACTTAAAATATTATACAAAAAACAAACCCTCAGTTCATAAACTAAGAGACTAGGGCTCTTTGCTCAGGCTTGTGACCATAGTCATGAATTCCACCAGGTAAGCTATGCTCAACCGAATTCATGCTTTATCATAGATAAAAGCTATTTTTCCACCTCAGAATACTCTGTCTATGCCTAAGTAAACCTTATGTTAAATGTTAGATGAATTTATTTTTGCACCTAAACTACCAGGAAACTAGTATCCCTTCTTGGTAATGTTTTTTATGAGATGTGACTCTGATTAAGTCAAGAAGGAACTAACTAAAACAGTTTCTTCTTTTTTTTAAATTTTCATACGTCAGGTTGTAAAGATGAATTAGACCCAATGGCAGAAACCACAAGAAAGAAGAAACAACAGCAAAGTAAAAGAGGGCAAATAGTGTGCTTCAGTCTGCATTCAGATTCCACTAGAATAGTTTCTTAAAATGGAGTCCTAGAGTCTGTGAAATTTTTCAAAAAGTATTTTAATAACTGTGAACTTTTCATAAATATTTTAATAACTATCAGTGTAATCAATTTCCTTTGCAACTTTATGTATTTTATTTTATACATTTAAAAATATTCTAAAAATGGTCTATTGGCTTCAAGAAATGATCAAAAGATCCATGACATAAAGTGCTACAAATATTCTGATTAGCCAACCAAGCAAGATTCCCATAATTTGGAGAATTTTAAATATGGAGGAATTTGATCAGTCATTGACTCTAGTGGCAAAATAGTCAAGCAGTAGAAGATCCCAGGCTCAAGACTGAGCACTGGACTGGGTATTTGCCATCGCTTGGTTTTTTTCCCCCACATCTAATCTTAACAAATTATCTCTAGGTATGCAGTTTTCATGTCCAAAGGTATTACCAATTTTTAATAGCAGGAGAGCATTTGACTAATCTGCTGGAATTAACCTTAAACTGATGGCTCACTAGTACAATAAACCTAGTAGATTTTCATAGCTTGGTTCTCCAGAACCAAATGGGGAAATGTTAACAGTAACTGAAATTCATAGAGATGTAGGTTTGCAAAATGCTTTATACACATCATTTCATTATACAATTAATAAGTACTAGCATCACATGACTCTGAAAACTAGTTAAGTTTAGCTTGACTCCTGATGAATAATACTGTAAAATAATTAGCAAAAGAACTATTTTTAAAAACTTAAAAGGAAAGCTTCTTAAATGTGGAGAGCGGCAAAGAGAAGCACATTCAAAAATGTTACACGAAAGCAAAAAGAATATAACAGATTTTTAAAGAACATTTTGTCAAGTACAACTTGTGTGAAAGGACATGTAGATAAAGAAATATTATTCATAAAAATAATAGTCATTTCTATGTAGCTGCTTATATTCAGGTGAAACAAAATAATTAACTTATGTTTCAGGGGTTGGCTCATTGGCAGTGTTCATAAACTCCCACCACTCTTACTCATCTAATGCCATTGATATTAAGTCCACCTGACTAAGAACAAATAACTGCCTCCCCTATCTGATTACTCATCAAGTACTTCAGTTATAACCCTCCAATGCCCCAACCCAGGCTTATCTATCCCATTTCATATTTAACGAACTTCCTTTCATTTTACTTTTCTTCCTCTAATGGTCTTCAGAGTCATCCCCAATCATGGTCAAAATTTGCTTCTCCTACACATCTCTCATGGATTTTCTACAATCCACTCACATGAGTGTAACCTGGTGATCGTTCTACCTGCCTCCCACTCCTGTCCTCCACACAGTTGCCAACAAAAAGCAAATGTCTGCCCGTGTTATTCCCCTACTCATTAAAATACACTATTATCTCCATGATCAAATAAAAACTACTGTTTGACATTTAATGTTCTTTGCAACCTGGACATATCCCGCCTTTTTAGTTTTCTTAAGCATCGCTCCTCTTCCTGTTTCTAAGGCCCAATTATACTAGGCTATTTGCTTTTACAGTAGGGCTTGGCATCTCCCACACCCATATTTTTACATTGCCTTCTGTGTTAGGAATTCTCTTTCCTCTTTATCTGTGTCAGGAAGAATCCCTCATTTCCCTTAAGACTGAGCTCAAGAACTAACTTCTATATGAAGCTTTTCCTATTCCTTTCAGCTACTAGCAACACCCAATTATATATGTGCTTTAAGTGTACATGTATTTTGTGAACTTAGCAAGACATTGGAGGTCTCTTTGATGGTAGAAAAGTGCTCTTCAGTGTATGTTTGCTGTAAGCCTCTGAGGACCCATTAAACTGACTAAAAAGTTTAGCCTCTATCTTAGAGTGAGTGGGTTGAAGTCCCACAAGATGAATGAGAGACAGTAGAGATGAAAGCAAGGAGCAGTCTAGGAATTCCAAACATGGGATTGTCACCGTGCTGTAGCTACCATTATGAGAACTGGTGGGCTCTAAATCACTATTGATCAGAGAGATGCAAATCAAAACAACTCTGAGGTACCACATCACACCTAGCAGATTGGCTAACATGACAAAACAGGAAGATGATAAACGCTGGAGAAGATGTGGGAGAGTTGGAACACATTGTTGGTGGAGTTATGAGCTCATCCAACCATTCTGGAAGCAATTTGGAACTATGCTCAAAGGGCTACAAAAATGTGCATACCCTTTGACCCAGCAATACCTCTTTCAGGGCTGTATTCCAAAGAGACCATAAAAATAGGGAAAGGACCCACATATACAAAAATATTTATAGCAACTCTTTTTGTGGTAGCCAAGAATTGGAAATCTAGGGGATGCCCATCAGTTGGGGAATGGCTAAACAAGTTGTGGTATATGAGTTTAATGGAATACTATTGTGCTATAAGAAATGACGAACAGGCAGATTTCAGAAAATCCTAGAAAGACATATGAACTGATGCTGAGTAAAATGAGCAGAAGCAGGAGAACATCCACAGTAACAGCCACAGTGTGCGAGGACTGTTTATAATAAATTTAGCCCTTCACAGCAATGTGGGCCCTAAAACATTTCCAAAGGACTCGGGATGCAAATTGCCATTCACATCCAGAGAAAGAACCACAGAGTCAGAACTCAGAATGAAGCAGACTATTTTCTATTTTGTTATGTTTTGTTTTGATTTTTCTCCTGGTTTCTCCCATTTGTTCTTCAATTCTTCTATGCAACATGACTAATGTGAAAATGTTTTTAATAAGAATGTATGGGTAGCAAAAAAGAGAACTGGTGGGAAAGAGCAAAACTGAGATTTGAAACCAGTGTGGAAACCACAGGAAACAGAAACAAAGTCATTGGAGTAATTTGTGCTGCTGAGAAAAATATTGGTAAATATGCACTTTCCAGCTGTTTGGTTCACTCCAATTTTTATTCTCTTTCTTGAAAGAGAAATGAGCTTCTTTGTTGATTCCAGTTTCTTAGAAGTTTGTTTTGTTTTCTGTTTTATGGCCTCTCTGAAATGAAAAAAGTGTTTACTCACTATGTTGGTGGTGGTGGTGGTGGTGGTGGTAGTGGTGGTGGTGGGGTGTGTGTGTGTGTGTGTGTGTGTGTGTCCTTGTGCAATAGTAACTGAGGAAAGGTGGTAAAGTATCCAGGAAAGAGACTTCTGGTTTTTTTAAATATATAACCAGTGGGATCTTTCCTGCAAAAATCATGTCTTAGGGCTATACAAAAGAGAATTATTAATGATTTATGTTTTTCAAGCCTCCCAAAAGCAGGGAAAGAAAACCTGAAAAGACCAATACTAAACAAAATGAGCTGACTGTATCAGTGAGGAAAGATTTGGAGAACTGAAAATCTGATTTTCTGAGGTGATTGCCTTGTGTGCTTTGCTTTTTCCATTGTTTCCTAGTTTTAAATGGAAAACCTTTCTTCTGATTAGTAGGGTCAAAGGCATAATTAGAGAAAAATTAACTCCCAAGAGGAGATGAGGAGGACCTAGGGAAGAGTGGCCCTGTCCACACCAGGGTGGGACTCAGCCAGAGGTCATCTGTTCAGTCACATGCTTCCCAGCACATTGACCTCTATTCCAACAAACTGTTTTATGTGTGTGTATATGTATGTATGTATGCATGCATGCATGCGTATGTATGTATAAAATATATTGCGTGTGCATGAATATGTGTGTATAACATATATGTGTGCACGTATGAAATCTACATATTTGTGTATATGAATACATGTGTGCATAATGCATGCATGTGTATGTATATATGTTGTCTGTGTATGTATGAAATATATGTTGTATATATATAACATGCATGTATGTATATGTGTCTCCCTTTTTAGACTATAAGCATTTTGAAGGCTTGGTGTTTTTTTGTTTTTTTGCTCTTTCCCCAGAACCTAGTTAATGGTAGCCATAAAATCATCATAACAAATGCTTTATTAATTGACCAAATGCTGTTGTCTTCATTCTGGTATCCCATGTCCCAGTGTATTTCTGTACCTAGAAGGTGTGTCCAGCCTCTCTTTTACCTTTTTGCTGCATTCTTATAGTCTTAGAAGGAAACAGTTGACAGTAGTTGGAGTTAGGGAAGCCATTTAAGACAGGAGCCCAAGAAAGAAGTAATTGGGTCCTGAGCTAGGAAGGTGACAATGGGAACACTACAAGGGGTGTTGTGTATCACCATGTGTGTTAGTATGCTTATCTCTTCACATGTGCTATTCTCTCCTCAGTGGAATATAAGCTCCTTGAGGACAATATAAGGTTCTTTGAATTCCAGCGTCCAGTGAAGTGCCTTCCACATAGGTTGTCCTTAAGAAATACTTGTTGGATTAGAAGGGAAAAGAATCAAATAAGGAAAGAATTGTCAACATTCATTTATTTAAGCTCCTACTATGTTCCAGGGACTGTACTAAATGTTAGAAAATTTAAAGACAAAAAAAACCCTCCTACCTTTCAGAGACCTTATATTCTATTGGTGGAAGCAATATGCAGATATATAAAATCCACAAAGTAGATTCTGTATAAAGTAACTTCAGGAAAGGTACTAACAAATGGGAAGATCAGGAAGAGTTTTGTGTAGAAGGTGGCATTTGAGCTGAACTTGTGTGGAAGCTGAGAATTCTATTTGATGGAGGTTATTCCAAGCTTGGGCAACAGCCTATGCAAAGATACAAATATAGAAGGAACAGTGCATAAAGCTTTTAATATAGAATAAATGAAGACTTTGAGGAACTAAGATGGCAGAGTAAGCAGAAAAACAACCATAAAATAGCACCCCCAAACAGATCCTAGAACAGCAGAACCAGCCAAAAGGTAGGGTAGAACAATCTTTTAGCCCAAGAAACTTGGAAAGTCAGCAGGAAAGGTCTATCTTACTTGGGTAAAAGGGGAGCATAGTCCAAGATAGGAGGTATCCCAGCAAGCTAGCAGCAAGGCTTACCACAGCAAACCAGCAGCAGACCCTGAGCCCAATGCAGTAGAGCAGGCAAAGGCCAACACCAGGACCCACCACATGCCTCAGCACAACCAGGGAACAGGTGGATGCCAGCTCTGAGAACCTCCACATCCTTCAGCGTATCACCCAGCAAATAGGCAATCACAAACAGAGGGACCCCACCAGTGCCTAAACAAACAGGCAGACAACAACTCTGGGATGCCACACATAATCCAGCATAACCAGGTCAACAGGTAGCCACCAGTGCCAGGACTGCAAGGTGGGTCAGTGTAGCCCCAGGCAAACAGACAGACACCTATGTAGGAATACCCCACCAGCCTCACACATACCAGACACCAGCACTGGGATCTCAGTTCACCATGAGGTAAACTTTCAGACCCCTATGACCTCTAGTAGTTCCAGCCAATACCACCCCCATGCCTCCCCTCCACACAGGACCAGACATGAGGATCCATTGTGGCCCTCTGGGCAACATGAGAGCAGTGCCAGGTAAATATCCATGTCTTGTAGCCCCTGGAACAGGAAGCCTAAGATAGTATCCCCTTCACCCCAGGAGGAGAGCTCAAATTTAAAAGAAAGAAGACCAAAAGAGATAACAAAAGAAAACAACAAAAGAATCTGACCATAGAAAGATATTGCAGTGACAGGGAAGACCAAGACACAAATGCAGAAGGAAACAACAATGTCAAACACCTAAGGGCAAAACCCCAAAGAAAAACAGGAAGTGATCTCAAGCCCAGAAAGAACTCATGGAAGAGTTCAAAAAGGAGCTTAAAAATCAAATAAGAGAGGTAGAAAGAAAATTGGAAAAAGAAATGAAAGTGATGCAAGAGACTTACGAAAAAAGAGTCAACAGCTTAGAAAAAGAAAACTCCTTAAAAAGTACAATTGGCCAAATAGAAAAGGAGGTGCAAAAGCTAACTGAGGAAAACAATACCTTAAAAGCTAAAATTGAGCAAGTGAAAGCAAATGACTCTCTGAGACATCAAGAATCAATCAAACAAAATCAAAAGAATGAAAAATATAAGAAAATGTAAAACACTTCATGGGAAAAAAACAACTGACCCGGAAAATAGATGCACATGAGATAATCTCAGAATCATTGGACTACTTGAAAGTCATAATCAAAAGGAGGAACTGGACAGCATCTTTCAAGTAATTAACAAGGAAAACTTCCCTGATATCTTGGAACCAAAAGGCAAAATAGGTATTGAAAGAATGCATTGACCACCTGAAGAAAGAGATCTCAAAATAAAAACTCCAAGGAATAATATAGCCAAATTTCAGAACTATCAGGTCAAGGGAAAAAGTACTGCAAGTGGCCAGAAGGAAACAATTCAAATATCAGGGAGCCACCATCAGGATTACACAGGACTTAGCAGCTGCAACATTGAGGGATTGGAGGTCATGGAATATGATATTCCAAAAGGCAAAGGAACTAGGACCACAACTAAGAATCACCTACTTTGATGAAATTAAGCATAATACTTCAAGGGAAAAAAATCATCATTCAATGAAATAGAAAGATTTTAAGTTTTCATAATGAGACCAGAATTTAATAAAAAGTGTGACCTCCAATATCAAGACCAAAGAGAAACCTAAAAAGGGAAAAAGAAAGCATAAGGGATTCAATAGCGCTAAACATCCTCCTTACATGGGAGGATGATATTTGTAATTCTTAAAAGTTGTATCACCAGTAGTACAGCTAGAAGGAATATACATAGGCAGAGGGTTATATGGTGAATTTGAGGGATTGACACACAAAAATTAATTAAGGGATGAGAAAGAGAAATATACTGGGTGCAGAAGGGAGAGGTAGAACAGGGTAAATTATTTCACATCAAGGGACATGAAGACCTATACGGTGGTGGGGAAGATGAGAGGGTAGGCAATGGGTATCACTTGAACCTTACTCTCATCATAATTGGCTCAAAGTGGAAATAATATACACAATCTGTTGAATATAGAAATCTATCTTAGCCATCAGGGAAGTAGGAGGGCATGAGCTTGAATCAAGGGGGAAAGGGAAGAAAAGGGAAGAGGGACCGACAGAAAAGAGGACAGAGACAGAAGCAAAACACTGGCAAGAAGGAAAAGGGTGAAAGGAGAAAGAGGACAAACAGGAGGAAAAATGAGATGGAGGGAAATACACAGTTAATAATCATAGTTGTGAATGGGAATACAATAAATTCTCCCATATAACAGAAGCATATAGCAAAGTGGATTAAATAATCAGAACCCTATAATATGTTGTCTAAAAGAAACACACATGACATATACAGAGTAAAGGTAAGAGGCTGGAGCAGAATTATTATTTTTTTTAATTCAGCTGAAGTAAAAAAAAAAAGCAGGGGTAGCAATTATGATTGCACAAAAAGCAGAAGCAAAAATGGACCTAATTAAAAGAGATAAGGAGAGAATATACATCTTACTAAAAGATCTCATAGACAATGAAGTAACTGCACTACTAAACATATATGCACCAAGTAGTATAACATCCAAATTCTTAAAGGAAAAGATAATTGAGTTACAGGAAAAAATAGACAGCAATACTATATTAGTAGGGGACCTCAACTTTCCCTTCTCAGAACATGATAAATCCAACCAGAAAATAAGAGAAAAACTAAGGAGGTGAATAGAATATTAGAAAAGCTAAATATGATACACATTTGGAGTAAAATGAATGGGAACAGAAAGAAATATCTTTTCCTCAGCAATATATGGCACCTACACAAAAATTGACCACATATTAGGGCATAAAAGCCTCAAAATCAAATGTAGAAAGGCAGAAATATTACATGTATTTTTTGGATCATAATGCAATAAAAATTACATTCAACAAATAGCAGTGGAAAGATAGAATAAAAATTTATTGGAAACCAAATAATCCAACTCTAAAGAATCAATGAGGCAAAGAACAAATCACAGAAATAATCATTAATTTTGTCACAGAGAATGACAATGAGACAACATCCCAAAATTTATGGGATGCAACCAAAGCAGTACTTAGGGTAAAATTTATTTCTCTAGAATAAGTGAAAAGGTTTAAATAATATATAATAAGCCTGGAAAGGAAGACTGAAGTCAGATTGTGAGGGGCTTTAAATTTTATCCTAGGGATGGTAATGAACCAGTGAAATATTTTGAGTAGGAGCATAATATGGTTAGTTATTAAGCACCCATTACATGGAAGACACTGTGCTAAACCCTGGAGATTCAAAGAAAGGCCAAAGAAAAAAGCAGAAAAGAACAGTCCCTGCTCTTAAGGAACTTAGTTTAATAGGGAGAAAACATGCAATTAACTTTACAAACAAGATACACACATATACATGCACACACACACACACACACACATATGATAAACGAGAGATATCCTCAGAGAGAAGACACTAAGATTAAGGAAGACTCGGAAAGGCTTATTGAAGAGGGTGGAACTTTACTTGAGATTGGGAGCAAAAGAAGGAACCTAGGAGAAGGAGATAAGGGAGAGCATTTTAGACATGGGGGACATCCAGGGCAGACACTGGAAGTCAGAAGATTGAGTATTATATACAAAAAAAGCAGTAAGGAGGCCAGTGTTACCAGATCAAAGAGTACATGGAGCACAGGCCCATGTCACCAGATAGCACAACATGTGGAAGGGAAAAAGGACAGAAGATTGTAAATGTATGAAAGGAGCAGACTATGAAGGTCTTAAAAGCTGAGCAGAGTATTTTATATTTGATCCCGATAAGTTAAAAAAAAAAGTCCAGGAGTTTATTATATAAAGAGGTGACGTATTCAGATTTTCATTTTCGGAAGATCAGTCTGACAGCTGAGTGGAAGACGAACTGGATTTCAGAGAGACTTGGAGGCAGAGACAAATGGCAGGCTCTTGCAATAGCCCAGGTGTGAGGTGATGAGGGACTGCAAAAGAGTGGTGTCAGTGTCCAAAGAGAGAAGGGAGAGTATACAAGATAAGAGGAGCAATTTTCCACATGACATTGTACTTTCTATCTCCTGCTAAGGGAAGAAGCAGTTGGAAACAGGATGTCTATCTCCTCTGCAGGTTCCACTTCTATCTCCCCTTGTGCAGTCTCTTGACTAATTGCTAGACTTCCAAGAAGATAGGAGGAAGTGAATAGTGCCTCCCATTTGACCATGGACCTTCTGTCTCATGCTGTGGGTGTCTTCTGTCTGATCTCTATCTTCCTTGGAGAAGAAGAGTGGCGCCTTCCACTCAGGGATGAACATGTTCATCCCTGATCATACCCTACACGTCCCAGTGATTCTGAACTACTGTAAGTTGTCATCCAAATTCCATTCACCATCCTCCACCACCTGATTTCTTATTCCCTTCCCTCTCAACTCGCCAACCTCATGGTCCCAACCAAATACTATCCATACCTTCCACTGTGTCTTATGGAATACCTATCCCACAGAAAACACACATATTCATTTTAAATCTTTTCCTCTCTTGCTCTTTCCACCTTCTAGTTACTACTAAAACGTGACTAGGTTCCTGGCCACATTTTCCAGTACTGGCTTTCCACTGTCATTGCCCTCAGCTCAATTGTCAAGTCACAAGAGTTAGAATACTCCTTACCCCTCATTGGCACTCCTAGCTTCTCTCCCTACTTCCTTCATTCAGTAACCTTCTCTTTTGAAGTCCATATAATCCACATCTTCCACCCAATCAAAATCCTGGTAACTCTTTTCTGGAATTCTAGATCACTCACCTTCCTTCCTCCATGAGTTCAGTACCTAGCTCACAATTTTTCTCTCCTCCCCTATATCTGCTGTTATACTACAGGCTTCAACATACTTATTGACTCTTCTCCAAACACACAAACCACTTACTTCCTCAACCTATTCACTTCTTAAGACTTACTCTTCCACTCTATCTTCAACATATACAAATATAGCCATACCATTGATCTTGCCTTCAACTACAAAGGTATCATTTTTATGTTCAAGAATTCCAAAACCTTATAATCAGACCACAGTCTATTGGCTTTTCATCTCTTTCTCTTTCTCTGCTGAACTATTTATCCACACTGTGACCTTCAGTCCCTTGAATCCTCAGTTATCTCACAGGACATCAATCCACACCACCTTCTCTCTCCTCTTTTCCTCATCTTCATCCTTTGGTGGACCAGTTTATTTCTACACTGTCCTATTCACTTGATTCCTTGACCTCCTTATCATACTGATAGTTAAGTCCTACTAAATCTCAGCCTTTGATGACTCCCATCATCTACTACCTTTGGTCTTATTCACATGCTATTAAATGAAGGTGGAGAAAAATCACACAACTGTTGATCAGAACAATTTATAACCAATACCAGTTTATGTTACACAACCCCAACTGGGCCCTCATTGCTGTTAAGTAATCCTTCTATACCTCCTTTATCAATTCATTTTCTCACTTTCCACATTGGCTCTTGCAAACATTTTCATCTATCCTCAGACCTCCCGCGGCTCCCTGTTCCCCTACTGTCTCAGTAGAGAAACTTGCCTAATACATTACAGGGGGAACAATAAGGCCTTTCTCCATGTGCTCCCTCTTCTCTGCTCTTCCTCATCTCATATAACTCAGATGGCTTCTGCTATTATCCCCTCCTTCATTCCTGTCTCACACAAAATGTGCCCCTATTCCTTACCTTTCTTTTTTGATGTATCCTATTTCAAGATTTCCTTTTATTCATTTTTGCTGCATAATCTTACATGAGTCTGACTTTGCTTCCTTGTTACTTGTTCTTTCTTCCTGGCTGGTTTCAGTAAATTTCATTTGGCCAAGAAACTTGGGTCAAAAGATTGGAACATTTCTGTTAAATAGAGATTACTGATAAATAATAAACTTGGTTTGTAACTGAAAAAGAGCATTATATTTTATGTGTCACTTTTTTATGTTTTCTTTTTCTAATTAAGTAATTGTTCATTTTTCACATTCACTTTCATATGCTTTGAATTTTCAATTTTTTCCCTCTCCCATCCCTCTTCCCTCCACAAGAATAGGTTCTACATATACATTCATATTAAACATATTTTTACATTAGTCATGTTGTAAAATGAAATCATGAGAAAGAAGAAACAAAATAAAACAAAAAGAGAGAGAGAGTGCAAATAGTATGCTTCAATCTGCATTCAGACTCCATAGCTCTTTCTCTGGATACGGACAATATTTCCCGTCATGAATCTTTTAGAGTTGTCTTAGATCCTTGCATTGCTGAGAAGAGTCAAATCTATGAAAGTTAGTCATTGCACAATGTAATGTTACTGTGTACAATCATGTTCTCCTGGTTCTGCTCACTTCACTCAGCATCAGTTCATATGTCTTTCCAGGTTTTTCTGAAGTCCATCTGTTCATCATTTCACAACAGTATTCCATTACATTCATATACCACAACTTGTTCAGCCATTCCTCAATTGATGTGCATCCCCTTAGTTTCCAATTCTTAGCCATCACAAAAAGAGCTGCTATAAATATTTTTGTACATGTGGGTCCTTTTCCCATTTTTATGGTCTCTTTGAGGTGCATTACTTTTAATGACCCCAAAATTCTTTTAAGAATAACATCCTTCAATTATCCCACATGGTTATGAATACTTATATGGTATTAAGGAAGGAATACTGAACTGTTAAGAATTGAAGATGCCTATGGGCATCAAGTGCATTGAAATCCTGCCTCCAACATTATTTGTGTTAACTTGAGCAAATCACTTATTTTCTATACGCTTCAGGCAACCACTAGGATCTGTCTACTAAGTCATAGACCAGTTTCATCTAATGTAGAGAATCCCCATGCTGAGATTTCCTCACACCAGAGAAAATAACAAATTCTAGTATCTGTGTAAGAATAAATGTAGTAAAATGTTCAAACCACTACAGGGCATTCATAAGTGAGTTCAGACTCTTAGAACTATACATTGCTTTAGACTGGGCCATGTTAATGGTGCATTCATTGTTGATATCCTCCAACTAAACTACTACTTGGTTCAATGATCTAACTCTCCCCCTTCTACTCCAGAGTTTGTGCTGACTGCTCCAAGCCTGTCAAACTAAAATAGTAACAGTTTTCCACGCCCTCAACCAATTACCCATTTATTTCAGCTGCTGCTCATACCTTACTATGAGTATATATACTTATATGAGTATATATACTACTATATATACTCTACTATGTTTGCCCTCAAGTACCTTTGCAAAACCTGTAGAAAGTAACACTGGCTCCCTGGCTTCATCTCTGTGGCTCTAGCCCCCAATTCAGCCTTCCTGAGAAAATATATGTCTTGTCTCTAAAAAAGAATTCATTCTCTTCTCCTCACTGCTATCTACACAGTAAAGTAGTGCACCAGATAGCCAGGGGGTCTTCTTGGTCAACAATGTTTTCACAGGTTAATGATTTAAAACAAGATATACATATTTGGAAAAAGAACAAAAGTTTCCAAACTCTAGTTGTCTTTCAAACAACATAGCAAAATAAAATGGCAGTAGGGAGTGGGTAAATAGCATTTATGGACATCTGGCTGATCATGGGAGAAGGAGAAAGGGAGGAGAAGAAAGCCACTCTCACTTCCTCTTAGATCAACTTTGGTCAGCAATGCAAAATCAGTAAAATCATACTCAGAATGTCTCCATCATTCTTTGTTCTGGACCAGTGTTTCATTCATGCTTCCTCAACTCTGACAGTTTTCTCCTCCTCTTTCCAGTTCAAGTTCAGGAAAAGATCAAGAACTTGGTAATGCCTGAGAGGCTGTATCACCAAGGCAATATTCACAGCACCAAAGGCAATTATGAATATGCTGGTATAGTTCTGAATCACAAAGTATAACAGACTCTCCATGTAGAAGACAGAAGAAAAACATTTATTCAGACACCAGAAAACCAAGTCCCAACACCATAAAGCCAAATCCATCCTAGTAACCAAGAAGTCAATCCACATTATCACTACCACTCCCAAGCTTCTCTCCACCCTGCCCCTGCTGCGGCTTGCCAGCAAACACTCACAAGACTAGCTGTTGCCCATGTCCTCTCTCTTCTCCAAGCTAAATGCTCTCACCAACTTCCTCCCAGTTCTGCTCCACCCTTCCTGTTTCACCTGTTCAGCGAGCTCTTCCTATTATCATATGGGACTTAAGTTTCCATGTGATTTAAGCAGGTCACATGGGTCTATTAATGAATGGGAAAGTTCTTCCCTTTTAAATTACCATCACAGAGGCTGATCTTAGATCAAAAATTTTATTACTCTCAGTAATTATTAACAATACATATAACATAGAACTACTAAAAAAAATAAAATTCATTTGGAGAAGCAAAAGATCTAGATTGTCAAGGGAAATAATAAAAAAAGGATAGGAATGAATGGGGAATGATATTTCTGGACATCAAACTATTTTATAAAGCAGCAGTCATAAAAGCCATTTGGTATTAATTTCTCCATTAAAAAAAAAAGTTGACCAATAGAACAAACTAGAACAGGAAGAATCAGAAATGATAGAACTCATTAACCTAGTTCTCAATAAACCAGGTCTGTGGACCTCTCTTTCTATCCTCCTAAGCTGCCCTACTCTGTGACTTTTTGTTGGTTATTTCACTTTGACAAATTTTTCTGAATCTGTTTAGAGGAGTGTGTTGGGAGATCTCAGCAAAAAACATTTTTTTCATTCTGCCGTCCTGACTCCTCCCCCACCTGGCCCCCTATTACATATATTTTTGGATTTTTTTTATTAGTTGTAGTATCTCAGGTGCTGAAAATCAAAAATCTGTTAGTGGGTTTGCTTTTCCAAAATGACAGTGCCTATGGGAAGTTTCTTGTGTGACATTTAAAGTATGTGCCTTGATTCTCCCTTTCTGTTTTGTATTCCCTACTTCTATCTCCATACATCCACAGCATCATAAGTCTGGGTTGCCTTTCTAGGAATTGTACAAGCCCACATGCAATGAGACATCACATGACATTCTATAATATTCTCTGTAGCTTGTTTGGTTAAGAATTCTTTCTTTGTCCTCAGCTATGAAAGTTTGTTTCTTTTTCTGCTCTTCTAATTTGTGTGGTAGGCAATGAGGTGGTACAGTGGATAGGGCACTGGGGTTGGAATCAGGAAGACATCTTCCTAAGTTCAAATCTGGCCTCAGACACTTACTAGCTGTGTGACCCTGGGCAAGTTACTTAATTCTGTTTGCCTCTGTTTCCTCATCCATCAAATGAGCTGGAGAAGAAAATGATAAACCACTCCAGTATCTTCGCCAAGAAAACTCCAAAAGGGGTCACAAAGAGT
The DNA here is from genome assembly GCA_028658325.1 of Potorous gilbertii. NCBI lineage: Eukaryota > Metazoa > Chordata > Mammalia > Diprotodontia > Potoroidae > Potorous > Potorous gilbertii. The sequence continues at coordinate 345,818,826 of CM053771.1, read as the reverse complement.
TGGACATGACTAAAACAGCACAGCAACAATTTGCATGATATGAGAAGTTGATCTAAATTTAACTTTTTTCTAATCTGATTTCCAATTTTCCCAGAAGTTTTTTACCCCAGTAGTTATAGATCTTTGGGATTGTTGATGTTCCTGGGTCTTGGAATGTGTTCCACTGAACATGTATTCCATTTCTTTTTTAAATTAAACCTCTTGGGTAGTTTTATTGGTTTGGCACTGGATAAGTAAATTTAGTTAGGAAATATTGTCATCTTTTATTTTATCATCATGTTATCATCCATGAGCAACTAATATCTTTTCAATAATTTAGCAATGTATTTTTTAAAATACTAAACTCGATGCAGATTTATTATTTTTCCCTCCTATTACTTCAGCAGACTCATTTTCAATCCTCTGAATTCTTGATTTATCATTGCAACAATCAATCAGATTTCTAAAATCTTTCACAAAATCTCTGAGGTTGGCCTTGGTAACCATAATGAAAGCTACACCATGAAAAAGCACAGAGTACTTCTCAGTAGCATATATCTATATCAAGGTCACTCACATGTGCACATCTAATGGTTGACTTCTCTCCTTCCTAGGTTTCCAGGATATGTTAAGACTGCTGAGAACCTTTTAAACTCATTGAGTTTTCATTTTCATAAAACATTTAGTTTTCCCTCTCTCTCTTTCCCTCCAACTCTATGGAAAAAATCTCTTGGGCTGAGCAGATGTCTTATGAGATTTCAGTTCTGGAAATTATAATCAAGCATCAAGAAAAATGTAATAGGATAGGAAATGCATTTTCCTATGATCTTATCAATGATACATCAAAAAATTTGTGATTTTATCAACATGGGCATTCCCTCTTGTAAAGTACGTCACATTTCCTTAATAGATTATATGATTAATAACAATGTATCACAAACAATCTTCTTACAAGACTCTTTGATCTTAGTCAATGGCCCCAAAGTTCAAAACTAGAAGATTTGCCAACATGGTATGAGCCAATGACTTTTGTGCTGTGTTGGCATAATCTGTGAGAACACTTAAGCGCCTACTATGAGCCAGACCCTGCTCTAGGTGCTGAAGGTAAAAGGACAAAAGCAAAACGGTTCCTGTCCTCAAGGAGCTTATATTTTATTGTAGAAGAACAACATAAAGTTGAAATAAGTATTTAAAAGATTAAATACTTACATATGTGTGTAATATATATACATATATATAATAAAATTAGAAATATAATATGTGAAGGGAGGAAATGAACAGTTACAGGTATGTTGCAGGAGATATTATCTGAGTTAAAGAGGAAAAGTTTGGAAGAAGGGCATGCCAACAACAGGGGCATAGAGGATTGAGAAGGGATGTCATGGATTAAGAACAAGCAGGAGGGTTTGGTTCAAATGTAGACTGAATGAAGGAGAGTTAAGTATAATTTACCTGGAGGGGAAACTGAGGGTTGTTTCACAGGAATTAAATAGCCAAAGCGATCACTGGTGGACTGGTCAAAAACCAGTTGACAGAGTAGTTGTTTTCTCCAACTTTCAGCAACACCAAAATGTTTTTTTAAAGGAATCATGTGTAATGTAAACTTCAGAGTAATTGAAGATGAATTCCCAAAGATAAAAATACAACAATGCCTCGCAGGTTTTTAAAAATCATGAAGTAACATCCGAGAACATAAATGATTAGAGATGCCTTTCAGCATCCCCAAGCAAAGTCATTGACTTTTGTCTAGATCCTTACATGCCTTTCCAACAAGGATACCCTTATTCACACACACACACACACACACACACACACACACACACAATAACAGACCCTTGAAATGAAGAATTCACAAAAATAAGAAATAAAGGAAATCACTTGAGATTATTTTACCCAACCATGTGCCAATAAAACTGACAACAATAAAATGGGAGAAGATGTACAAATATAAAAATAACAAAACAAGAAATAGAGAATTTAAATAGCCCAGTTCCAGAAAAATATGAACAAGTTGTAAATAAACTTCCAAAGAAGGAAAAAAGCAAACATTATGACTGGAAGGTTTTACAAGCCAGTCCCATCAAATATTTAAAGAACAATTAATTCCTTTATACTATAAACTGCAAAAACTGAAGAAGATGATATCCTTTCAAATTCCTTCTGTGATATAAATATGGACTTGATACCTAAGAAAGGAGAGTCAAAACAGAGAAAAATACAGCTCAATGATGAATATTGACCCCCAAATTTTACTTAAAAATGTTGGTAAAAAGCCTACAACAACATTTCAAAAAGATCATACATGATGACCAAGCTGAATGTATGCCAGGAATGTAGACTTGGTCAAATACTAGGAAAACTATAACTGACCAAATTAATAACATGAACGTCAAAAGTCAAGTGATTATATCAAAAAACAATAAGAATGTACAATATCAGTTTCTATTAAAATCACCAGAAAACAAAGAAATTAATGGGCCTCTCTATCTAAACCCAGGAGCTAGTATCATATGTAATGGGGATAAACAAGAGTCCTTTCTAATAACATTAGGGTTAAAGCAAAACTGTCTATTCTCATTATTACCAGAATATAGTGCCAGAAGGCTGAATTACAACAAGAAAATGCACATATGCTATAAAACAAAATTTTTGATTTCTGTTGACTTACTTAATGGCTTAAAGAACTTTAGAGAGACAACAAAAAGTAATTGAAGCAATTAATAACTCCATTGATGTAGCAGGCTATAAAACAAATCCACAAACATCATGATCCTTTCATATGTTATCAATAAAATTCAGCAAGAGGATAGAGAAGGATTTTTTAAAAAATAACTGTACAAATATTTGGAAGTTCAACCATCAAGAAGCACACAGATGAATATAGCTATGAAAATACTTTTTACATAAAGAGTTCAATATTTAGACTGATTAATTGCTTGTGTTTGGAAGATATTAGTATAATAAAACTCACAGTAAAATTTATTTGTTTTTTTAAATTTAATGCTATACCAAGCAGTCTTACAAAGGATGCTTAGCAAAATTCATCAGGAGGAACATATTTCAAAATTTCAAGAGAAATCACCAAAAAAATGGAAAGAATGGAACTTACCAGTATTAGATATTAAACTAAACTATAATCATCAAAATTACAGTATTACTCAAAACATGGAAAAGTTGATCAGTGGGACAAACTAGGTACACAAGATACAAAAGCCAAAGAACATTGCACTCGTGTTCCCATAGGTTTAACTATCATCTTTATGCAAATGACTCCAAAATCTATATATCCAGACCCGAATTCTCCCTTGAATTTCAGTCTCATGATACCAATTGTTCACTGAAATTGGATGTCCCCAGGGACATCTTAAATTCAACATGTCCGTAACTTTTCCCATAAGTCTATATTTTTTTTCCAGTTTGCCCTAATTCTGTCTAAAATATCAAATTCCTTCCTTAAAGTACCACTGTTTAAAAGAGGGAATTGGTGGTAGATACCACCTCAAATGGTGTCACTCGTGGAAAATGAATAGGGTTTGCTTCTGAAGAACAAGAGAACTGGCATTTATTTAGATATTCTGCTGTCACGTGGTTAGTAGCACCCCTTTTTTGCTGACAGTGTAGCCAGAATTGTCTGCACTTTTTAAACTGAGCATAGTCTGGGCCTTTTCTGCATTCTTGTCTGAATATGATGGCCACCTCTCCTCTTCACCCCACCCCTTCCACCATCTTATGGCATGTGACCCCAAGAAATGAGCCTGGAGTTTTGCCTTTTTTCATCCATCCCTTGAGCTATATGAAGTAGAGTTTCTGACCCAAGAGATATAGGCATGGGGATACAGGAGTAGAGGGATCCAAGATGAAACCTTGAGAAGCAAGGATCCAGGATGATAGCCCAGTGAGGCTTTGGTCTTGAAGCTGATGGGATTCATATTGTGTTGGAAGTGAGTTAAACTATAAGCTTAGTCTCCTTCTTTTCCCAAGAGATCAGAAAGGAAGACCATACCTCCAATGTGCTGAGAGAAATGTTTGTGTTTGTTCTCGTTAAAGTTATTTACTTGTCAAAGTAAAAATCCCTTTGAAAAAGATAACTTGGATACTAGTCACTGGATCCCCTAAAACTGGGAAAACACAATTGATCAGGGCTTGAGGCAGTGGTAGTATATGTATATATATGTGTGTATATATATATGTGTGTGTATATATATATATATATATATATATATATGTGTGTGTGTGTGTATGTATGTATATATATATACTTCTCAGTATATATATACATATATATACTTCTCAGAGCCAGAAGGCATTGCAACCCTCATGACTCAGTGCCTAATCAACTTAATACCAAAAGTTGTGGAAGTCTTCCTACAAACAAGCCTCCTCCTTAGGCAAATCCTGCCCCCAGTAGGCTCCACATGAGGCCTATTAATAGGCAAGTAAGATCTTTAACATTACAGCAGGAGCCTTTAATTGTCCTTCTTTCAGTTTTTAACAAATCTAACAAAAAGATAAACTAAAGAGAAAATACAGAATTGAATAAATTTCTGGAGAAAC
>CM053771.1:345788597-345813793 GCA_028658325.1 Potorous gilbertii | reverse complement strand
AAAAAAACAGGGCAGGAAAATCTCCAATTAGTTTCCATGGTGACAACAAATTCCATGTGCTTTTAATGCAGTTAAAATTTAATGGTTCATTTTTTAAGCAGGTAAAATCTTTATGGGTAATGAAATATTATTACTAGCTACATTTTTAATTATACCTTTTTATGAGTACAATGTAGGAAAATACTTTTATGTAATATAAGTACAGTTTTGAAAACAAAAGTGAACTGATCTTAAAGTAGCTACTTATAATAAAATAGGACTTGAATCATCATTACCATTAAGTGGAGTATCTTAGTATTCTAAGCAAGGAAACACTGATCTAGTGTAGTGGTGGTGGTGGTGGTGGTAGAGGAATTGATTGGGATAGCCCTGGCCAAGTGATTTTCCCACAGGCTAATTAATGAAGTCTCAGAAGCTAAGGAAATAATTATCAAAGACAACAGGATGTTAAGGTCTTAAAGAAAAAATATTTATATGTGTATATGTGTATATATATGTATATATATATACATATATGAATAAAAGTTTACACATTGATAGCACGTTAAAAGGCTTGAAGTTCTCCCATCAAAACTGATAGAATCAGTGGGCAGCTACCCATTAGCTGACCATATACTAGTCACGATACGAGTAATTCTTTAAAAAGTGAGACACACACTTTAAATTATTACTTGAGGCAGGAGCCAGCTCTGAAGAATATGATGCCTGGCAGCATGGAAGAGAGTATGCTATAGAAAAATAACCTTGCCTCTTAGAAAGAGGTGGAATTTCTTCTCCCTTTCTCCATTGTCATGGTGTCTTATATCTGTAGAAGACACATTAAGGTGGGAAAAACTTCTTGTAGTGGAGAAGAGACATTGGCCATTAGACATTGAACCATGGAGAGGAAGAGGCTCAAGGGGCTCATCTGAATGACCTACCCAGCAGAGATGGTGAACCCAGAGGAAGAAGAATGAGAACACTTAAAGAAGGCAAAGGACACTGGGCTTTGAAGTGTTAAAGGTGTGAGCTGTCATGGTCACAAGTTCTTCATAAATATGCACATTTCTACTGGTATATTCTATATGTGTGCTCAGTCTTCCCATTGCAGCCCTGTAGAATTCTGCCCTAGATTTATGGTGGTGAAACAGGGAATATATTAAATGTTTTTTTTTTGCTTCACTATCCATGGTGCTTTCAAACATCAAGTAGCTTTCTTACTCATTCTTTTAACCACATCTGTTTTTTTCAGTTGGTCCAGTACCTTCATTTTATAAATTAGAAAACTGAAACATAGGGGAGTTAATAAGTTTGTCCACAGTCATCTAGTATTCATTAGAGACAGTATTTAAACCCTGTTTTTTTAATTACAGAGGGAATGTTCTTTTCATTGAACTGAGCTTTTCATTAATTCTATAAGCTTCTTGGCTAGTCCTTTATAACCTATTTTGACTATCACATCCATCCAGATAAGTGTAACATTGGGGCAACATTCCTTTTAAGATTTCTGGCTTTGCCTTTCATGTCTTTTGGGTTAAGAAACAGTTGTTTCCTTTATATTATATGCCAAGTCCTTTGTGAATCTTTACATTTCAAATACATTCCTTGTAAGCAGAATATTGTTAGATTCCTCTTTTAATGTATTCTGCATCCCTCTTCAATTTTATGGTAAGTTTATCCCATTTACATTCATGGCTATGACCATTAGTTTGGTATTTGGCTCCATCATATTCTCTTCTTTTTCCTTTCTATGCCTTCGTAGCCTTTACAAAGAAGATTAAAAAATGGGCAATTATTATTACAGAAATGTGAGCAATATTACCATATCTATAAATAAATGACTGATGTCATTGCATTGTCTCTCTTCTCTTCATTGCCTAATGCCAATCACTGTTTCTTATATGCTCTTTATTTTTTAAAATCTCTACGTTAAAACTCATCCATTGAAACTGAAGTTTGTTTTGCTATTATCTATTCTCTGATCCACTTTAGTCTCTCTCTCTTAAATCTACCTCTTTCTCTGTCTATTTTTCTGTTGCATTTAATTCATTATTACACTCAACTCTGTGTACATGCTTTTGTTTTTTAGTTTCCTTTGTCATGTGCTTTCTTCCCACCCCTTCTTGAATATTTTCATAGTTCTCTTATACTCCTTAATTATGAGAAGTAGTTTCTCATTCTATTTCTTAATTTCTGCCCCAGTGTATTGTTTTTCAACCCTTCTTCTTATTTTTCTTAAGATTATTAAAACAGAACAAAATCATCTTAAATGACAGTGCTTTTTTTTCCTTTTCTCCTTAATTACAGTTTAAACAGTTCATCATCATTTTATTGTTGTTTAGTCATTTCAGTCATGTTTGACTATTTGTGACGCTATTTGGGGTTTTCTTGGCAAAGATACTGGAGTGGTTTGCCATTTCCTCTTTCAGCAAATGAAAATGAAGCAAACAGGATTATGTGAGTTGCCCAGGATCACAAAGCTAGCAAGTGTCTAAAGCTAGAATTGAACTTAGGTCTTCCTGACTCCAGGCTTGGCGCTCTATTCAATGTGCCATCTAGCTGCCTGCATCATGATTTAGCCCTTGTAATTGCTCAAATCTATATGCCTGTCTAAGCTTCTTTTGACTCATGTTTGTATTTCAGAGTTTCTACTTAATCTTGATCCTTTCATCAAAAATGCTTGAATAGTTTCTAATCTACTAACTATTTTGTCATCATAGAAATATACTGTTTTTGCCCTCTATGCCCCTTGTCATTTTGATGAATGAGGAGTGATCTGGGCTTTGTCAGGTTAATCTATACTAGTCCCTCTTTCTTTACACAGAAAGTATATTTTAAATTGTAACTAGAAGCTGTTTGTAGCAGTTGAATGACTATGTAGTTAACTCTTTGGATAGGTATAAGAATTTCTTCTAATTAGCTAAATATAAATAGAAAGTGACTGGAAAATTTTTTTTACATTAAAAAGTCAAATCTGTGACAAAGAGAAAAAAAGTTTAATTCAGAGCAAATAATTTCAAGAGTCTGTTAAAGCTAATATTGGAATGGCTTTCAGAAAAAGCTGCCAACTTGTAACATACTGACAGGTTTTCTTTTTCCCTCTCTTTGTGAACATTGTAATTTGTATGATTTCTTCATATCCCCTGACTGACCAGAGCAAGAGGAAAAAAGATCTCTCTCCAAATTAGGAAAATTTCCAGTTTTCTTAAATGAAGTCAGTTTAAAAGAAATGGAAAAATTTCCAATTTGAGTAGAGTTTTCCCCCTCCTCTAGTAAATTAGGTGACAAGAAATGATCAAACTAATTATATGGGAAAGTATTGGGAGTATGCGTGAGTACAGTGTTTCTAATAGCTACTGAAAGAATAAATATTTTTTTTTGAAAATCAGTGCTTCAGATTTTCTGTGGTGCTACATTCCTACCCCTACAGAGTTCTACTAAGCCCCACTGAGTCACTATATCCTAGGGTCAACTAGAAGCCTAGTCTAAAATTGCATCTAAAGCTTTTTTGGGGCAAGTATTGCCATTCCAAGTACAAAGTGATGAATTATTGGCATGGGGGTGGGGTGAAGTAGGAGTTTTTGAAGTTAATTAATTCTGAGACTCAGAACAAGGACATCAAGGATTATTCCTGCTAATCCTTTGTGATCAGGAATCATGAGGTTGAGTTGCACCTTAAAAGAGTTTTGGGGTGTTTTTTGATTTGAAGATATATAAAATAAAGATACATAGATTTGAGGGAATCCTTTTTGGGGGAGTTTCCTTTGATGTTTTTCATGGTACAGAAGGTGTCAAAGATGGGAATATAGCAAAAGAACCAAAAAAGGAGTACCAAAGCTAAGTTCAGACATTCCTTTGACTCCTACCCAAACTTTTGCATATGGCAAATTAGAGTCTAGCCCAAACTTAGAGATCAAAATAATAAGCAGACTGGAAGAATGAGCAAATAAAAAAAGAATTTCACCATAAAGAACCATTTTGGTAAAAGGAAAGTTTGATATACAACAAAAAGAGAATGACTTCAAAAGATCTGTAAGGAAAGCCTCAAAAAAAATGCAGCTTAAACACAAATCCAACCAGAATTGTTGAAAGAGACAAAGCAAAAATAATATTCTAAACCCAGTGAGAATAAAAAGTGGGGGAAAATGAAGATATTGGAGAAAGATATGAAAAGAGAATTGACAGATTGGAATAAGAGGGACAAAAAAATAAGAAAATAACTGACAATTAGAATTGACAAATGAAAGCAAATGACCATGCAAAACATCAAGCAATATTAAAACAAAGCTAAAAGACTGAAAAAATAGAAAAAAATGTGAAGCATCTCATAACAAAAACAATTAACCTAAAAAACTGATTGAAGAGAGAGAATTTAATCTATTTGAAAGCTATGACCAAAAAACCCCCAGCAAACACTAGATAAATAAATAACAAAAAACTCCATAAATCATAAAAGAACACTTTTCAGATACCCTAGAACCAGAAGATAAAGTAGAAATTGAAAGACTCCACTAGTCACAGCCTGAATGAAACCTCAAAATGAAAAATTTCAGGAACATTACAGCCCAAATCCAGAGCGTCTAGGTCAAAGAAACAATACTGCAAGCCACCAGTAAGAATGAGTACAAGAACTGAGGGTCCAGTCAGAATGACATAAAATTTAACTGTCAACATGCTAAAAGAGTGGAGAACTTGAAATATATTCCAGAAAAAAAAAGATCTAGGGGGCTTATGACCAGAAACCATATCCAACTTAACTGAGTTCAATCCTAGAGGGGGGAATAGACCTTGAAACAAAGGATTTTAAAGAATTCCTAGTGAATCTAATGGAAAGAAATACACAATTAACAATCATAACTATGAATGTAACTGAGATGAATTCATAAAACAGAAGAGGACTACGTATAAGAACATACAAACAGAAATGCAAAATCATACAGAACGGAAGGTGACATGTATTGATAAGAAACCATAATCCAATAACATTTTTTAAAAAAGAAATGAACTTGAAACAAAAATATTGGCACAGCATTAAAATGAGGGGCTAAAGGTATTATGTTTCAGCAGAAATAAAAAAAGGTAGGTTAGCAATTATATCATGAGAAAAAAGCAACAGAAAAAAGATCTAATTAAAAGATAACAACAGGAAAACTGTATTTTGCTAAAAGGTACCATGGAAAATTAATAGAAGTACTATACACACATGCACGAAAAGACATAACATCTAAATTCTTAAAAGGTATGTTAAATTAGTTACAGGGTGAAAGAGATAGTGAAACTATAATGGTGGGGGTTCTCAATTCATCCCTTTCAGACCTAGATGCCAAAAAATAAAAGAAATAAAGAACCTGACTAAGATTTTAGAAAAATGCATATGATCAAATTCTGAAGAATATTGAGTAAGAATAGAAAGGAGAATACTTATTTATGATTCATGCATGGCTCCTTCACAGAAATTAATCATGTAATAGGGTAAAAATGCGTTCAAACAAATTAAGAAAAGGAGTAATATTAAATGCATATTTCATGACAATAATGCAAAGAAAATTATATTCAGTAAATCTTTGAGACAAATATTAAAAATTAATTGTAAAATAACAATTTTAAAGAATAAGTGAGTCAAAAAATAAATCAGAAAAAAACCAATAATTTCATTAAAAATAATGACAATGATAAAACGCAATATATCCTAAATGTTGAGATTCAGTCAAGGGAAAATTTATATCTCTAAACACTTTCTTCAATAAAAAAGGAGAAAGAGCAGATCAATGAATTAGACAAGCAACTAAAAAAACCCAAACAATCCCAGAAAACCAACAAATGAATAACCATCAACTAAATAACGAAATAGAAATTCTGAAAATCGAAAGAGAAATGAACAAAATCAAAAGCATAAAACCCACTGAATTAATAAATAAAACTAGGAACTGTCTTAAAAAAAAAACCAATGAGACAGATAAGACTTTAGCTAGCTTAATTAAGAAAAAAAGAACCAAATTGCCAGTATTAACAATGAAAAATATGAATCATAGCCAACGAAAAAGAAATAAAAGATATTATTTGGAGCTATTTTGTCCAATGTTTTCTTCTCAAATTATGAAATAGGAATATATTTACAAACAAAAATGTTGCTCAGATAAATAAAACAAGAAATTGAGTACTTAATTCTGTCTTTGAAAAAGAAATTGAACTCTTTGAAATTGAAATTAAAAGCATAAATGTACTCTTAAAGGCAAACATCCAGGACGAGGTGAATTTATAAGAGAATTATATCAACAAGAACAATTCTAGTACTACATAAACTGAAAAATTAGGAAAGGAAATGGTCCTACCAAATTCTTCTATGACATAAATATGCTCTTGATAACCTCAAGGGAAAACAGAGAAAGAAAAACTAGGGACTGATTATTCTTGATGAATATTGATGAAAAAATTTCTAATAAAATATTAGCCAGAAGACTACAACAACCTATCACAAAAACTGTACGTATCAATGAATTAGATTTATGCCATTAAGGCAGGGCTAGCTCAATATTAAGAAAACTATAAAGATAATTGACCATATTAACAAACTCAACATATGATTACAACAATAGATGCAGAAAAAAGCTTTTGACAAAATATTATTCCTATTAAAAACATTAGAAAATACAGGAACAAACAGAGCTTTCCTTAAAAATAGTAAGTGTCATCTGTCTAAAACCAAGAGACACATTACTATCTGTAATGTGGGTAAACAATATGGACCTTTTCACTAAGAACAGGGGTAAGGCAAGGATATTAATACTCTCCATTACTATTAAATATAGTACTAGTAATGCTAATTAATACAATAAGAAAAGAGAAAAAATGAGGGAAATATATGTAGGCAGAGAAGGAAATAAAACTATCACTTTTACAGATGATATGATGGTTTATTTAGAGAATCTTACTGAATCAACTAAAAATTAATGAAACAATTAACATTAGCAAAATTGTAGAATATATAGTAAACCCATATAAATCACTATCATTTCTATATATACTAACAAAATCCAGCAGAAAGTGATAGAAAGAGAAGTTCCATTTAAAATAACTATGTTCAAATCATTTTAGTTATGTCATACTCTTTGTGAACCCATTTGGCATTTTCTTGTCCACAACATTGGAGTGGTTTGCTATTTCCTTCTCCAGCTCATTTTTCAGATGAGGAAACTGAGGCAAGCAATGTTAAGTGACTTGCCCAGGTCCAACTACTAAGTTTTTGAAATCAGATTTGAACTCATGAAGATGATTCTTCTTGACTCCAGGTCAGTCACTTAAGCTGCTCAAAATAACCATAGACAGTATAAAATAATTGGGTCTCTGCCTGCACAGATACACAGAAATTATATGAACAGAATCACAAAATAAAATACTCTTTATACAGAGATGGATCTAAATAATTGGAGATAAATGAATTGTTCATTGCTAGGCTGAGTCAATATAATAAAAGTGACAATACTGTCTAAATTAATTTATTCATCCAGCACCATACCAACCAAATTACCAAAGAATTACTTTATAGAGCTAGAAAAAATAAACAAAATACATTTCATAGAACAAAATATCAGGAATATTAAGAGAATTAAAAAGTAGGAGATAAGGGAACCTGTCAGTAATCAGATTTCAGACTATATCTCAAAGCTATAATTATCAAAACAATTTGGTTCTGGGTAAGAAATAAAGATGTTGATCAGTGGAGCAAATTGTATACATACTATGCAGAAGAAAATGAGAATGATAATTTAGTGTTCGATAAACCCAAAATGCCAGCTATTAGGACAAGAATTCACCATTCAACAACAACTGATGGAATTTACAAGTCTTTCAGACATTAAGGTAGACCAGCTTTTCATACCACATATCAAGACAAGTGTCAAATTGGTACATGATTAAGACACATAAAGAGTGACATCATAAACAAATTAGGGATATGTGAAAGAAAATACTTGTTAGATCTATGGATAGGGGAAGAGTTCAGGGTCAAATTAGAGATAGAGAAGTTCATAGTTGGCAAAATGGACAATTTTGATTGCACAAAGCTCCTAGGTTATCTTGTCCTGGCAGGAATCTCTGACCTCAGGATAAAGTTACTCCATCATAAATTAGGATGAGGGGGAGTTAGACTGTCATCATCAGACTTAATGACTCTGCCCTTGAGGGCAACACCTTTCTGCTGAAGTTGCATCATTCTCCTCACTTTATGCAACCTTCCTCAAATCAAATCCCTACCACACCTTGCAACAAGAAGAGGGAGAGGCAGAGAGTGGAGGACACCCCCCTCCTCCAGATGCCATATAGTTGTATTTTCTCCATGTCCTGAAGGATTATTTGAGTTCCTGATGTCTTGACTAATAGACTAGTTTTAACCAAAGATAAAAAGCTGTACCCTGTCTTATATCCACTTGGAATAGTCAGGATTCTTCTGCTAAAGCACAGTTCAACTTTGTCCTACATGCTGGGAAAGTGGTGATTAATTTAGTAGTGATCCATTTACTTGGGCATTTCATAATTATAATATTAACAGATAGGCTCAATAACAAGAGTTGAGATAAATTCCTGGATGGTGGATCAATAATGAATTAGTTGAAAGATAGCAATGCTTAGAATATATCCATACTGTTTGGAATTGTTAGGAAAGACAGCACATGTTCCTTGATACTACTATCTGAGAACAGATTGCATAGACTTAGAATTTGACTTACAATCTGTTGAAACAGTTTCAGGAGTCTGAACAATTTATTTTCTAGCTTTGGATTTTAAACTGTCTTCATCCAGACTATTATCTGCTAATGCTAGGGATTCTTGTTTGTCTTTTCTGCACCGGTGAATTTCAGGGATATATTAAACTATATTTGGTTCTCTGCAGTGGATTTCTTGTACATCATAATTCAAAATCTGTTTAATTGCCCTTGATCTAGTCATCAGATTTGTCATTTTTCTTGGATGCTATCTTCTTTATTTTCCTCTTACTGTGTCTGAAGGTGAACTACAAAATTATATGTAGCAACAGATTATAGTATAGTAACGAATTATATGTACACACCTAGGGGAAGTGGAATTTTCATCCTCTGAGTGAACCGAGGGGTTACTAGTTCTAGGTTCATATTGAGCATGTTCAATTATGGGAGATGACTGAACCTGGCATCTAAACAAAGGGGTCAAGTTCTTTTCTTTGTGACCTGGGCTTGTTCAGAGTGCCTAATGTGGAGGGGCTTTTGGAGCATGTCCACATTGCCTAACAAGGAAGCTTCTGCACCCTCCACCATATGGGTGTTGTAGCCTCCTTTGACATGCTACATAGTTGAAGGCTGGCAAGACTGCGATGGATGTTTTCTTTTTTTGCCAATCTTTCTCCTGCTGTTTCTATCTTACACTCCTTTCACCTTTCACTCCTTTCCTGTTGTATCCAGAGGGCAAAGATCACACAGTTCATCCACAGTACAGGTAGTGCCATAAACTAAATTAATGAGAGGAAATACATTTTCTTCCCCTACTCAAGTGATCTGGCAAGTACCAAGAAACTCAGGTTACAGCTCTTTGTGCACGTACCCTAGAGTCACTTACGGCTGAAGTTTGTCTCATGTCTAGGGTTCTTTCCAAAAGGGAACATTAAAGGACTCATTGTATAGTGCAGGCCAGGTATAGCATAGCTATTTCCTCCACACAAAGGAAGTGTATAGAATGCAAAATGCCCATGTGTACACATTGACAAAGACAAGTGCTAGGTTACCAAAAAAGGAGAAGGAAACAAGTATGTTTTATGGACTGTGCCAAAGTGCTTTACAAATATTATCTTATTCCATTCTCATAACAGCCGTTGGGCGTAGACGTTCTTATTATCTGTATGTTGTAGATAAGAAAACTGAGATTGACAGAATTGAAATAGCTTGCTTGTGGGGCAGCTAGGTGGCACAAAGGATGGAACACCAGCTCTGGAATCAGGAGGACCTGAGTTCAAATCCGGCCTCAGACACTTACTAGCCATGTGACCCTGGGCAAGTCACTTAACCCCTATTGCCTTCCTCACCTCCTCCAAAAAAAAAGAAATGACTTGCCTGAAATGATTTGACAAAGTTTAAACCAGGCTTATACACCTAGTAAGTGTCTGAGACCAGATATGAATTTAGGTCTCCTGCTTCCACAGCTAGTGCTCCATATGCTGCAGCACTTATAGCTTAATTCCTATTATACTTTCATTGGAGATTGATATTTGAAATATTAAAACACGAGGCACTTAATGGGACTGTTAAATAGGCATTTGACTTTCATTTGGACTCTGCACTTTCTGAATTTTCTCAAGGTCCATATCTTCTGGAAAGACAGGCCAGGAGTTGGGCTTGCTCTTCTGTTGGTGGTCATGTTTTAGGAAGTGTTTTAGTATCTGCAGGGTCCACATGGTGCAATAGTACTGAGTGAGGAACCCAGAAAGTTATGAACTTCCAAGACAGCCATGGATGTTCAGTCATTTATGTTCAATGAACAAACCAGCAGAAAAGATAGCCAGTGGTCTGAAGTACAGGCTCAGGCAACATATATTGTAACTGCTATTTGGAAGCAGCCACTGTAGATGCTGCTAGGCTGGAGGAGAAGTAACCTTTCTCAAGAAATTCCATAGAGGGAGTTCCATGCCACATGTTCTTTGAGTATATCAGATCAGGTTGGGATTTCCAGAACATCTCACATCATGTACCTGGCACATGATTTACTTGTTGACCTCTTCAATAATATATTGTATAACTCTTGTTTATATATTTTCATAAGTTAGCTCAATTCCAGGGGTCATTTCTCCTTTATTTTGACAACACAAGACTCTCCTCATGTGATTAGCCCACTATTTTTATCACATCTCTCATGATAGGACTCAGGACTCTGATCTGTTTTTTTTCACTAGTGTGATAGATTAATGAAGCAAAATGATCCATTCATCTATTCATTCATCCTTCCTTCCTTCTCTTTCCCTTTCTTCCCAACCCTATTCTCTCCTCTTCCTCCACCTTTCTTTAACGTCTCCTCTACTCTTTTCTCTTCTTCCCTTTCTACCTCTTCCTTTCTTTCTCTCCCTCCCTTCTTTCTTTCTCTTTCCCTTCCTTCCCTGTTCTCTCACCTTCCTGCACCTTACTTTCACATAGCTTCTCTACTCTTTTCTCCTCTTTCTGCCTCTTCCCTCCCCTTCCTTCTCTTCTCTTCTTCCTTCCTCTCTACACCTTTAATTTTTCCTTAGAATACTGAAAACTTATTTCCCTGTCAGAAAAATATAACTCTTTCCCTGAGTTTTTGTAAAAAAGAATTGGAGTTACTCCCAGATCTACTTTACATCTGCTACTTATAGAAATGGTTTCATATCTGACTTAGTTATTATTTATGCAAAAGGTTGGCTACCACACGCAAGACTGAACACCATTATGGCTTTTATTTCCCAAGATTTGGGATGTTTGCTTGCTTTTTTTCCATGCCCAGTGACAAACTTTTAAAATAATTCTGCTCTCTTCTCATGGTTAATCTTTCTGGCTTTTCCATAATATGATATGATACATGCATGTAAGTAATGTCCCAAAGGTCCTTTCAGGTTGTGATTTGCCAGGAAAAAGATTAGGCTGGTAGAAGAGGCAGTGACCTTATCCCTAAGGCTTAGCTCGTCTCAATAAATGCCCCTACCCTGCCAACATACACTCACATATAAATACAGAAGAATATGGGGACCCTGCAAACTCAATGTGATTGGTGCTTATGGGATAAATCACCTTAACTTAGAGAATAGTCTAGTGTCCAGAGTTTGCAGATGGGAAGTACACAGCATGCCTGCCTTAAACTAGGGTGGAGTTTCTGACAGTGGCACATAAGTTCTGGAACCAGAAGGAGGGATACAAAGAATATATTAAGTCGTAAAGCATTAGCTAGTTGGGAGAATCCCTTTCTTTGATCATAAGTTTGTCATTTGGAGTGAGGGGGTTCTTGCTGGAAAGATAAGAGATTTAAGAACCAAGGACCTAAGATGACAAAAGAAGAGGACCAGAAAGGTAGGTTTTTGACTATTGCTAGGCAGGCATTTCTGCCTTTTATAAAAAAAAAAAAAGGCATGAAAAAAATGAGATGAAATTTGTGAGCTTGATTTAAGCTGAAAGAGCCCCGCAGCACCCACTCTTTCCTTGATGAGCCAGCTAAGGCTTTCAGCTGAGTGAGAAAATGAAGTCAATCGAGTGCCGAGAAGCTGGCAGAAGCTACGTCTAGAGTAGTGGCATCAAACCAAGATGATGAGTTAGCAAAACTTCATCCAGAAGAGCACAGGGCAGTGGAGCAATCTCAAACAGAGAACACAAATCCATTTGAGCAACATCCTTTAAAAAAAAAACTATGAGACCATCTGTAAACACTGAGATGACATCACTGAGGACAAAACAGCAGCCTTGTAGTAGTGTCAGAGCTTCCATGAATGTGTGGCCATTTTTTGCTTGTGTTTTGGTCATGTCTTCCCTACATCTGTGCCCTCCTATGCATTCACGCTGAAGACCTGTGTTCTCTACATGTGTGCTTCTCCATATATGTATTCTGGTCATTTATGTCTCTGATATGTACCAACTGTTAACATAGATGCTATGTGCATCTAAAGGTAGAGACAGTTTTACAAGTAGTAATTTCTTAAAAGCTTTTGTGGGCATTTGTATTCTGAGAACTTAGCACAGTGCTTGGACTGATAAATACTTTTCTGTTCTGTTTGTTTGGTTTTTTTTTTAAAAGAAAAAAAAAACTATGGGAGCCAAAGAGACCTGAATAGTATTGTAAAGTACTGTCTACCTTACTGGCTAAAATGAAGGGAATTTTACTTGTGGGCTTTTTCTTCTAGCTTCATAACATTCAGTGATGGGGTTTGGTGTTTGGAGACCCATCCCTGATGATTCCTCCAAAAACAAACTTTATACCATGTTGGGAGGAATTATGGACCTTTTGTAGAGTGGAGATGAAGGACACTGTGAGAGACGTTTCAATAAGGGTTACAGGATTGACTGAAGCTATAATAGAAAAAAGCCAAACATAATCAACTTCTCTAGAAATTTCTTACAAATGTGTGTCTACTCTTCTCCCCAGATACTGAGTGCATTGGTGGAAGAGTGTGACCAAAGTTTATGTGCAAATTATGAATTTTATCAATGATGTACTTGCCTTAATATGAATATTTGCGATATTATTTGTTTTGCCTTATAACTAAGTAAATACCTGTTTTTAAGAACCAAAAGTGTCATTATCGCAAGTAGTTGGTTGTCTAAATATCACTGACCATATGGGTGTGTTACATTATGAATAGTTGATTGAATAAATAGAAATGTATTGGAGGAGGACAAGAGCTAGAGAGTAGGCGTGGTAGTGTTGGGGTTGGGAATTATCCCTTAAAGGAGGGTAGGACTCTAAGGTAATCTGAGTATGATGGGGAGTAGGAGTGATGGAGATAGTCTTTCTCTAAGGTTCTAAATTTGCTATTATGAGAAAAGGGATGACTGGGATGATTGAGCCCACCTAGAAACTAAATAAGTATTGATCTAATTTTGAATACATACACACACATACACATATGCATATATTTGAATTGCAATGTGGAAAAGGAAAAAAATTATTATTAATACTTCATTGGTCATGGTTCATCCTCTTGCCAATGCCTGTGCCTTCGTTATTATTTGTATGTACTTTGTAATGGTGATGTGGATAGAACTTTATTTCTTTCTGGAATGGTTATCTCTAACAATCAGAAGAGAAAACTAACAGTTAGTCAACAAAAACTTATTAAGATCTTACTGTGTGCCAGGCATTTTGCTAAGTGCTGTGGATACAAAGAAAGACAAAAAAAAAATAATAATCCTGTCCTCAAGCTAACATTCTAATGGGTGAGACAGGCAAGCTAGAGTAGATGGAAGGAAATCTGAAAAAGGGAAGGCATTAGCAACTGGGGGGGATCAGGAAATGTCTCCTGTAGAAGACAGATAGAACTCAGGCTTGTCTGGGCATATTCAATTTGCCTAACATGGAGGAGCCCTCAGAGGGCCTTTGGAGCATGTCCAGAGTGCCTAGGAATTCTGTGTTCTTACCGTGTGTGTGGGTAGTCTCCTTGAATTGGCTGCCTGCATTTAAAAAAATGGTTGAACCGAGCTGATCATCTTCTTCTCAGAAGCTCTTTGCTGTTGCTCATTCACCTCCATCATGAATGCCATGAGCTGAAGAGGGGCAGGATGGTATTCCTCTGCTCCTGTTCTTTTACCTTGGCTTAGAGAAATAAACCTGGGAATGTTTGTTTCTGTGCTATGTTGTTTATCCAACTCAGTTTCAGGAGCCAGAGGTGATCACTTCAGCACCTGGAAGTTCAAGATGTTTTGGAGCCAGTATTGAAAGCAGGTAGTTACAGCAAGCCAGCCCAATATGGAAGTGCAAAGAATCCAGGGTGCCTGGGACTCAGGTCTGAGGCTGCTTTTGGACTTGAATTTGGGACTGTGCTCTACAGGAGCCAAGTCAAACTATGAGGCTTATCTCTTTTTTCTTCCTGGAGCCTGAGAGGTTGCAAAGTGAGAGGTAGAGTAGATGATGCCTCCCATGTTTTGAGGGAGTAAGTCTATAGTATTGTGATGATAATTTAGAAGATAAATATTATTGTGCAAAAGCCAAATTGGTACCATGTATCACAGCATAATAGTGTGAGACCATCCTGGTTGCCACCACCTGAAGGCTAGGTAGGAGGCAGGTTACATTTCACTCCTTTCCCAGGGTTCTCTAGTACCTTTAGGAGGATTGTGAGATGGTTAGGGTCTCTGTAAATGGTTCTAGCTCCCACTAATGGTATTCCCTAAGTGTAGGGAGTGGTCCTTTGTACTCTAGTACCATTAGTCACTAATTTGTGTGTGTGTGTGTGTGTGTGTGTGTGTGTGTGTGTGTATGTGTGTGTTTGTTCTTCATTGCTGAAGAAGACCATGTCATTAGAGAAATAATGACATGACCTGCACTTGACTTTATTTTGAGTGAGGGAGGGCTGTGCAGGTCACCAGCCTCACTTCTCCTCCAAAGCCATTTGAATCCAGGGACCAGATATTCATCAGGATGACTGGAGATGACCCAGGATGAGGCAATTGGTGTTAAATGACTTGCCCAAGGTCACCCAGCTAGTGAGTGTCAAGTGTCTGAGGCAAAATTTAAACTCAGGTCCTCCTGACTCCTGCACTGGTGGTCTATTCACTGCACCACCTAACTGCCCCAATAGATTAGCACAATATACAGAAGCAAATGAGCACAGTAGACCAGTGTTTGATAAATAAAAAGATACAAGTTATTTAGGCAAGAATTTACTATTCAAAAAAAACTGTTAGGGAAACAGTAAAGCAATCTGGCAAAGACTATTTATAGATCAACATTCCACCCCATATGACAAGACAAGCTCCAAAAGGATACATACTTCTAGCACAAAGGGCAACTTTATGAATAAATTAGGAAACATGGAAGAAAATACCTGTCAGATCAATGCGTAGGGGAAGAGCTCATGAGCAAGAAAAAGATAAAGAAGTTTACAGGAGGTAAAATGGACAATTTTGGTTAAACAAAATTAAAAAGATTTTGAACAAACTAAAAACAATGCAGCTAAAATTAGAAGTAGGAAACTGGGAAAAATTTTGCAAAAGATTTTTCTGACAAATGTCTCTCAAGTGTATAGGGAATTGATTCAAATTCATCAGAATAAGAACCATTTCTCAGTTGATAAATGGTCAAAAGATATGAATAGGCAGTTGTCAGAGGAGACTTGACAGGCTTCTTGCTTTCTTTTACCATAGATTCAACTTCAATTGTTCTACTCTAGTAATGCCTATTTGGGGGAAATTTGAGAGTTGGTGGGTATTAAAAAAATGCCTAGCCTGCCATCTTGTTGCTAACATAACCCAAAAAGTTCCAACTGAACATCTTTAAAGAAACTATAGATGGTGAAAAATAGGAAATCGATAAAGAAACCAACAGCAGCTGAGACTGTTACTATTTTGTACTGAACTTTAAATGATATACATCAATCATAAAGATGAGTAGGTGAAAAGAACCTAAAATCTATCTCAAAAAATTAAATACCTTATTTCTTTGCCACATGGCAACCAAAGACAATTAGAATATAAAAACACTATAAAGCATGGAAGTGGGCAATGGAGGACTTGAAGAACTGGTACAAAGACAGGGAAAATCCAGGACCCTACTGTGTAGGCCCACCTATGGAAGTGTGAAGGAATCTGTAGATCTCTATGTCTAAGACACTTTTTGACCCTGCAGCTGACAAAATATGCCTGATAAAAAAATTAGTTGCTTCCTTCATCCTTTAGTGAAAAGAAGTAAGATGGGTAGGGCTCATGCAGTCATTTAACAAGTGAAAATATTTTTTTTTTTTGTCTCATAAGCACACAGAAAAAGTTCTTGACATAGGAGTGGAAGTGGCAATAGAAAAAGAAGTTATTTGTGTGGAAGAAGACAATGTCAATCTGAAAGGTACCTTGCATTTCATTTCATATTTTCACTAATGCGTGTGGTAATTGTGGCATATTTGTGAACATAGATCCATTTGTCCATTAACTGTGCATCATTTTACTGCTTATTTGTATATACTATTTATATGCATAATATAAATATATTCTGTTATTAAGTAGCTCTGCTTATGTTACTATGGCATTTATTTTTAGGCACAATTATTGGTATCTATAGGCATGTAATACTATTATAGGTGCACATAATATACATGCAATTTAGACTTGTGGTCACTAGCATTTGGAGTTATGGTATAGACAAAAATCAATTTATCTACTGGGGACAGTGTATGTTTAACTGGAAGGAGATTGTAATGTGGTTGTTCTTTTAAAAACTTAATCATAGAAAAGAGGGAAGATAAGATCAGTTGTAAAACTGGTCAAGTCAGGTCCCTTTATGGGGTATCAATGAATCCCTTGAGTGCCACACCATCAGATGAAGAATGATAGACCATGCCTCAGTGTAAACTTTAGGTAAGTCTAGGAGAGAGACTTGAAGAGGAACTCAACTCATGATGAGATGTCTAGAAGATGTGTGGAGCAAGAAAAAGAGTTTCCTGGAACTGAAAAATTGAAAGAGAAGATTGAAGGAATTGTCCCAGAGAAAGATGCTAAGACTCAGAAAATCAGGCTACTTGAAATCTCTTAAAAAAATACAGATCCCCCCCACCCCAAGGTGGTAATTCTATATCTCCTCCATTTGACTTTATTCATGAAATCCTGAAGGCTTTCTTTCTGAGTTTGAGGTTTAAGTCTACTTACCCTTATTTGTTTTAAATATATGAATTTTTTTTAATAAACAGAGCTAGCCACAGGTCTTTGCTAGTCTGGGTGTACCTATTAGTAATAAAAAGACTACTGATGGCAGAGAATTCGAAGGGAAGAAGGGCAGATCTAACACTGAAGTGTTTTGCTGGCTGGATCCTGGGAGCTACAACCACATAGGTTACTATGATTATTCATCACTTGATGTAACACTCTAGAGCAGACAAGGAACATTTATACCAGGCAGTACTAGGATGAGGTAGACAAATAGGAATGACTAAACAACTATCCTCAGCATTAAATGCATCCCAAAGAGCACTAGATACAAAACTTCCAGAAGAGAGAGGCTGAAAATGAGATAAATGGGAATGCATCCAGTCTTCTTGTGAGGGGGATAAAAATGCCTGTGGGGCCCCCCCAATGCTTTGAAGCAAGCTGGAAGTAGGACTTTCAAAGGCATCACTTCTTAGGACTGAGAAGAATTTGAATGAAAGTGTTAAGTTTCCTGTGTTTGTTACCTGGAACAAATGTCTCCCAGGGGCAGAGTCTGGCCAGTGAGACTGAACAATCTAGGCACCAGTTTTACTTGTCTGCCTTAGAAACTTCTCAACAAATAACAATTACGGGAGGTATTGGTGGCTGATTCTACATTCAAAATGCAACTCCATAAAGGGACATAGGATCAAAGATTTAGATTTTGAAAAAAACCTTCAAAAGCATCTAATCCAGTTCTTTTATTTCACAGAATTTGTAAACTCACAACTATGCTTAGCTTACTGAGCTATTTTTTCTAGTTTTTACAGAACATTGCATATATCAACAGTTTTCTAATTGTTCCCTGGGGGAAAAACATTTTTATAAGATTGTGTATAGCTACAAAGACATTTGTGGGTATGACACAACATATAGCATAAAATCTATTTCTATATCTCTCTATACATACTATATACACATATATTTTGCAATAATATATAAGACATATTTGTACCTATTCCATGATCTTGCAGATAGTTTTTTGAATAAACCATAAAAGAAGCTATCATTTCCTTTCTTTCCTATTCTGCATCACAAAAATTTTCTTTTAGGGTGATGCTTTGTAGAGTTGTTATCAAAAATGAATGTTGTACTTTGTCAAAGGTTTTTTTCTGTATCTCTTTATATGAGAGCTCTGAATTTTGATAGGTGAGTTGTTGAGCTTTCCATTTACAGTATTGTAGTCAATATTTTCTCATATTTGTTTATTTTACTTCTTATCAGTTCAGATAAATTTTGCCTGTGTGTTGCTCTTTTCATCAGATTCTGATGTCATAGTAATTTTCTATTACATTAATGTACATATTTTATTTACTCATTCTTTGCATCTAGTTCTTTGTTACCACAAAAAGTGCTACTATAAATATTTTGGTTCATATTGGGCTTTTTTTTCGTCATTGACCTCTTTGGAAATTATGCCTTCCAGTGGGATAACTGGGTCAAAAAATTTGAACACTTAAAATCATTTTCTTAGCAGAATTCCAAATTGCTTTCCAGAATGGTTGGACCAATTTCCAACTTCATCAAGAGTGTATTAGTGACCTGCCTTTCCACAACTCTTCTATTTCCACATTTTGTCATCTTCGCCAGTGTGCTGAGTATAAGATGAAACTTGGAAATTTCATTGACTTGTATCTTTCTTTTCTTGATGAATTTGTTGTCTTTTTTATGGTTGTTAATAGTCTGAAAAGTTTTTTGGAGTTTGTTCATATCTTTTTGACTAGTTATCCTTTGAAGAATAACAACCACAAAATAAGTAACATTTATAAAGTGATTTAACATTTGCAAAGAACTTCCCCCAAATCATCTCATTTTATCCTCACAACTCTAACCCTAAATGCCCATTTTACAGATGAGGAAACTAAAGCTGACAGAAGTGAAATGGCTTTTCCAGGGGTTTTTGTTGTTTAGCCATTTCAGTCACTTCTGACTCTTTGTGACCACATTTGGGGTTTTCTTGGCAAAGATACTGGAGTGGTTTGCCATTTCTTTCTCCAGTTCATTTTTACAGATGGGGAAACCACAGCAAACAGAGTTAAGTGACATTCCCAGGATTACACACATACTAAGTGTCTGAAGCCATATTTGAACTTAGGAAGATGAGTCTTCCCAACTCCAAGATCAGTATTCTATTAACTGCACCACTTTGCTGCTCCCTTTCAAGTGTTGCACAGCTAGTAAATGCCTGAGGCTGAATTTGAACTGAAGTTTTTCTGTCTCAAAGGCTAGCTTTCTCTCTGAGCTCCCAAAAAATTATTTTTGATTTTCCATAATTGTGTTAGTTTTCTATATATACTGGATGTCAGATCCTTATCAGATATATTTAATCGAAACGTTTTTCCCCAGTCACCTTTTCATACCCTATTTACAGTAATTTTATTCACATAATTGAGTATTATCCTTTTTCTGGTTAAGAAGTATTCCCTTTAGCTATAACTGTCAAAAGTTTGTGGCCCAGTCATCTTCTAAAATGTTTTTAAATGCTTTATTTCATATGGTCAGGTCATGTATCCATTTTGAGCTTGTTGGGGAATATGGTGTAAGTTATTTTCCAAATTCTTATTTTTGACAAACCTCTTTCCAGTTTTCTCATCAATTATTGTCAAAAAAGGAGTTCTTCCCAAAATAACTTAATTCTTGGGTTTATTGAACTTGATATTATTGAGTTTAATCATCTCCCTTGTAAATTTTTTTCTTTCTAATTTTTTAGTCAGTAATAAGCTTCAAAGAGCTTTCTCCATTCTCTGCGAGGGATATACTGGGAAACATAGGTGATGTAAAAGCAAAAGAGGACAACACAAAATTTTAAAAATAAAATTAAAATGTTACAAGGCTATCTATGATTATTTTTATGACCCTCAGAATACCAATCAATCCATCAACAAATAAACATTTAATAAATGACTACTATGTACCATGCACTATGCAAGGAGCTAGAGATACAAGATAAAAATGAAATTACCTCCGCTCTCAAGGAGCTTATATTTTATCAGATACCAATATACATTTATGTATATACAGAATAAATAAAAAAAATTCAAACTAGTTTGTGGGGAGGGCACTAGTGGTTGGTGGGGCAGAAAAGGCATCATGTAAGAAGTACTGACTGAGCTGAGTCTTTAAAGAAATAAAGGACTCATGAATTAGAGATTAAGTGGGAGATCACAGGGAATGGCTAGTACAAAATTATAGAAAGGAGAGGGAATATCATGTATGAAGAATTACAAAAAGGCAATTTTGACTAGATAGTAGGATGTGGGAAGAAAAATAATGAATAATGAGGCTAGAAAAGGAAAGTTGTTTATGAAGGGCTTTAAAAAGGAATTAATATTTTGTCCTATAGGCAGTAATGAGTCACTGGAGATTATTGAGTATGGGAGTAAGGTCATCAGAACTGTGTTTAAGAAAACCATTTAAAAAGGAGAAAACTGAGATTTGACAAGAATGTGATGCTATTATGGTCAGAGCTGTATAGTTAGGAAGGGAATCAAATCAAATGTTCCAGAACATTTGTATCTGTCAGGAGAAACTTTCTTAAAGAAAACTTTTATATCAATGGGTCTCCAACAGTTTGATTCTAACCAACTGGTCTCTTGTGGACCCAACTAATCTCAAGGCCAACAATTTTAGCCATGCTGGGAATTGAGAGGATTTGAAATGTAGGCTTGTTATGTCCTTGGGCCACAAGATATGTGGTATAAAACCAAATCTCCAAATTTGGTTTGGATTTTGATTCCAAAAAATCAAATCTCCAAAGGTTAGAAGGACTTATGATTAGAAATCGCTGGTATGCTCCTCTTATTCTTTAGGACCAGCAAACATTTCTAAAAGGAAGGTGTATATGATTGTATGGGCATGACAGAGTGAAGTGAACACTATTAGACTGGTCACCTGATTCTGTTCTTTCCATTGTCTATTGTTTGACTTTGAGCATATCCCTTTTCTTCCACTTCTTATTTGTAAAATGGGAGATTAGAACTCCATCTCTAAGGTCCCTTCCAATTCCGACCTCCAGCAGTCAGACTTTTTTCTAACCATCCCCCGCCCACATCCCAATACAGTAGCATTATTTCTTATCATCTCCTAAACTTCAGGAGTTCCTTCTGGATCCTCACGATAAAGGGTCAAGAACCATAGTGTGTCCTTAATGTAGAAGATTGAGGAGCCCTATAATAAAGGGTGAGAATTTAGTGAATTATAGAATAACAGAATTTCAAATCTGAAAGGGACCTCAGAGGTCATCTAATCCAATCTAAGTAAGGATGTGTCTCTACAGCACCTAATGCAAGTATGACGTCAGGAGCTTGCAATATATTTGAGTATGATGAAGAAAAATGAAAATATAAGATTAGCTTTTTAATTTTTATAGCCTCTGTCCACTCTCAATTGATCCTCTAAATGGTATATGGTAAAATATGCAAAGTGGGGAGGTGGAGGCAAGCTGGAGGTGTAAAGATAGGGATTTATCTGAGCTCTCCCCTAAAGTCCTCCAAATACCTTTAAAAATAACTCTAAACAAATTATTGAGCATCAGAACCCACAAAAAGACAGAGTGAAACAGTTTCCAGCCCAAGACAATCTGGAAGGTTAACAGGAAAGGTCTATCATACCAGGCTGAGGGAGGAGCACAGTTCAGTATGGGCCAAATCAGTGCAGCCTGGGTCCCAGAAACCAGAAGCAGGCCTCAGGGGACTGAATCACTGGCAGCAGTGAGGGTTTCCAGACTTCTCAGTCCATAGAGGGCAAAGAAAATTTCGAAGGTCAGTAGGAAAGTCTGTTGGACCTGGGTGAGAAAGAAGTGTAGTCCAGTGCAGTCTGCTCCAGCACAGCACAGGTCCCAGCAAACCAGGAGCAGGGCTTGAGAATGACTGAATCATCATCCTCAGTGGCAGTGGCAATGGCTGCTTCTGAAGCTCTCAAACAACTGGTTAGAAGGAGATTACAGGGGGTCTCTTTGAGGAAGACTCTGTTGCTTTGTCCACACTTGGATCTGGGGCATAGTCCTGGGTGGCAATCCTGGGGCAAGAAGGAGCACTGGTGTAGCAGATCTTACATCAGCAGTGGAGAGGAGACCCTCACAGTTTCAGAGCAGAAAAGAGGACTTGTGGTCACTCATAGAGCAGAACACAGGCCAGGAAAGGGGTAAACACCTCTTCTTAGATCATATCACTTTGGAAGAACTGAAAACTTTCAGTTCTTTAGAAAAAACTCTGAAAACAGCTGCACAAAACTCCTGAAGTTCAGGACAGATCACCCTTCACCCTGGAAGCAGAGTCCTACCTTAACAAAGAGTTAAAAAGCCAAGTATCTGACTGGGAAAATGATCAAACAATGGAAAAAACTCTGACCATAGAAACTTACTTTGGTGACAAGGAAAATCAAAATACACACTCAGAAGAAGACAACAAAATCAAAGCTCCTACAATCCAAATTCTCCAAGAAAAATTTGAATTGGTCACAGGCCATGGAAGAGCTCAGAAAGGATTTTGAAAATCAAGTAAGAGAAGTAGAGGAAAAATTAAAAGGAAAAGTGAGAGTGATTCAAGAAAATCATAAAAATGAGTCAACAGCTTACTAAAGGAGACCCCCAAAATAGTGAAGAAAGTAACAACTTAAAAATAGACTAGATCAAATGGCAAAAGAGATCCAAAAAAAGCAATGAGGAGAAGAATGTCTTATGAAGCAAAATTGGCCAAATAGAAAAGGAGGTCCAAAAACTCAGCAAAGAAAATAATTCGTTAAAAATTAGAATGGAGCAAATGGAAGCTAATGACCTTATGAGAAAACAAGAAATTATAAAACAAAATTTTAAAAAAGAGACAATGTGAAATATCTCAAAGGAAAAGCAACTGACATGGAAAATAGGTCCGAGAGAGAATTTAAAAATTATTGGACTACCCGAAAGTCATGATTGAAAAAATAGTGTAGACATCATCTTTCAAGAAATTATCAAGGAAAATTGCCTTGGTATTCTAAAACCAGAGGGTAAAATGGAAGTTGAAAAAATCTACCAATTACTTGCTGAAAGAGATCACAAAAATGAAAACTCCCAGGAATATTACAGTCAAATTCCCGAGTTCTTAGGGCAAGGAGAAAATATTGCAAGTAGCCAGAAAAACAATTCAAATATAGGGAAGTCATGATCAGGATAACACAAGATTTTGCAGCTTTTGCATTAAAGGGTCAGAGGGCTTGGAATATGATGTTCCAGAGATCAAAGGAGCTAAGATTACAACCAAGAATCGTCATCTACCTAGCAAAATTGAGTATAATTCATAAGGGGAAAAATGGATATTCAATGAAATAGAGGAATTTCATGCATTTTTGAGAAAAGGCCAGAGCTAATTTTGACTTTCAAATACAAGACTCAAGAGAATGAAAAGGTGAACAGGAAAGAGAAATCATAAGGGAATTATTAGAGGTAAGCTGTTTTCATTTCTACATGGAAAGATGATATTTGTAATTCATAATACCTTTCTCATTATTAGGCTAGTTAGAAGGAGTATATCTAGACAGAAGACATAGATGTGAGTTGAATATGAAAAGATGATAAGGGGTGAGAGAGGAATGTTCTGGGAAAAAGAGAAAGGAAGAGATAGAATAGGATAAATTACCTCACATAAAAGAAGCAAGAAAAAGCTTTTGCAGAGAAAAGGAAGAGGGAGGAGGTGAAAAGAAATGAGTGAATCTCATTCTTATAAGAATTAGCTCAAAGAAAGAATAACATACCCACTTAATTGGATAAAAATCTACTTTAATTTACAGGAAAGTAGTGGGTAAGAGGATAAGAGAAGGGGGTTGATAAAAGGAAGGGTGGATGGGGGAGGAGATAGTCAGAAGCAAACACTTTTGAGGAGGGACAGGGTTCAAGGAGAAAGAGAATGGAATAAATGGGGGGGATAGGATGGAAGTAAATACTAGTCTTTTACAACATGACTATTATGGAAGCGTTTTGCATGACTTCAAATGTATAACCTACATTGAATTGCTTGTCTTCTCAGTGATGGGTAGTGGGGATGGAGGAAGGGAGAGAAATTGGAACTCAGAGCTTTAAAATTGAATGTTAAAATTATTTTTACATGTAACTGGGGAAAAATACTAAATAAGAATATGCAAAGTGAATCTCCACTACAGCATATCTGATGAGTGATGACTCACTCTATTTGAACATCATCAATGAAGAGAGAGTTTTTTGTAGGAAGCTCTCATAATTAGGATAGTGTTCCTTAGAACAAGTCTTAATCTGCTTCTTTATCATGATCACTTCTTTGGTCTTAAGTCTGTCCTCTGAGGGCAAAGACAACAAATCTGCGTCTTCTGTGTGACAGTTTCTTAATGGAAGCTATTATAGGCCCCAGTTATTCTCTTTTCTAAGACTAAACACTCCTAGTTCTTTTCATCCCATTTTCTTACAACATGATCTTGAGGCCTTTTTTCCATTTTGGTTGTCCTACTCTGGATACTCTCTGGCTTATTAATATTAATATGGTATAGCACTTTCAGTCTAATGGAACTGGCTAGTCCAGAAACATTTGTCTGGATCCATATCTTGTTTCCATTTTTATAATGAAAAGCAGAGCAAAATACAAGATAATAACCCCTTTTCACTTGGTGCTAATTAATTGAGTCACTTTCAATGTACTTTTAAAGATTTTATATTATAATCATGAAATATGATTACTATTGATAATATTGTAAGTAGTGTAAGACAGTGAGAGTGAACGAAGAGTGACAGATTATATATGTGTGTTTATATTTATATGTATATATATTTATATATGCAATAAATTATATTATTATATATAATATATATAGTATATATAATATATATTACATACTCATATATATTATATATATACAATATAT
>CM053771.1:345739826-345779007 GCA_028658325.1 Potorous gilbertii | reverse complement strand
AAGGGACAATAGAAAGGTATTCAATATAGGTTAAGTTCTGAGGATACAAAGAAAGATAAAAGACAGTTTCTGCCCTGGAGCTCACAATCTATTGGGAAACAACAAGCAAAAAACATGTACAAACAAAGCTATATACAAGATAAATAGGAAATCATTAACAGAGAAGGCACTACAATTAAAAATCATTAAGAAGGGCTTGCTGTAGAAAGTGAGATTTTAGTTGGGATATGAAGGAATCCAGGAGGCAGAAAAGAGGAAGGGAGAATACTCCAGGGATGGGGGCTAGGCCAGAGAAAATACTTGGAGCAGAGAGTTGGAGCGTCTTGTTCATGGAACATCCAGGAGGCCAGTGTCACTGGATTGAAGGATATGTGTGGATAGGGAGTATAAAACGTAAGAAAATTGGAAAGGCCGGAGAGAGGCAGGAATAGGCCATGAAGGGCACTCAGGCCAAACAGAGGATTTTGAATTTGATCCTTATAGTGATGCCACTGATGATAGTAACTATTATTTATATAGCCCTTAGTCTATGTCAAATGCTGCGCCGATCACTTCACTAATATTTGGAGTTACTGGAATTTACTGAGTGGGGGAGGGCAACATGATTGGACCTTACTTTAGAAGAATCAATGAAATGGCTGAAGGGAGGAAGCTTTGGAGTGGGGAGAAACTTATGGCAGACAGAACAACCAGAAAGCTGTTGTAATAATCTAGGCTTAAGGAGGATAAGGGCTTGTTCCACAGTGGTGGTAGTTATCAGAGGAGAGAAAGGGACATATTTGAGAAATGTGCAAAGGTAAAGTTGACTGGCCTTGGCTACAAACTGAATATGTGGGGTAAGAGATAATGAGGAGTTGAGGATAACACTTAGGTTATGAGCCAGAACCATAAAAAACTACCAGAGGT
This sequence comes from Potorous gilbertii, assembly GCA_028658325.1. NCBI lineage: Eukaryota > Metazoa > Chordata > Mammalia > Diprotodontia > Potoroidae > Potorous > Potorous gilbertii. Next base: position 345,778,101 of record CM053771.1, on the reverse strand, counting down.
CCCAGATATCAGTTCATTCCTGGGTGATCATTAAGACAGAATATTGTGATCACTGCCCTTAGACTTTTGTATATCCCATATTTATTTGAGAGCTGTCTAGTGTTGATTGACAAGACTTGTCAGAATGCCACCTCAGAGGGAGACACAGAGCTTCTTACTGGGAGACTTGTCACAAGCACCAGTACAGGACATATTTGACAGGATCTTTAGGAATCAGATTGGTGACTTGTTCCTAGAAGTATTGATGTTTGTATTATTAAATAGCCAATGAAGTTTGATTGCATGCATTGATGTGTTTACAGCAAATGGGCTTTATGCATGAACCATGCATTACACACATCTAATCACTAAATTGCTAAGCAAACCTTTGTTCCTCCAGTAGCATATCCAGTCATTGGTAAATAAGCAAGACTTTTACATTTAGGTACTTATAGTTAGGTTAATGGATATAGATGGCTGAAAAGCTGCCTTTCCACATATTCTGTTCCCTTTTCTGCTACTCTCACAGCATGATTGTAGAAACCAAAGGGGCACAAAATGCTGAAGGACATTTTATATTTCTTCTTTTCACACATCACTGTGGGCAAAGAATTCATGACCTGTATGTGATGTACCTTTCCATATTTAGCTAGACTTGTCCTTGGAAAGCTGACACAATTTATTGTCTTGATCATAATCAGTGTGGCAGACCCTGGCAGAACTTATGATCCAATCATATAACCTTCAAGAATGCAAGGTCACTTTTATATTATGGCAAGGCATCAGAATGCCTAAGGACCACATGAAAATAGGCTTGCTGATTCTTTCCTTGACTAGAATCTACATCTTACCTTTGGATAGGCTGGGACATCTCTCTGCGGCATCAACTTCCTGTTGTTATCCAAAAAACTATACTTACAGGGACAGGTTGTCCTAAAAACAGGAAAAGATCTGTCTTATCATTGTTTCTTCAGATTTGCATTCATAAAGTTTAGTGAATCTACTTGTAGAATCTTAGTGCTGAACAAGACCTTAGAGATCATCTAATCAAACCCATACCAGAACAATCTTTTTTAAAAAAGCATTTATTAAACCATGTGCCATGCATTATTCTGAGCTCCAAAATACAAAAACAAAATTGAAGACAGCCCCTGACCTCAAGGAGCTTATAGGACATAACACAAAAAGGGAAGTGGATCCCAGAATGTGTTATTGTAGTTTATAAAGTTATAGGAGAAAAAGAGAAAGTTATAGGGATGAAAAGAGGAGCTACAGAAGAGTAGAGTGACACACTTTTTCAAGTAGCAGTGGCAGTATTGGTTTGATTGAGATTCTAGCAGTGGAAAGCAGAAAGGGAGAGGGAAACCGCTGATCACTTCCAGAAAAGTAATACGCTTCAAGCTCTAAGATCCGTAATGGATAAATTTAACAATTCCAGGGACAAACAATGAGTTCTTCAAGAAAAAGAAAAGAAATTCTACCTGATCATAACTTATTATTCTTATGATAAGTTGCTGTATTCTTTGTGCTAATATCTTATTTAAAATTTTTGCATCTGTATTCATTAAACAGATTGGTTGAGAATTTTCTTTCTCTGTTTTGGCTCTTCCTAGTTTAGGTATCAAAAGCATATTTGTATCATAAAAAGAATTAGATAGGACTCCACCAATTTTCCCAAATAATCTATATAATATTAGAATTAACTGTGTGATAGAATTCACTTGTAAATCCATCTGGCCCTGGAGATTTTTTCCTAAGGAGTTAATTGATGGCTCATTCAATTTCTTTTTGTGAGATGGGGTTATTTAAATATTCAACTTCCTCTTCTGTTAATCTGGGCAATTTATGCTTTTTAAAATATTCATCCATTTTATTTAGGTTGTCGAATTTATGGGCATACAGTTGGGCAAAGTAATTTCTAATTATTGTTTTAATTTCCTCCTCATTGGAGGTGAGTTCACCCTTTTCATTTTTGATATTGGTAATTTGGTTTTCTTCTTTCTTTTGTTAAATCAAATTGATCAAAGGTTTATCGATTTTATTATTTTTTCACAAAACCAACTCAGTATTATTTATTAGTTCAATAGTTTTCTTAATTTCAATTTTATTAACCTCTTCTTTGGTTTTCAGTATTTCTAATTTGGTATTTACTTGGGGATTCTCAATTTGTTCTTTTTCTAGCTTTTTTAACTTCATGCACAATTCATTGATCTCCTCTTCTCTATATTATTCATGTAGGCATTCAAAGATATAAGACTTCCTCTAAGAACTGCTTTTGCAGTATCCCATAAGATTTGGTAGGTTGTCTCATTATTGTCATTCTCTTGAATGAGGTTGTTGATTGTTTCTATGATTTATTGTTTATCCCACTCATTCTTTGGGATTAGATTATTTAGTTTCCAATTAATTTTTGGTTTATCTTTCCATGGTCTTTGATTACATATAATTTTTATTGCATTATGATCCGGTAGGATTTATACCAGGAATGCAAGCTTGGTTCAATATTAGGAAAACTATCAGCATTATTGATCGTATCAACAACAAAACTAACAGAAACCACATGATTATCTCAATAGATGCAGAAAAAACCTTTGACAAAATACAACAACCATTCCTATTGAAAACACTGAAGAGCATAGGAATAAATGGAATTTTCCATAAAATGATAAGCAATCTCTACCTAAAAGCATCAGCAAGCATTATATGCAATGGGGATAAGCTAGATGTGTTTCCAATAAGATCATGGGTGAAACAAGGATGTCCATTATCACCACTGTTATTCAATATGGTACTAGAAGTGGTAGCTTTAACAATAAGAGAAGAAAAAGAAATTGAAGGAATTAGAACAGGCAAAGAAGAAACTAAGTTATCACTCTTTGCAGATGATATGGTGATATACTTAGAGAATCTCAAAGAATCAAGTAAAAAACTACTTAAAATAATAAACAACTATTGCAAAATTGCAGGTTACAAAATAATCATAAATCATCTGCATTTCTATATATTACTAACAAGCCTGACAGAAAGAATTAGAAAAAGAAATCCTATTTAAAGCTACAGTAGATACTATAAGATATCTAGGAGTCTACCTGCCAAAACAAACTCAGGGACTATATGAACAAAATTACAACACACTTTTTATACAAATAAAGTCAGAGCTAAGTAAGTGGAAAAACATCAGTTGCTCTTGGATAGGCCAAGCTAATATAATAAAAATGACAATTTTACCTAAATTAATTTACTTATTCAGTGCCACACCAATCAAACTACTAGAAAATTATTTTCTAGAGCTAGAAAAAATAATATCAGAATTCATCTGGAAGAACAAAAAGTCCAGAATATCAAAGGAACTAATGAAAAAACAATGCTAGAGAAGGTAGCCTAGCTCTACCAGATCTCAAATTGTATTATAAAGCAGCAATCATCAAAACCACTTGGTACTGGCTAAGAAATAGAGGTGTAGACCAGTGGAATATGTTAGGTACTCAAGACACAGTCATCAATGAATATAGCAATCTATTGTTTGATAAACTCAAGAACCCTAGCTTCTGGGATAAGAATTCACTGTTTGACAAAAATTGTCGGGAACACTGGATAACAGTGTGGTGGAAACTGGGCATAGACCAATGCCTGACACTATACACAAGAATAAAGTCCAAAAGGATACATGATCTGGGTATAAAAACTGATACCATAAACAAATTAGTGGAGCAAGGAATAGTGTATTTGTCACATTTATGGAGAATGGAGAAATTTTTGACCAAAGAAGAGATAGAGAACATTATAAAGTACAAAATGGATAATTTTGATTACATGAAATTGAAAAGTTTTTACACAACCAAACCCAATGCAACCAAGATTAGGAGGTAAGCAGAAAACTGGGGAAGAATTTTTGCAACTAGTGTTTGTGATAAAGACCTCATCTCTAAAATATATAGAGAACTGAGTCAAATGTACAAGAATACAAGTCATTCCCCAGTTGATAAATGGTCAAAGGATATGAACAGGCAGTTTTCAGAGGAAGAAATTAAAGCTATCTATAGTCATATGAAAAAATGCTCTGTCATTATTGATTAGAGAGATGCAAATCAAATCAACTCTGAGGTACCACATTACACCTATCCGATTGGCTAACATGATAAAACAGTAAGATGAAAAATGTTGGAGAAGATGTAGGAGAGTTGGAACACTAATTCATTGTTGATGGAACTGTGAGCTGATCCAACCCTTTTGGAGGGCAATCTGGAACTATGCCCAAAGGGCTACAAAAAAGTGCATTCCCTTTGACCCAGTAATATCACTTCTAGGACTGTATCCCAAAGAGATCATAAAAATGGGAAAGGGTCTCACATATAGAAAAATATTTATAGCAACTCTCTTTGTGGTGGCCAAAAACTGGAAATCAAGGGGATGTCCATACACTGGGGAATGGCTGAACAAGTTGTGGTATATGAATGCAATGGAATACAATTGTGTTATAAGAAAACTGATGAACAGGAGGACTTCAGAGAGGTCTGGAAGGGCTTATATGAACTGATGCTGAGTGAAAGGAGCAGAACCAGGAGAAATTTGTGCACAGCAACAACCACAATGTGTGAGGAATTTTTCTGGCAGACTTAGTCCTTCACAGCCTGACATGCAAGGGCCTAAAAAATTCTCACTGGACTCTTGAGGCAAAATGCCTGCCACATCCAGAGAAAAAACTATGGAATTGGATCACAGAATGAAGCAGACCATTTTCACTTGTGTTATGTTATGTTTTGTTTTGTTTTATGGTTTCCCCCATTCATTTTAATTCTTCTATGCCACATACCCAAGGTGAAAATGTATTTAATAAGAATGTATGTGTAGAACATCTATAAGATTGCATGCAATTTCAGGGAGGGAATATGAAGGGATGGAGGGGAAAAAAAATCTAAGGTATATGGAAATGATTGTAGAAAACTGAAAACAAATAAAATAATTAAAAAAAAGAAAAGGACAATCTCAATCCCGCTGCTGCCACTGCCGCTGCCCAGAGGCCACTCACTGAACCCAGTGTCCCTCAGTTGGTCTGCCACCACTCACTCCGGTCACAGAACATTCAGTCATGGATAAAAATGAGCTGGTGCAGAAGGCCAAATTGGCTGAGCAGGCTGAGAGATATGATGACATGGCAGCCTGCTTGAAGTCTGTAACTGAGCAAGGAGCTGAATTATCTGAGGAGAAGAATCATCTCTCTGTTGCTTACAAAAATGTCATAGGGGCCCGAAGGTCATCTTGGAGGGTTGTTTCAAGTATAGAGCAAAAGACAGAAGGTACTGGGAAAAAAAGCAGCAGATGGCCCGAAAAAAAGAGAGAAAATTGAGACCAAACTAAGAGATATCTGCAATGATGTACTGTCTCTATTGGAAAAGTTCTTGATTCCTAATGCTTCACAAGCAGAAAGCAAAGTTTTCTATTTGAAAATGAAAGGAGACTACTACTGGTATTTGACTGAGGTTGCTGCTGGTGATGACAAGAAAGGAATACTTGAACAATCACAGCAAGAATATCAAGAAGCATTTGAAATCAGCAAAAAGGAGATGCAACCAACACATCCTGTAAGATGGCGTTTGGCTTTGAACTTCTCTGTGTTCTATTATGAGATCCTTTGCCCTTGCAAAGACAGCTTTTGATGAAGCCATTGCTGAACTTGATACCTTAAGTGAAGAATCATACAAAGACAGCACACTAATAATGCAATTACTGAAAGACAACTTGACATTGTGGACATCGGACACCCAAGGAGATGAAGCTGAAGCAGGAGAAGGAGGGGAGAATTAACCAGCCTTCCAACTTTTGTCTGCCTCAGTCTAAAATTTACACAGTAGACCATTTGTCATCCATGCTGTCCCACAAATAATTTTTGTTTACAATTTATGACGGGTTTATGTTACTTCTATTTGGATTTCCATATTTTCTATGTAGTTTTTATGTTTAATATTAGGGGAGTAGAGCCAGTTAACATTTGGGGAGTTATCTGTTTTCATCTGAGGTGACCATTATGGGGATATGAAATTTTTATACACATTTTACATGTTTGGCATATATATTATGATTTCACAAGGCTAGTGTTAAAACAGTTTCCATGTCTAAGCAAAGAAAACTGCCTACATATTGGTCTATCATGGTTGAGGGATAAAGGGATAATTGGTTCCAGTCACAGGTGTAGTTATTGTGGGTACTTTAGGGTTGGAGCACTCAAGGTTGTGGTAGAAACAGATGCCCCATAGATATTACAAGTCATTCAATGTGTATCTGTGGAATCCACAATCTCAACGTGTACACCTTTATGATTGCAATTGCAAAAGTATTCCTTAAGACAAAGTTTTAACCCAGTCAATTTACTCTGGAGAAGGGCAGAAACAGTTCACATTCCATTATTTGTAGTTACCTGCTGTTTGCTTTCATTATTTTTGCTACACTCATTTTATTTGTATTTAAATGGTTTAGGCAACCTAAGAACAAATGTGCAAATAAAGATGCAGTAAAAATGAATTGCTTAATATTCATAAAGTCACTGTATATCAAGCACAGCAGTAAAATGAAAAACCCATGTATTTACCTTTTTTTAGGTTTTTTGCTTTTGTGATTTTTTTTGATACTTGCCTAACATACATATGCTGTAAAAATAGTTAACAGGGAAATAACTTGAGATGATGGCTAGCTTTGTTTAATTTCTTATGAAATTTTCATGAACAATCCAAGAATAATTGTTAAGAACATATGTATTAAGTTGATGTAAGTGTAATAAAAGTTTTATGAATGGAAAAAAAAAGAAAATGAAAATAAATCAAGACTTTTCAGCACCCATTAGAAACCAGAGAAGGGTTTAGAAAAACATATTATTAAAAGCAAAGGATCTCAATATGCAACCCTGCAAATCTAAGCCTAATCACCAATAAGAAAGATGGAATTCAAGAAAAGAAAGATATTTGAAGCATTCCTGAAGAAAAAAAAAAACAACCCACCAGATAGGAGGAAATTGTTTGACTTGCAAACAAAAGAAACACAAAAAAAATTTAAAAAGTACAGTTATCAAGGAGAGCACAAGTTAACAAAATAAATTTTCCAATCTCTAGAGACTATTAAAAGAAAAGAACTGAAAAAAGAAATTTTAACACAGAGACCATCAAGAAATTGCTTTCTTAAAGTAAAAGGAGATAAAAGATGAAGGCAGAATTTAAGGAAATAGGAAAAATAACAGAGGATGAATAGGTCTGAAACACTATGGACTAAAACCTGAAATAACCTCTACAAGTGAACCAAATTATTTTATGGGACTAAGTTACAGAATGAAAGGGTGCATTACCCTGAATGCTGGACCTTAAATTTATTTCAGCCTCTCCTACATTGGGAAATTTACATTTCATGGGACTCAGTCCCTTCTAAACAGTCACTTCTTGGGGAATAGGACTAGCACCAGCTGGGTGGCAGGTGCAGTTCCTTCAAACTTGGAATAGTTCTTTTCTGCAGGTCTGGGGCAAAGTATTCTAGGAATAGTTTCTGCTGTCTTGGGGTTCTCTAATCAAAAGGTCACACCAAGTAAAGCATGATTGCTGCCCAGTACAATCCCCAAGAGAGATTGTATCTCTCTTCCTACATAAGTGGCTGGACAGAGGTCAAGGTTCTCTATTTGTTGTAATAACATGCTAAGGGAAAGATAAGGGCTTGGAGTACTGTCAGACACCCAAAGCACAAGATTGTGACTGGTTTTTTGTGCCTTAATGGTGCATAGAGAATGGTTTTGTTGAGATACACTGAGTATATATGTTAAGGATTGGATTTCTGTTGAGCATCGTGTTTTATAGTTCTATGGAAAAGGATGTAATTGCTCTATCTTTGAAGTATAATTAATAACTTAGAGGGCTTTTTTTTACAGTTAGTGGGGACTGGACTCCATCTTTTTGGTGACATAACCCAGAAGTTTTCTTAAAGAAAGCTTTAAGGGATGTTAAAATTTCTATTTTGTATTCAAATATAACTAAAAAGTCTAGTATTGCACTGCACAGAAGATTCTGTTAAATCGTTACTGTATGTTAAAAGATTATGTTACTGTAGAATATATAAATATGCATATATATACATATATGAGAGCTCACTAGGTCCAGGTGAACTAATTTCCAGGACACTGAAAAATCTAGAAAATTGGTAAACATGGCACTGGCATTGATATTTGAAAGATTACAGGAGACATAAGACTGGATAAAAGTACATTTTGAAAAAAAGGGAAAAGAGTGGAACTTTCAAATTATGGGCTAATGAACTTGACTTCAGTTCTAGGCAAAATTCTACATCAAATTATATAAAGGATAGTTAGTAAACATAGAAAAGACAATAGCAACCACAAAGAACCAACATGGTTTCATCAAGAACCAAAGGTTGGGATTTATATAATTTATCTAGATTTCCACAACGCATTTGACATAGTCTCTCATGCTGTTCTTGAGTAAAAGATGGAAAGATATAGTCTAGATTTAGGTAGATTCAGAAATAGTTGAATGGCTGGGTCTAAAGAATAGTTATCGATGATTTGTTGTCAAATTGTGAGAGAAAGTCTGTGGTGGTATGTCTCATGGATGTATGTTTGGTATTTGTGCTTTTATATGGGAAAAATTATATGTTAATCAAATTTTCAGATGACAGAAAACTGAGAGGGACATTTAATACCATGAATACATGAGTTATGAGTTGTTTATAGATCCATTCATCAAGTTTTGGGAATAATATCTTAATATGAAAATGCACTCAGTATCCAAAGATATCTAAAGAGTCTAGATATTAATAATAGTTGACATTAAATAGCACTTATTATATGTTAGGCACTGTACTAAGCACTTCATAAAACCCTGGGGAAGGGTAGGTGCTGTTATTCTCGCTGTATAGATGAAGAGAAGGAAGTGACTTGCTCAGGATCACACAACTTATAAGCTTCTGAGGCTGAATCTGAACTCAGGTCTTTCAGATCCCAGGCTCAGTGATCTAGCCACCATATTACCTTGCTGATGATAAAAAAAAAAAGGATCAAAAGACATGGAAAATGAGATGAAATTAGATGAGTATTGGGATGAGAGAGGACAAGAAGCCTGGAATTGAGGCATGCGCGACCTGACACTAAATCTGGAAATAACTGGCCATAGTTGTAGTGGTTATACTTAGCTCTATGAAAGACTGCCTAAGCTTGTTCATTGGGGGACATGCCTTGCATGAAAAAGAGAACTCAATTTTTTGTCCCCAACCTTGACCACCTTCTGTGTGCCCTCTGTTCTGACATGCCTCCTAGTGGGTATCAATCCTCCTGCCAAGATCCTGAGATGGAGCCCCTAGGAATGTAAACTTTTAATCTTCTAATGATCACAGAGCTTTTCCACTCCCTACTATCTCCCTATAGCTAGTAAGCTCCCATTCTGAGTTACTTTACTAACTTTGTGACACTTAATCCATCTCTGTCTCTAACACACATCCTCTATTCTTTCATCACCCTGCTCCTCATGCTCTTTTCATATCTTTGTCCTACCCTTCCCTTTCCATGTACTGCTTCAGCTGTGCTCACCATTCCACTCTGTGGATTTCCTATTCCATAATGAATCAACCTCCCTTAATCACAAAATTCTTGCTCTCATACTCCCTTTAGCTACTTATACTCTCAGAGACTTGACTTTGTTAAGGTGACCCTGCATCCTTAGCCATTCTCTTTTCATTGATTGTACCCCTCTCACACCACTCTTCTCACCTGTGACTTCCAGACTCTTCTTTTGCTGCTAACTCTCAGAAGTCTTCTTCCTTTGAAGAGGGCAATCCTTCTAGGTCAGGATCCCTCTAGGACTAAATACAGTCTGGGCCATATGTGGGTACAGGTCTCTCTCTCTCTCTGTCTCTCTCTCCATGCCTCATATTTTTATATGTTGGTCATTTTATATTTACATACTTCCCTTCTTTATTAAACATTACTTTCCTTCCTACACTCTGGGCTCCATCTAAGCTGGTTTTCCCTTTGCTCCTCCCCCACAGAACCCTATTTCCTCTCTCAATTCTTTTGTATTAGATTCCTCTTATGCTTAGAATGCACTTGCTCCTTGCCTCTCCTACAGAAGATGCCTTACTTTAAGACTCAACATAATGCCAACTTCTCCCCGAGGTCTTCAGTGATCTTCCCAACTTCTCTACTGTGACTTAGTTCTCCTTACACTTTTTCCTTTCAGTCTCATTTTTCAGTTTTTCCTTCCTCCTGTTGCCCTTGTGCTGCCAATTCTTTCTGGTTCTCCTCATTAAGTCATGGGTGGGGTGTATATACTGTTTCCAAATAGCTGCTGCTCACCTCTGGAAGTTCTCACTACTTTCTTTCAGTCTTTTTCTGTGTGTTCCTTTGTTTTATAAATTACTGTAATTTGTCTGTTTTCGGTTTAAAAGATTGCAATAGTCCCAAATCACTCTCAGGGCTGAGAGGGAATGGTTATCCCTTTGAATGCCAAGTCTCAGGAAGTTACTCAGCTTTCCAAACCTTATTACCTATATGAATTTATTGTCTCCATCAATAAAATATGATGAGAGCAGGAAGGGTTTAATTTTTATCTTTGTATTTGCACTCACCTCTGACGCATACTTATTGTTTAATACCTGGGCAAGTCATCTGACTTCTCAATATCAGAGGCTACTCTCTAACACTCTTAAGGTGACTTGCACTGGTAAAAGAGAGTTTTCTCTATATCAATGAAACCACAGGTCTTGCCCCTTGTCACATAGATGGCACTTAAAAGTGTTTGATTATTGATTGACTGAACATGAATAGGTAGGATCTAAGAAGATGAAATTTAATAGTAGTAAAGCAAAACTCTTACACAGGCTAAATAATCAGCTATACAGGTGTAGGATGGGGAACTTGTCAGTCATCAGCCATATGTTAATATTTACTATGTGTCAGGCATTGTGCTAAGGAGTAGAGATGCAAAAAAAGACAAGAGTTCCTGCCCTCAATAAGCTCACAATTTAATGGGGAGACAACATGCAAACAACTATGTACAGACATGACAGGGTGTAATGGCAAGCAAAATAAGAGCTTTTGCTGTTTTTGTTTTAATGATAATCAAGAAGTATAATGCCTCCATTTGAATGTGATTAAAGAAGATCTTTCCCACCCATTGATGGACCTGCCTATATGGTAAATTTGATTAGGAGAGTTGTTTTGTATCCAGAAATGAGCAATCAAGAAGGGAAGGAACTTTGACATCTTGGTATAGGATAGGTCTGGGCAACATTTGGCCTATGGGTCATTTGTGGCCCACCAAAAGATTGAGTGGTCTATGAAAAATGCAGAAGATGTAAAAGAAAGTAAAGACATAATGAGGTTTTTGCCCATGCTCCACTTAATTGGCCTCTGACTAGTCATTGTGCCTGTTGTGTAACTTGGTGGATGGATTGCGCGGCATACTCTCTCCTATTTGTCATGTGAAACATGGCAACCAACCGTTGTCAATCTATCTCTAGCTTGAGAGGAGTGATTTCATGATAAATAATCTTAAATAATATGTGTAATTAATTGATATTAATAGAAATTTCCTTTTTTAAAAAAAATATAGTTCATTTACAAAATGATTAATTATACCTTTATTTGGAAGGTGAGATGCTAAAAACCTATCTGCAGCCCAAAGTTTAGCCTATTTTAATTTTGGCCCCTATCTACTGCCAAGTTGTACAGATCTGCTATCAGAAAATCATTTGAAGGAACCGAGATTTTTTTACTCCTGAAAAAGAGAGTTAAGGGGGGACTTGAAAGTTGCCTTAAAATATTTGAAAATCTGTTACGTGGAAGAGTAAGTAGAATTCTTCTGTTCATCCCCTTACTGAAAAATTTTGGGCAATGGTTAAAAGTTTTAGAGAGGTTTTAGGTTTGATGCAAGTTGCAACTTTCTAACAATTAGAGCTACACCAAAGCAGAGAAAGTGACTTCTTTCACTGGACATCTTCAAGCAAAGTCTAGATAACCACTGTTGAGTTCAATTATAGATAGAATTTCTGTTTGGTTTTACTCTGGACTAGGTGATATCAGAGGTCCCTTATAACTCTTAGACTGATTCAGCGCAGTCTTTTTCTTTCTCACTAATAATACTTTACATTTTATAATAAATATAGTTAACTCAAAAGAGTAAATAATACAAAAATCTTTTTTTTAAATTTTGGAACACATACATATGTATGATATGAGCATATGCATGTAACCCTAAATACATATATACACTTGCATATTTTGTCTGCTGATTTATCTTCCTAATTTTATTTTGCCTCAGTGCATATTAAAATCAATGTGCAGTTTCTTAGCACATAACGCATAAGTTATAAGTGAAAAATAGTATGGATAGTAGCATAGATAATACGCAAACAAATCATTAAGGATTAGCAATATTCTTTACTATTTCTATGTTCAAAGAACTATAACTTTGAGGGAATCAGTTTTTTTTTCCAGAATTTTTAGGATAATTTAGGATAATTGTAGTAATAAATGATTGAAAACTGAGATATCAGTCCCATTACTTTTTTGGCCTACAGATTTATATATTTTAATTTCCAGTTATTCCGATTATATAAAATACAAAGGACTGATGAAAAAAATATCATCAGTTTAAGTAGGAATTTTGCACAAACACAAAGCACAGAAAGGTCATGTGACAGAATGTGTAGATAATCACTTCTCTGGGAAATATGGAAGAACTAATTCTTTAGTTAGGGTTTGGATGACACGACCTCTACAGCATGTTTTAACTTTGAGATTCTGATTTTTATAACATTAAGGTAGAAAGAACACATTGTAGCCACAAAGTGTTATATACATTGGAATCATCATCATCATCTTCATCATCGTTATCATCATCATCCTCATCATCATGTTGATCATGAATCTTCCTGACTCCAGCCCTGACCCTCTGTCTGCTGTGCCCGCTCTATGCTCCTGTGTAATCTCAGAGAAACCAAACATACAAGCTTCTTCAGTTTCAACATAGAAGCCTCTCTTAGCAGATACTTTGTTGCCTGAATATTAAGCTCATGTCAATTACCTGTTGTTTCTTGATGCCATCTCTTCCCTCATCTTTTTGATGTCACTCTTGCATTTTTCAATCTCCACTACTTTCATTCCTTCCACTGGCAACAAAGAAACAACAAGGGTGTTACTATGTATCCAAGTATCTCCTTTTAGTAATGGTGGAAACTCTCAAAGGGTTTCTAAAGGATTTCCAGAAGCTAAACAGGAGCTTACAGAGGCATAATGGCACTTGACTTCTATGCCCTCCCTCACTCAAAACAAAACTCAAGTGCAAGTCATGTCGTTTTTTCTCTGATGACATGGTCTTCTTTGGCAACGAAGGATGAACATACACTTATACTCATGATGCTAAGACTTCAGAATCAACCACTTATGCACAACACCCAGTCCAACAACTGGTCCCATTTCCAGTTTTGAATCATTACCTAAAACACCCATTCATGCAAACTCGATAAGACTGATGATATGAATGATTAGTAATATAATAACTATTGTTATAGCTAACATTTACATAGTTTATTATGTGCCAGGCACTGTGCTAAGCACTTTACAATTATTAACTCATTTGATCCTCATAGCAATCCTGGCAGGTAGGAGCTATTATTAACCCATTTTACAGATGAAGAAACTGAGGCAAACAGGGGAAGTTATTTGCTCACAACTAGTATGTGTTTGAGATGAATTTGAACTCAGGTCTTTCTGATTCCAGGTCTAGTGCGATAAAGTTGCACTGCCCCATCTCTTTTCTCCTCATATTCTGCATTCTATTCCCAATTACATTAGCATCCTTGTCCCTATTTTTTGTTTTCTCCAAACCTGAAGATCTTTGGACATATGATAAAGGTGTCCTTTGTGAGAAGGACCATGGTCCCAAAAATATTAAAATGAAATGAGATGTTTGGGCAGCAAGACATAAGCTTTCTCTGAAAGTAATGATATCTCATTAAGATGAAGGCTTCTCATTTAATGGGTTCTTCCACAGAGGAGCAGTTAACCAAGAGATGTTACTGTTTTAAAATATATGGGAGACTAATAGCAAAGTTAAGGACCTGCAGGTTAGACTTAATTTTGTCTATACTAAGTTATTCCTTAGAAGCATGACTGTAAAGGGGTTTAAAAAATAATTGCACCATAACTTACACATCCTAATGAATATTATTCTCAAAATAATATGGGAGTATAATATACATATCGTGCTTGAGTATACCATTACTAAAAATATTTTCCAAGTCTGTCTTTGGAAGGCTTTTCCAAGCAGCTTACAGCAAATAGTATTAGTTTAATTATTTTATAAACATATCTCATTATTTATAGTGCAATCCAGATTGGTAATTCATTTTATATGACACATGTGGCTCCTAATGACTTTTTCTAGTTATTAAAAATAAAATCAACAATCCAAAGATAAAGATTTGCTGTAACTCATGATGTCCCACCGATTATGAAAGCTAATTCAGAGGAGGAACTTGAAATCACAGCATCTTTGGAATAAGTGTATTGCCTACCAGAGATTATTTTTAAAGGGATAACACTGATTTCATTCATCTAACTTGAATACCTCTTTTCGTAGAAATATATGATGCAAATAGTTTCCCCACTTCATAGACTCTCTTTTCATTCATTTGGCATGAATTTTGTTTGTGTAAAAGCTATTTAATTTTATGCCATCAAAATTGTCTAGTTTATCTATATTCAAATGATCTTAATATGAAAAAAGATACCAACAAAAATTTAAAGTTTCATTAGTTTATAGTTATGCCATATAGTTCTTCCTTTAAATTTCTAAGAGTTTTTGGAATCTGAAGCCAGGACAATTTATTGTGTTTGGAAAATTCTTTGTTTGGCTAAAATTCAATTATGAAATCTGATATTCAGGTTCCACATTCATTTCTGTGAAGCTGGGGGGGCGGTTTGTGTAGTTCGAGGATCACTGATTCCATTTCTGCCTTTTTTTCTATCAGTGTATTCAACAGTATACACACTTAAAGTAGGGCTTTAATGTTTATATTATTGAAGTTGGGATGATTTCTAAGTTGCTTGTTTATTGGACTGAATCCCAGTAGGCATACTGATATTTAGGAAACTAAAGGGAATCTATTAATTCATTAACTTGTTAAATAATATTCAGCAACCTCTCTTATTCATAGCATCATTCATAATGAGAATAAAACAACTTGGAAATTATGGAGAAGAATTTTTTTGTGTTATAGATCTTTTTGGAACTGAGAAGAAATCTTGGAGTCATTCTGAGAAGAAAACGAAAACACATAGGATTACCAGGAAAACTAATATTGAAATACAGTTATCAATAATAAAATGTAAGAGGAAATATCAGAAAGAGAAATTCCATTGCAAATAACTATAGAAGGCATAAAATATTTGAGGGTCAATCTACCAAATCACAGAAAATACTTTTATAGATTCAATACAAGGTACTCTTTTCATAAATAAAGAACAACTTAAATAGCTGGAGTAATATTCAGTGCACGTCTGGGATGTGCCAATATAATAAAAATGACAATACTATCATATTTAATACTATACCAATCAAACTACCAACTTTATAGAACTTTAAAAAATAAAATTCATATGGAGGTAAAATATCTAGAATATAAAGGGGAAGTACTGAAAAGAGGTAGAGATAAAGGGTAATAGTACATTCACACCTCAAACTATATTATAAAGCAGAAGTTATCAAAATCATTTGGCACTGGTTAAAAAATGGAGAAATCTACCTAGACAAAGGAAAATAATAAACAAGGCAACTCAATAACCCAACATTTGATAAACTGAGAAATTTTTTTTTTAAGGAAAATCTCCCTATTTGATGAAAAATTCAGGGAATATGGAAAACAATCTGGCAGAAATTAGACTTAGGCTAAAACCTTACACCATATTCCACAATGCATTCTAAAGAGACATATGACATTAATATTAGAGATCATAACATAAAAAAATGAGAAGAGATGCAGATAATATATACCTTTTATGACTATGGATAAATGGCATTCTTAACCAAACAAAAGATAGAGGCAATTACAAAAGATGCCTCCATTTCCATTCCTTTTATTTCTTAATTCTCTGAAGTCTGGTTCCCAAACTTCTCATTCTGCTGAAACTGCTCTCTCTAAAATTACCAATCATCTCTTTGTTGTCAGATCTAATGGAGTTTTCTTAGTTATAATCTGCCTTGACCTCACTGACGCCTTTGACTCTATTGACAGCCTCTTCTCCTTTTTCTTTTCTCTATGACAGTCATCTTTCTTGGGTCTCTTCTTATTTGATTGCTCTTTCTCAGGTTCTTTTGCTGATCTTTATCCTAATGTGGCTTCTAAATGTGGATATTTACCAATACTCTGTCCTGGGACTTCTGTTCTGCCTCTATATACAATTTAATCTCTTGATGATCTCATCAGTTCTCATGGATTCAATTATCATCTGTATGCAGATGATTCTCAGATCTGTTTGTCTGATTCCATGTCTCTCCTGGCCTCTAGTTGATGTCTCTAACTGCCTACTGGAAATGGATGTCCTGCAGACATCTTACATGCAACATGTCTAAAACTGAGCTCATTACCTTTGCCATCAAACCTCCTAACTTCCTTATTACTGTCAAGGAGACCACCACCCTCCCAGTCATAAAGTCTTACAACTAGGTGCCATCCTTGATTCCTTGTTCTCTCTTACCCCCACCCCCATATCCAAATAGTGGTCAAGTCCTGCCATTTCAACCTTTGTAGAATCTCTAGTATATGCCTCCCATGACTTTATCATCTCATATCTTGTCTATTGGAATAGCCTTCTGCTTCAAAATCTTTCCCCAGTCCATCCTTTACTCAACTGTCAAATTGATCTTAAAGCACAGGTCGGGTCATGGAACTCCACTATTCAATCAACTCCAATGGTTCCTTGTTAATTCCAGGAATAAGACCTTGGCTTGACTTTTAAAGCTTTTTATAACTATACCCTTTCTGACCTTATTACTTCTCCCCTACCTATTCTGTGATCCAGTGACAAAAGCCTTCTTGCTGTTCCTTGAACACAACCCTCTGTCTTATAACTTGATGCGTTTTCACTCTCTTTCCCCTATTCCTGGAACTCTCTTCATCATTGTCTCAACCTCCTGGCTTCCCCATCTCCCTTAGTGTCTCTGTTAAAGCCCCCTCAACAAGAAACCTTCCCCAGTCCTTAATCTTAGTGCCATCTCTCTGAGATTATTTCCATTTTATTCTTTATATTATTTTGTTTGTATACAGTTGTTTACATGTTTAGTTGTCTCTTCCATTAGACCAATTTTCGATAGTATTGTTATTTTTGTGATTTGATAAGACTACCTAAAGTAATTTATGTATCCAGTGCCATGAACTTCAACTAAAAAGACTTAAAATTACTAAAAAGCAACGGGGGGGACTTGTGAAGTGATAAACAAAATGCAGGACTAGACATTTTTCATGATCTCAACTTCATAAGCCTCTCCAAAACAGACATTATCTACAAAAGACAAGGAAATGCCACCTGTCTCCAGGATATAGGACACTTGAAATCTGAAATAAGATAAACAAATAAACCCGTGAACTGGTTTCTACACTGGCCTCATTTAGCACTCACCCCCATACTTCATTCTACAGCCATGAGGCTTCACTAATTGACTCATAGCAGGTTCACAACAAAAACCCAAACTGTAGCCAGGTCTTTTCTCCCTCATTTTGGTGTTGTGACAGTTCTGGCTCTAGGCTGGGGAAGTCTGCTCAGATCAAGAAAGATAGCCAGCATGAATCTGCAGCACTTCCTCCCTGGCTATGCCAAGGCAGCTAGGTGGGACAGCGGATAAAGCCTCAGATCTGGAGACAGAGAGATAAGAGTTCAGACTCAGATCACACTTACTAGCTGTGTGACCCTGTGCAAGTCAGATAACCTCATTTGCCTCAGTTTACTCATCTGTAAAATGAGCTAGAGAAAGAAATGACAAAAAACTTTGCCAAGAAAACCCCAAATGAGATCACAAAGAATTGGACACTATTCAAATAACTGAACAACACACAGCCAGAGCTTCAGTAGTCCGCAACATCTTTCTATGCTGCAAAAGATCACTGCAGGAGAATCAGGAAAAGAAGGTAGAGGACAACCTGGGCTCAAAATAGAGCTCAACATCCTCATCTTCCCCATCCCATCATATATTTCCAGAGCCCCAGAAACCCAAACTATACAAATCAGTCCCATGACACTAACATATCTACTCTCTGAATTATCAGTGCCAGTTCAGAGAACTGAGGAAAAGAGGTAGTGGGACAGGATACAACATGTTCCATTAAGCCTGAGGCAAAGTACTCAGCATTCAGCTGGGATCAATTTGGTACTCCCCCCAAGATCACTTTGGGCAGAGACCTAGGCTGGTGTAGCATGAATTGTCCAGCATGAGAGAAAGCTGAAATTCTTTGAGATTTAGCCAGCGCAATGAAATGAACAGTAAGGTAAGTTAAGGGAAAAAAAGACTGAAATTATCAAAGATCTCAGGAAGAAGAAAACTTCAATACCTTGAATAAAAGCAGATAAGTCAACAAGAAAATCATTAACAGGAGAAAGAAATATGGCCTTCAGCCTAGCAAGCAAATTCACCATCTACGAATAAATACTGAAAAACAAAGGAAAATGATTCAACATTTGATGAGACACAGGACCCTGTGGAATTTGAGAACCTGGAGCCACAACATATTGTTCCTGATTCATAAGACAGATGAGAACAATGGCAGCAGAGTTAATGGCTCGCACAGCAAAAATAGTGAGCAGAATAGAAAAACTTGGATCTATAATGGCAAATCAAACAAAAAAAATCAGAAGAGAGAACACTAGATTGTGAATGAAAATACACAGAAGTGAAGGACAATCTGGAAGAAAAGAAGCAAAAAAAAAGCATCTCAATAACACTAAAAGAAAATATATTCACTATCAAGCAAAATGTATTAATCTCAAAGACAGCATGTGTAGAGACAACTTAAGAATCATAGGTCTCCCAGAAGAATTCAACAGGACAAAGAATCTTTACATCAGAAATGCAAGAAGAGTAAATAAATGTAAGAACTCAGAACAACACTAGAAACAGCAACAGAAGGACAGCAGAGAGATCAATAAGAGACTTCTTTCAAATGTACACAAAAATACAGGAGTGAAGTTGGAAGTCAGGTGGAGGTAACAGTGAAGAGATAGATCTGGGCCATTATTAATTGAACTTATTGTACCCTGTACACAGTTGAGTCAATGCGGTTTGAATTTTTTTTCATTGGGAGTACATTACAAAAAGAGATGAAAGAAAGAAGGAAGAAGCAGGAGGGAATACAGGGGCCCCTCTGTGCAGTGCAGGAGTCAAATCAAGGGCTATCGATGAGGGGAAGGTGATCCTTGTGGTTTTAGTAAGAGAAAAACCCATAGGGAAGTGGGTGGAGAGTGAGGGAGGAGGACTGAAAAGAGGAGGAAAAGAAGAAGGCCTTGCTTTTTTTGGTGGAAGAGTTCCACTGATGAATACTTCTGTGAATGATGAGAGATCTTTGGTGAAAGGATATGGCGACCTTCCTCTGGGTGTAGTTTGGGGGTATTTTGTGCTTGAAAAGGTCACTTACTCTATCTTGGGAGAAGGAAGTTGGAAATTCTGAGGGCATTTGCCATCTGTGCAAGAGGGAAGGCATGGACCTAGGGGGGAGATTTTGAAGCAAAAGGGGAAAAAAAGTTAACTAGGGGAAAGTACAGATTAATAGTGGACTGCATAATCAGGGACATAGTGGGAGAAGGAGCCTACAATGGGGCAGTAACTTCTCTGACACTTGAAGTAATCAGTTCTATTCTCAGAGCAAGACACAATGGAAAAGAGGAATCCATGGGATAAGTTCTACAAGACAATGGGAGAAACTAGAATGGATACTATGGAAATTTTGATTGAATAAAGAATACAGAGAGTTGAGAGAGACTAGATAACTATAGGGGTCAGGAGAGTTTATAGAAAAAAATGAGGGTCTATAGGAGAAAGAAAGGGAGAATAGACAATGAAGAGAGTAAGGGAGAAAAATCCCCTTTGAAAAGGGGTACAAAAATGAAATTTAAAAATTAATGAACAGGACTCATTGAAGGGGAGGAGGAGAAAGAAGGATTTGCTTGACTAATTGTAAGGGAAAAAAGAATTATATGATCAGATAAAAGTAGGAGAGAGTAAAACACTAATAACAAAAACTTAAAGGAAAAGAAGCAACAAACAAGAGGGGGGGATTAGGGAAAAGGGAAAGAGAATCAATGGAATTAAGACAACTTATAAAAACATTAAGGTAAAGAAGGAACACAGTACGTTTTTATAGCACAAGAATGAGAAAAATTACAACTTAAAAAACCTAATATTAGAAACAGATGGAGGAAATTGTAAACCTAAATCTCATAATTTTAAGTGTGAATGGAAAAGACAACCCAATAAAATGAAAAAAATGACAGATTGGATAAGAAAATAAAATTCTACTATCTCTTCCTTAGAAAAGAAACATTTACAAAGATATACACAAAATAAAACTGAGAGTTTGAAAAAAATCTATGCATGAAGCAAATCCAAAAAAGCAGCAAGTACAATCATACTGTCTGACAAAGCAAAACCAAATATTTAAGCACTAAATAGGGAAGGAAACTACATTATGTTGAAAGGAATCATAGACAATAAATTAATATCAATAATATATCTGTATTCTTTAAATCCTTTAGCATCCACTTTCATAAAGGAAATATTACTTGAGATTCAAGAAGACATATATAGTAACACAATAATGATAGGAGACTTCAATATCCCTCTCTCAATTTTGACTAAATTTAACAGAAAGATATACAAAAAGGAAATATGAAAATGAACAAATTCTAGAGAAACTAGAGTTGAAAGACCTATGGTGTCTTCTAAATAAAACGGCAAAAGCATATACGTATTTCTCAGCAATAAAAATTTGCAATATACCAGAGCACAGAAATATTGCAAACAAATCTAAAGAGGTAGAAAACAGCCAACAAATCCTTTATAGACCATTACATAATAAAAATAATAGTTGATTCAGGAACTACAAATAAAAGACACAGACCCAAATGTATAGTCAATAATGAAATCCTAAATAATGAGTGAGTCAAGGAACAAACCATAGACACAATTAATAACTATATGGAAGAAAATTATAATGGTGAAACAACATACCAAAATTTCTGGGATGCAGCTAAGGCAGTCCTCAGAGGAAAAATCATATCCCTACAAATATACATTAACAAAATAGAAAAAGAGAGGATTAATGAAGGGGATATACATTTTAAAAATTAGAAAAACAAAAAATAAACAAACAAAAATTAGAGGGGAAAAGGATAAATTGGAAGCAAAAAATAATACAGAGATAAACAAAACTAAAAGCTAGATCTTTGAAGTGATTAATGAAATTGAAAACCCTTAGCTAATTTGATTAAAAAGAAAAAAGCAGAAGATCAAACTAATAAAATAGCAAATGAGCAAGGTGAAATTCTAATAAACAGAAGAAGTAAATAAGAATAATCAAACCATATTATACAATTGTTAACAAAACCAAGAAAACAAAAAATACAAAAATATCTTTATAAGTAGTATAACCATATTAATAACAAAATCATGTGATTATATCAGTAGATGCAGAAAAAGAATTTAACAAAATACACCACCCATTTCTATTAAAAATACTAGAAAATATAAGAATTAATGTAGCCTTTCTTAAAATGATTAAATATATCTATCTAAATCCAAG
This sequence comes from Potorous gilbertii, assembly GCA_028658325.1. Lineage (NCBI taxonomy): Eukaryota > Metazoa > Chordata > Mammalia > Diprotodontia > Potoroidae > Potorous > Potorous gilbertii. Next base: position 345,756,288 of record CM053771.1, on the reverse strand, counting down.
AGCAAGTATAATCTGTAATGAGGATAAGCTAAGAACCTTCCCAACAGGATCAAATGTGAAGCAAGGAAATCCACATCACCACTATTACTCAATATTGTGCCACAAATGTTAACTCTGTCAATGGCAGAAAAAGAAATTAAAGGAATAAGAATAGGCAATGAAGACATGAAACTGTTACTCTTTGAAGATGTAAAAAACTAATTGAAACAATCAACAACTTCAGTAAAGTCGTAGGATATAAAATAAACCCACATGAATCCTTCATATTTCTATATATTACAAAAACAAAACAAAACAAAAACCCTAGAAGGAAGAAGAATTCCATTTAAAATAACTGCAGACAATACAAAATACTTGGGAGTCTACTTGACAAGACAAACCCTGGGACTACATGAAAACAATTGCAAATCACTTTTCACACAAAAATAGAATTAACAATTTGAAAAATATTCATTGCTCATGGATAGGCTGAGCCAATGTAATGAAAATTGCCATTCTACCTAAACTAATTTACTATTCAGTGCCATACCCATCAAACCACCAAGGATAGAACTAGACAAAATAATCATAAAATTCACCTGGAAGAACAAAAGGTCAAGAATATAAAGGAAATCAATGAAAATGTGAAGGCAGCCTAGAGGTATCAGATTTCAAACTATATTACACAGCAATAATTATGAAAACAATTGGTACTGGACAAGAAATAGCATGGTCAATCAGTGAAATAGATTAGATACACAATACAGAACAGTAGATGACCATGGTAATTTAATATTTGTTCAACCCAGAGATCCAAGTTTTGGGGGTAAGAACACACCATTTGACAAAAATTGCTGGGAAAACTTGAGAGCAATGTGGCAGAGACTAGGCATACATCAGCATCTCACATTAGGTGAGGTCAAAATGGTTAAATGATTTGGATATAAAGATGAGGTTAAAAGGGGTAAATATAGACATAAAGGGTGATATGATAAGCCAGCTAGGGGCACATGGACAATTTTATTCATCAGATCTATGGATAAAGGAAAAGTTTATGACCAAGCAAGAAATATAGAGGATCATAGGAAACAAAATGAGTATTTTTGATTAGATGAAAATAAAAAAAGTTTTAAACAAGCAAACCAATGCGGTAAATATTGGAAGGAAACCAGGAAACTGGGGAAGAATTTTATAGTACTTTTCTCTGATAAACACCTTATTTCTCAAACATTTAGGGAGCTGAGCCAAATCTATAGAGAGGAGCCATACCCTGATTGATAAATAGTCAGTGGATATGAATGGGCGGTTTTCAGAAGAAAAAAATCAATAGACATATGGCAAAAATTGCTCAAAATCTCTACTGATTAAGGAAATGCAAATTAAAACAACTCTGAGGTGCCAATTCACACCTATTAGATTGGCTAACATGACAGAAGAGGAAAATGAGAAATGCTGGAGGGGATGTGGAACAATAGGTTGACTAATATACTGTTGGCAAAGTTGTAAGCTGATCTAACCATTCTGGAGAACACTTTGGAACTGTGCCTAAAGGGTTATAAAACTGTGTATACCCGTTGACCCAGCAATACCAGTCCTAGTTTTGTATTCCAAAGAGATCAAAGAAAAGGGAAAAGAACCTGTATGTACAAAAATATTTAGAACAGTTCCTTTTGTGGTGACAAAGTTGTAGTATACAATTTTGATGGGATACTATTGTGCTATAAGAAACGATGAGCAGGATGGTTTCAGAAAAACCGGGGAAGACTTATAGGAACTGATGTAAAGTTAAGTGAGGAGAACCAGGAGAATATTGTATACAGTAACAGCAATATTGTATGATGATCAACTGGAAAAGACTTACTCTGATTCAAGACAAATTCTTAAGAAACCATGATGAAAAATACTATCCACCTCCAGAGAGAGAGAGCTGATGAACTCTGAGTACACATTCAAGCATACTTTGAATGTAGCTCAATCAAGCTGAAATTAGTACTGTACAAATCCCAATTTTACTGTAGAGATTCAACAGTCTCCTCATTATGTTCTGACAGTTGGACAAACACCCCTATTTGGGATGAGTGATTCAGCATACTAAGGGTCAAGACCACCACATGTTGGCTTTTATAGATACTGGCTCACAAGTTACCACAGTGCCACATATGGTAAAAGAAAATGAAAAAAAAACCCCAAATCAGACTTCTACAAGTGTTCCCTTTCCCTATCCCCACACCTCTGGCTGGGAAATATAGAGTAAGTTAAAAATCATGGGTTGGCCTGAGGAGATTTGTAGAACAGTTGTTATCACTATTTCAGGAGAAGCAGAAACCAAAAATTAACATTTGATTATTAAGAAAACCCTTTTGGGATCTGGTAGTTTTGCCTGCCTCAACTACCTCTTAGAACAGAATCAAGGAGGAGACAAGGAAATTACCACAATATTGAAAGATTTGGAAGAGGAAGGCCTATGGGAAAATAATTAATTTATAATTCTCTGGTTTTGCTAATGAAAAATACCGACAGAGAATAAAGATTTACGGTGGACTATAGGAAATTTAGTGTCAAGATTGAACAATAGTATTAAGAGAACCATTCCTAATGTTTCAGAAATGATCAATGAAATTAAAGGACATGATGGACCTCAGTTTTCAGTTTAAGTAAAATGTTCTTTATAGTATTAATAGCCAAGAAAGTAAAAAACAGCAAGAAGCACAGTAAACATTTTGTAGATTGTCACCAAGTTGTCTACACAAGTAGTTTAGTTCACTATTATGCTATACTTTCTGTAGAAAAAAATCTGAATGAAATTGACCCAAGTACTTTTGTTAGTCACTTTTATTAAATGCATTTATTAAGCACCTATTACATGCCAGATATTGTGCTAAGTGCTGGGGATAAAAAAAGAAGCAAAAGACAGTTATGTCCTTAAAAAGGTCACAATATAGTGAGGGAGACAATAAACAAACAAATATGTACAAACAAGCTAAATACAGGGTAAATAGAGAAAACACCAGAATGAACTAGAGGGATTGGAAAAGACTTTTGGTAGAAGAAATTATTTTATTTGGGGCTTGAAGAAAGCCAGTCAAGTTAGGCGGTAAAGATGAAGAAAGAGAACATTACAGGCATAGAGGAAAGCCAGAAAAAATGACTAGCCAAGAGATGGAGTATCTTGTTCAATGAACAGAGAGCAAATGTGACTATTGAAGAGTACATGATAGGGAGCATTATGTAAGAAAACCAGAAAGGTATGGGGGAACTAGATAATGATTATGATTAGATTATACAAAACAGATTTTGTATTTTATTCTGGAGGTGATAAGGAGCCACTGTACTTTACTGAGTAGAGAGCTGACTGTCACACTTGTGACTTAGGAAAATTATTTTGATGGTTGAATGGAAAATAGACAAGTGAGAAGTCTCAAGACAAGTAGACTTTCCAATAAGCTACTGTAGTAATTTTGGACATATTGAGTTTAAGATGCAAGATTAAAGATCAGTAGAGAGATTAGGGCAAGGTAGGTAAATTTGAGAATCCTCAGCATAGAGATTATAATTATATCCATGACAGCTGATGAGATCATCAAGTGAAGAAGCATAAGTGGCATAGTAAAGATGTAGAAGTGAGGTAATATAGATGGAAAAGAGAAGGGGTCCAGGACACCCTGTGGTGTTAACACCCTGTGATAACAGCTAAGGTTAGAGGGTATGATTGGTATGAGGATCCAAGGAGGAGACTGAAAAGGAACAGTTTTATAGGTAAGAGAAAAACTATAGAGAATGGTGTGCTGAAAACCTAGAAGAAGAGTGTCAAGGAGGAGAGAGTGATCAACAGTTTCCCAGGTTTCAGAGATGTCAAGAAGAAAGAGGATTGAAAAAAAGTCATGGGACTTGGCAGTTTAGACATCATTGGTAACTTTGGAGAGAGCAAATTTTGTGGCTTAATGAGATTAGAAGCTGGATCATAAAAGAGAAGATTGAGTAGAGAGAGGAAGGAGACCCCTGTTGTAGATGGCCTTCTCAAGGAATTTACCTTATAAAATGATATTCTAGCTTGAGGGGCCCCAGAAATAGGAGGTTAAGAAAAGTATTACCAAAGGATTAGCCAAGAGAAAATAGACATTGTCCCATAAAAGATAAGAAAGGGTAATAATTAGTTGTTTCTAGGTATAATCTGGACTTTGGAAGAAGTTCCACAACCAATAGTAGGAAAGATCTTATCCTTGGAAACTTCAAATGAAGGACAAGTTGAAACTAGTTGGATTGTTCAGTTCCTGGAGAAGTCTTATTCCAAGTGTGATGTTATGATTTTGGACTAAGAAAATGATTGGTCCTTAGTTTAGATATATTGTTATGGAAAAGATGGCCTGTCAGTATATCACATCATTATAGAAGTAGAGGGCTTGACCCTACGTGTGCCACCAATATTGTAAATATTGATTTCTATATTAGCATGGTCTAGAACAGGAGTGGGGGACCTGTGGCTTTAAGACCACAAATTACCTTCTAGGTCAGCCTTTTGACTGAGTTCAGCTTTTACAGAACAAATTCTTTTATTAAAGGGATTTGTTCTGTGAAGTTTGGATTCAGTCAAAGGGCTACACTTGAGGATCTAGAAGGTCACATATAGTCTTGAGACTGTAGATGCCCCATCCTGGGTCTAGATTGGAATAGCCACCACTCAGTCAATACTTAAGTAGGAGTTGTTTCTACCAGAGTTGTGCTGAATAAATGTTTAGCCCTGGCTCTCTAGAAAAAAAACCGGATAAACAAAACCAAAACACAGGGGTAGGACATCCGTCTCCACTAATGAGGAAAGATTCCCATACCAATAGGCTTTGAGTGTCAGGCTACATAGTCATGAGAACTACAAGGGAGAACTTGGATAATGATGTAATTCGTATTGACTCTTGGTCAGTACACTAATGGATTAGTCATATGATCACCTAAATAGAGGAATGGTATTTGGAAAGTAAATAACAGTGAGTTCGGGAAAATGAATTATTGAAGGACCTAGATAAGATCAATGTGAAGATTTTAGGTTGGGCATGTTATTTTTTGTTGAGTCATTTTTCAGTTGTGTCCAACTTTTTGTGACCCCAATTGAGGTTTTCTTGACAAAAATACTGGAGTGGTTTATCATTTCCTTCTCTGGTTTATTTTACAGATGAGGAAACTGAGGCAAAGAGGGTTAAATGACTTGTCCAAGGTCACACAGCTAGTAAGTGTCTGAGGCCAGATATGGCCTCAGGAAGATGAGTTTTCCTGACTCAAGCCTGGCACTTGATCCACCGCACCATCTAACTGCCCCTGGGCTCATACTAAAGGAAAATCAGATGAGGAAAAGTGGAAGAAGGTGAATCACATTGGTAAATAAAGGAAGAAAAGGATAGGGGGACAGTGAAAAGTATAGATCAATAGGGAAATGGATACAGGAGAAAATTGGACATGAGTATTTGGTCCATGACATCTTGGATAGAATATAATTTGGGACTAAGGACAGTAATACAAAAAAGCCTGTACTACTCTTTTCCATTGCCACCAAGATAGGTCTTTAATGCTTAGATTCTGAGCATAGTCTGGCAAGTGAACTACATTGGCTTACTTAAAGATAAACTTAATAAGAACTGTTGTCTAACAGTGGTCACAATGCACAGATTTAGGCTTTGTGCATTCCTGTATATGAGTTGAGGGCAATTCTATTACAAAAAGGACTAAATTTATTAATGGTCTTCAGTGGTAAATAGAGATTAAGAATCACACTTCCCAGCTCACACGATTAAGAATTGGCTGAAGCTTAAGGAATTATGTGGAACTTACATTTAGCATATAATCCCTAAATGACTTGGATGATGGAAAAATTTAATGGAATGCTTAAGACCCAAGTTAATAATAGATCCAAATAGAGACTTACCAATGAAATCATAAATGAAAGTCAAATAACAAATCTTGCGAACAATGAATAATTATGTGAAAGAAAATAATAATGAGACATGACAAAATTTCTGGGATGCAGTAACAAAATGGAAAAACTGAGAATTAATGAACCTAGAAAGACAATGAGCAAATAACCTTAAAACAAGCTCAAAAGGGGAGACATTAAAAATTAGAGGAGAAATACACCATCTGGAAACCAAAAAACCCTCCTATAGAAACAATAAACAAAACTAGAAGCTGATTCTTTGCAAAGACTAATATAATTGATAAAACTTTAGCCAAGATAATTAAAAAAGAAGGGCAGAAAATTGAATCAATAAAATAGAAAACGAGGAAAGTGAAATTACAACAAAACCAGAAAAAATAAAAAACAATTCAGTATATTATACACAGTTAAATGCTAACAAAACTAAGAACACAAAAGAAATAGAGGAACAGCTTCAAAAATCTAAAATGCCCAAATTGATGGAAGACCAAATAGAGGTCTCAAATAACCCAATATAAGAAATGGAATTGAGACTAGTTTTAAAGAAACTACCATAGGGGAAAAAACCTCCCAGTTTGATTGATTCATGGAAGGATTCTATCAAACTTCTAAAAAACAATTAGTATGCACACTACACAAATTATTCTCAAAAATTGAGAAAGCACCCTACAAGAATAATGGTATGATACAAACATAGTCTTAATACCTAAACCAAGCAAGGATGAAAATCGAAAGAAGAAATATAAGTCAATATCATTAATGGATATTGATTCAGACATTATAAGTAAAATAATTCATTATGAGTCAATTGAATTTATACCAGGAATACAAGAATGGTTCAACATTAGTCAACATTAATAGACATTATTAATCATATCCCAAACCACATAATCATCTCAATAGATGTAGAAAAAGTCTTGGACAAAATATAATAGTCATTCATGCTAAAAACCCTACAAAGTATAGGCACAGGGTGATCTTTTTTTTTAAAAAAAAATATAGAAGTACTTTATCTAAAATGAAAAATAAGCTTTATAGGGGTAGTGCACTAGAACCCCTTCTGATAAACATGGGAATAAAGAAAGGATGCTTACAATCCTCATTATTCTTTACATTTATATTCATTATTTATTTGTTTTTAAGCATTCTTTTCTTCTTAAATTTTGAGTTCCAAATTCTCTCCTTCCCTCATGCCCCTTCCCCACCTACTGGGAAGGCAAGCAATGGGATATCAATTATATATGTGAAATCATGCGAAGAATATTTTCATATTATACGTATTTTTTAAAAGGCAATAAAATAAAATGAGAAAATTAGTTCTCTCTCTGGAGGTGGATAGCACTTTTTCATCCTGAGTCTTTTGGAATTGCTTGGATCATTTAAGTCTTTCACAGTTGAACATCATTACAACATTGTCATTATTGTGCACAATGGTCTCCTGGTTCTTCTCACTTCACTTTGCATCAGTTTATATAGGTCTTGCCATGATTTTTTTCCCTGTCTAAAACCATCCCCCTCATCATTCCCACAGCATAATAGTACTCTCCCACAATTATATGCCACAACTTGTTCAGTCATTTCCTGACTGATGAGCTCGATTTCTAAACCTTTGCACCTCAAAAAAGATCTACTATAAATATTTTTGGCATATATAGGTCATTTTCCTCTGTCTGATTTATTTGGAATACAGAACTAGTAGTGTCAATGGTACCTTTAAGTATACTATAGTCTCTCCAACCGTGTCTCCTAATTAGGTCCATTTTTGCTTTTTCTGACTTCCCCCACCCCATGACACAGTAATATCAAAAATTTCAGAGGTTTTCTGAAATGTATATCCACCAAGATACTAAAGGTATCAGAGGTTTTCTGAAATGTATATCCACCAAGATACTAAAGGTATATATTCCTCAGGTTTTATAAACATCTAATAATAACATGTGTTTTTGTCTCAAATCCAGTAAACAACTGATAAACACTTGCAAATGATGTTAGTTTTAATCATAAGCTGAAGTTATCAATCAGCAATAAGAATATAGATTTAATTTGTAAATGCTCCTATCCAGAATCATAAAAATCCAGCAGAAGTCCCAGCTATCAGTTTGCTTCTGGGTTGTGACTAAGAAAGACTCTTATGTTCTCCAAATGTAGAAATCTGTGTATCTCATTTTTACCCAAGAGCAATGCCTATTAACGGCCTGTCATCTTGAAGGGAAATACACAGCCTCTGGCTAGGTAAAGAGGGAAACTTGTCATGAATAGTGGTATGAAATATACTTATCAGGATTTTATGAATGAGGTTGGTGGTTTGTTCATAGAATGTTTGAGTTTGTATTATTGAATAATCAGTAAAGTTTAGTTGAGTATACTATGTGTGTCTTATTAGGATAACATCACCTCTAATAAGTCTAAGTAATGTTAAGTCTGTTTTAAGCGAGCACGGTGAATAGTAGCCCACTCGTTCCTTTGTGTACATCTGAGAATGTGCTCTCCAAACTTGTGAGGGAAGTGTTTTGTTACTGCTGCTTTACTATGCCATTTCAATAAATTCTTTTGCTTTGAGATACTTGTATCAATTGCTTGAATATTAAACATGAATGCCCTGGTTCATGCTCATTCAGATTTATAAAGCACATTCTATCAAGGATATTTCCCCTAGGGATCCAACCCACCAGTATGAGTTGGGGAAAGAAGGTACCTGGGGTAGCCTCACAAGAAATAAGATGATAGGAGCTTAAATTTCTCTGATTCCCGTTAGTCATTACCATATAAAAACTGTAAAGATCTGAGCAAGTCTGATAAGGTGTCCACAATAAAAAATTTTCAAGATCATTTAAAATATGGATTTATATCCCCTATGATTAATAAACAACCTATATGTATACAAGTACAATGTATTTTATGCCTTGAGATATTTATTGAAATGAAAAGGTATATTTCTGTAAAACATTTCAGTAAGAAAGGTATGATCAACTCCTATCACTTACCCAAACTCTGAGAATATTAACTTCTGCATTGTACTATACTGTTCATTTTAACAGTATGGGTGTGAGAGAAACACTTACATTCAAATCGCTTCTCCAGCATTGCCAAGTGATTAGTAACTTCAGTTTTCAGTTCGTTGATTTTGAAAGCCCTAAGAATAAAATAAGAAAAATCCATCAAAAAAAATTAAAGTAAGATCTACTATATTTCATATTTCCACTGCTTTTGATGTCTTTTGGATAGCAAAAGCTAATACTTTTTAAAGAACACAGAGTTGGTGGAAATAGACATAACTTTACAGGAATAGAAATTATTATGTATGGTAGAAAAAACATGGACAATCTAAATCCTTCTGGACATACAAACAGAAACCTTTTTTTCATAAACTTACAGGACTCTTAGACAAAACTATCCCAAATCAGATAAGAATTTCTTAATTCATGAAAAATAGAATTTATGTGTTTATATTACTTTCTCAATGAAATAAATAGAACCAGGAGAACATGGTACATAGTAAGAGCAGTACTGTATGATGATATACTATGAATAACTTAGCTATTCTTAGCAATACAATGATCCAAGACAGTTCTGAAGGACTTATGATGAAAAGTGCTGCCTATCTCCAGAGAAAGAACCGGTGAAATCTGAATGCAGATAGAACATACTATTTCTTTACTTCCTTTATTTTTCTTGTTCTAGTTTTTGGCTATGTTTTCTTTCATTGCATGACTTACATGGAAATGTATTTTGCATGGCTATACATGTATAACCTACATCAAATTGCATGCCTTCTCAATGGCAGGGGTGGTGGGAGAAAGGGAGGAAGAGTGGGAGAGAATTTGGAACTCAAAATTTGAAAAAAAAATTAAATTGTTTTTATATCTAACTGGAGAAAAAAAATTAAAACATTCCATTTATTTTAATGTTTCTCTTTTGAATCATAATGGTTGTATGCTATACCTTGTTGGAACCAGGCTGTTTGATCACTTCTATTATTAATCCCTATTTGGGATGGTGAAAGTGCTAAATTCAGGATCAGTGTTAGACTTCTCAGATTGAACAAAAAATTCTAGATTCTCTTTGGGAACTTAGCAATGTGACATTTTTTAAAAATGCAAGTAAGTTATCAGTTTTAAAACTTTCACACATACTTTCATAGTCATCCAGCAGTTGTGGAAGAAAATTTGCAACAAATATCAACAGTATACTGGAAACATTACAGCATTGTTCTAAGTAAAGTCGAATTTGGGTTAAAAGGAGCCTATCTTAGTCAAGAGAGGCTAATCGTTAAAATAAAGGAGTGACCCTATTATAAGGTATTTCCTATAGTAACAGGAGCCTCAGTGATGATATAACTGCCAAGCTTTAGGTTTTGCCCTTTTTTTAAAAAAGAAAAAAAAACCCCTCATCTTCCTTAACTTCCTCTCTTCCTTCTCCTCCCCCACCCTCATCAGTTTTGGCATCTTAACTCAAATTATTTCTCTAAGAATATATCATACTGCATATACATATATAACTCTGATCTTTCATTTTGTCCTTGCAGACCCTCATCAGTGACACACATTGCAATTTGTATATGACTTAGAAGATGGCGTTTCAAAGTTGCTGTGAGTTTCATCACCCAAAAATCTCTCAAACTTAGCTAGGCTGGTCCATGAATGACACTCATAAAATCTGTCACTCATATATGTATATAAATATGCATTTAAAGCACATTACCTTGAAAACTGCTCAGCAACCTGGGTCAACACACTCTGGAATAATTCCTCTTTTTCTAAAAACATAAAAGAAAAGTCATTGGAAAAGAATCAGTAGACATTTCTCTTTCCCAAATTCAACATATCATGGCAACACAGGTATCCATAAACCAACTCAATACCCTGAAGAGTTCAAATTACACTTTACATTTAGTTTCAACATAAGGAAAATTTCCAAGAATTTCAAAGTCATTCTACCTTCTTTCAAAGATAGAGGAACTCATGAGAGAACCTGCTAATCTGAATCTAATTTTCACTATAAAGGCACTGGTTGAAGTAGAAGTAATGAGAAACTTAGGTGGGAACTTCTCCTCATCTTCCTCCATGCCTTTGAAAAGAATGGTCAAAAAGGATACTTGTTCAGCTCTGGAAGTGACTCCTTCGTCTTTTGTTTACCATGCCAGTAAAGGCACTTCTTTCTTATCTCCATCTCCTAGAAACCTTAGATTTCTTCAAGGGTCAGTTCAGGAGCTACCTCTTACATATCCTTAGTTATTAGAACTTTCATTCTTCAAGTTATCATGTATTTACTTAACTGTTTAAATATTACACCTTCCCAGTAGAACATAAGCTCCTTGAAGGCAGGTAATATTTTTAGTTTTTTCTTTGCATTTCTGAAACCTCCACAGTGCCTAGTACATTATGGGCACTTAATAAATTCTTGTTAAATTGTTTTGGATGGAATAAAAATAACTGAAAAAAAGAGAAGGTTGAGCTGAACAATTTTAGTTCATCATGGCCCTGGCTTATAAGATTGGGCTTAGACAGCAGAAAATCTACAATCAAAATGAATTTATGAGGTTCAGGTCATGACAGAATAGAGCCAAGGTTTGGCTTTTTTGGTTTAATGTTTCTTAGTCAGATTTAATACTATATACCTCAGAGAAAGATATACAATTACTCTGTACAAGTCCACACCATGAAAAAGATGTGCCCTGTCTGGTGATGAGTTCATTCAGTTTTGTTTAAAGAAAATTTATTGAGCAAATACTGAAGCAAGGCTCTAAATATGTATAGGCAAAACAAAAGCTTTCATGGAACTTATATTCTGGAGTCAGGGTATGGGGAATGAAGGTACACATGTACATGTAAACGCAAAATATATCCAAAATAATATCAAGAAGGAGAGAATTCTGTAATAGGAGTAATCAGAAATAGCCTTGTATAGAAAGTGGCCCTAGACAAGTTTGAGATTGTGAAGGGTCTAGGGATTTTGGGAGAAGATAATGAGAAGAGAACGCATCATAGATCTGAAGGACTACTGATGCAAATACATGGAGGCAGAGGTTGAAATATACTGAATATGAGGAAACTCTCTTGGGTCATTTTGACTGGAGAGGAAAATGTGGGAAAGGAATTAATATTTGATAAAACTAGAAAGGTAGATAGGAGCCAGGCTGTGAAGGACTTTAAATGCCAGTCTAAGGATTTCTTATCTTAAAGGCAACAGAGAGCAATTGAAGACATTTTTGTAAGGAAGTGACATGCTGTTTATGGATTAGGCCTGACTCAAATGAAATGAAACGCTTGTAGTTAATAATTAACAAAAGGAGAAATACTGAGCTATGACACTGAAAGGATACTCAATAAGGATACAAGCTTAATTCTGGTAGAGGCTCCCTTCATCTTCATATGGAAATGTGTCATATCAGCAGGGCAGGGTGTGATGAATAGTTAGCAGTCTTGTTATCTCAAATTTGAAGGGCCCAACCTTGCAAGGGAAGGTGTTTATTTTTTTCCCATTAAGTGGTTAGGAAGTCATTACAACGCGATCTGAGACCAACAGGAAATTATGTCAATAGCTAAGCAGCTAGAAATTTAGAACACTAGTCCGGGCAAGTTTTGGGGATAGCTTCCTTGACTTTTAGGGACTTGTAGCCTGCCCTACAATAGAGAGAGAGCTTGAAAAACTTGGATAGATATTGATCCTATAACACAAAGTCATAGCTTTGCTGTTTTAGGAATATCAATCTGGCTTCTGTGTAAAAGAAAATTTGGAGAAGGAAAATATTGGAGGCAATTGTAGACTATTTAGGAAGCTACTGCAAGTGGAGAAGGGAGTAGAGGTGGAGATTAAAGGGAAAGGTATTGTGGAGATAGAATCAGCAAAATTTAATCATTTATTCAATCTGAGGGTTGAGAGAGGAGAACTGAGAATTAAGCTCAAAACATCTCTTAAGTTTTGGTCTAAATGGAGTTACTTTGAGTTTATGTAAATGTTTGGCTTTCTTCTTTGAACTCAGAATATTTATTTAAAAGTTAAATATAAAGAAAATGTAGAAAAGAAATTTCAATGTATTTAAATGTATACTTAAAACTATAGCATTAAGAAGTATACATTAAAAAGCAATGGAAGCAGTGCTTAGCAATGTCAGCCAATTTTCCTGGACTCAGTGGAGTGTTGGATTTTGAGGATCTGAGTTTTGATTTTGATATTTACTAATTTTGTAGTCTCACTCCAATCATTTAACTCCTCTGGACCTCAGTTTTATTACCTACAAAAATGAAGAGTTTGGATTATGTGGACTTTTAGGTTCCTTCTATCTATAAATCTATTATTCTATGATCATAAGTTGAAATACATTTAGGAAAGACATGATAATTGATTCAACTTCAAAAGAGCACCAGAAAGTAAGTGACTGCAATAGTGGCAGCAGCCACAGCAGCAACAACTTCAGGAGCTCTCAGTCCAGGGACAGTAAGAAGATTAACACTTTGTCAGAAAGATATTATTGGAGACTTTTTGCTGGTAAAAGGTGCAGCCGACTCTGATTGGCAACTCTATTGCCCATACTGAGTACTGGGTCATAGTTTCAGGGCAGAGAGGAGCATTTTTGGTCTGCCACAAGGTAATAGGGACCCTAGTCACAATTCCAAAGAGAGGAGGAGCATGAGCACTTGTAGTTGTAGGAGAATGGGGGTCCTTGTCTCAGTTTCAAGACTGAGAATAGTGTTAGCTCTTGTGGCTGCAAAGGAGCAGGGACTCTTCTTGGGTAAAGACTAGAAGAGCAGTGAACACACCTCTCCCCACATCCCACCACTTTGGAAGCACTGAAAACTTGCAGACCACTCAGAACTAACTCTGGCAATAGCAGCAAGAAGAAAACCTGAAACTTGGGAAAGAGCTTTATCACCATAAGCAGAGCCCAACTTTAATAAAAAGTTTAAAGTCAAGAGACAAGCTAAAAAAATGAATGAACAACAACAACATAAAGAACTTGACCATAAAAAGTTACTATGGTGGTGAGGAGGACCAAGACATAAACTCATTAGAAGACTGCACTAAGAAAATAGCTACAAATAAGACCTCAAAGAAAAATGCTAATTGGACAAAAGCCCAACAAGCATTCCTAGAACAGTTAAAGAATGGAATTAAATTGGTAGAGGAAAAATTGGGGAAAGAAATGAGAGTGATGCAAGAGAGTTATGAAAAGAGAATTAGTAACTTTGCGTAAAAATACTTAAAAAGGACATCTTAAGAACACAATTGGCCAAATGGCAAAAGAGGCACAAAAATTTACTGAAGAAAAGAACTCCATCAAGAGTAGAATTGGCCAAATTGACAGAAGTGGTACAAAATCTCATGGAAGCAAATAATTTCCTAAAAATTACAATGTGGAAAGTATAAACTAATGACTCTATATAAGACATCAACAAGCAATAAAACTAGATCAAAAGAATAAAAAAATAAAAGAAAATGTGAAATATCTCATCAGTAAAATAACTAACCTGGAAAATATGTCAAGGAGAAGAAATTTAAAGAATTATTGGACTACCTAAAAGTCATTATTAAAGAAAGAGCTTAGGTATAATATTTCAAGACATTATTCAGGAAAACTATCCTGATGTCTTAGATCCAAAGGATCTAAATGGAAATTGAAAGAGTCCCCTGATCGCCTCCTAAAAGAGATCTCAAAATGAAAACTTCCAGGAATATTATAATCAAATTCCAGAGCTGTTTGTGAAAGAGTAAAATGTTGTAAGCATCCAGAAAGAAACAATTCAAATACGCTGTAAACATATTCAGGATCACACACAATTTGGTGACTTCCACATTAAAGGAGTGGAGGGCTTGAAACATGATATTCTGGAAGGCAAAGAAACTAGAATTACAACCAAGAATAACCAACCTAGCAAAGCTGAGTATAATCCTTCAAGGGGAAATTGGGCATTTAATGAATTAAGAGTCTTTGAAGCATTCCTGAGGAAAAGGCCAGAGTGTAATAGAAAATTTGACATCCAAACACAAGACTCAAGAGAAGTGTAAAAGGTAAATATGAAAGAGTAATTATAAAGCATTCAGTAAAGTTAATCTGTTTACATTCCTATATGGGAGTTTGATACTCGTAACTCCTAAGAGCTTTATCATTTTTTTGACAGTTGAAAGGAGTCTACGTGGAGGATACAGATATGGGTTATCTATCTAATGTTGGGATTATCTAAAAAACACATATGGGTGAGAAAGACAGATGCACTGGAAGAAGAAGGAAGGGTGAGGTAGAAGAGGAAAATTTTTCTCACATAAAAGAGATGCACAAGGAAGAGCTTTTACAGTGGAGGGGAAAATGAGGAGAGGTGGTGGGCATTACTTGAACATCACTCTCATTGAAATTGGTTCAAAGAGGAAAGAATATATATACACACTCAATTATGTATAAATATTTATTTTACCCAACATGGAAAGCAAAACAGACTTTGGAGGAGGAATAGTATAAGATAAAAAGAGAAAGAGGGGAACAAATAGAAGAAAACAGAATGGAGAGAAATACACAGTAATTATAATTCTGAATGTAATGTGGCTACAAAAGAATTCATTGCCTGTGAATCATCAACATTATATGCTGAAAGAGAGCTAGAAATTTCTCAGACTGACAGGGATGGGGATTTTGGAGTTATAAATTGTCTTATTCTTATAATATCAACAGTAATTTTGTGACATGCCAACTGGGGAACAAAGCCATAAACTACACTCCTTTGCTGGTATATGGTTAAATCACAACCTGCCATGAGTTCCTATGACCACTTGAACACCTCTCTAATGCCATCTGGAATGCTCATCAAGTGCACATACAGTCCTCACAACAATCCAGAAATGTGTTATCATTTTGTACTTTAGCCTTATCATTCTGTAATTTGATGCAAAAAACTTTAAAACAGCAAAATTCTTCTAAATTGAAACAAGAATTGGGTTCCTTATTCTTCATCACAAACATGCTAAGTTTATAGAATACATACAGGTATCCAGACCATCTTTATTTTATACTCTAGCCCTGTTTCACTATTATCTAAGTTATATAAAGGCAATTATAATAAAATTTTGTGCCTAATTTTCCTCCCAACCTCCATTAAACCAAATTGCTGTTATAGAAATTATATTATAGGAAATTGTCAGTGATTTAAGATGTAACTTTTCAATGATCTAAGAAGGGTAACTTTTTAAAGAAATAACTATTATTTTTCTATAGGAAAGAATAGTTTTACCCTGCTGGGGTTGGGTGTACTGGCACTCAATGGCAACATCTCAAGTGCAAAACAAGGCTCATAATCCTGAACCACCCACAAAATGGAAGTGGATAGCAGAATGGATTGAAACCAAAATCCAACAATGTTGTTTACAAGAGACACACTTGAAACAGAAAGATACATATAGAATTAAATAAAGGGCTAGAGCAGAAGCTAATATGGTTTAGCTGAAGTAAAATAAAACAAAGGTAGCTATCAAAATCTCAACTGAAGTAAAAGCAAAAATAGATCTGATTAGAAGAAATAACTAGGGAAACTACATTACGCTGAAAAATATCATAGCCAATGAAGTAATATAAAA
>CM053771.1:345720605-345739326 GCA_028658325.1 Potorous gilbertii | reverse complement strand
CTAATAAATTTGGATCAGCATTAAACTATGAAAGAAGCCAAAGATGCATGTACTACATAGAACACCTATATCTTATGAATGCTTCCTTTAAAAAGAAAAGTTAGGAGTTCCCAGCTAGATCATAGCTAGCATCAAATAACATCACAAAAAAACAAGTCATTTTGCATCTCAGCTAACTAGTAAGAAGGATATATCCAGAAATATGTACTCTAGCAATTTTATGTAGGTGACTTTTTCAAAAAATAAGGGTTTTTTTGCTACAGTAAAGTTCTGCTCTACTTTGATTTCCTACTGTCATCATAATGTATGGATGGCAGTGAGTGACTAGGAACAAACAGAATTGCAAATATAAAATTGATTATATTTTAATGTCATGAATCATTTCTGAATCTGCACAGAGTGCCTTAGGGCAAAGACCAAAATTAGTGCAAAGTTAGAAGAAAATAATAATGAGAAAATATGCAATTTTAAACATATGCAACTTTTAAAACTCCACCCTGGTCTATTTAAATAAGATATTGATGATGAAAATGGAATATGGATAGAAAAAAGTAAAATAAACAAGACTATAATAATTTTATGTAGAAATTTATGGCAGTTGTAAATCATGAGAAGATGGGAAAACCCTAAAAAGTACCTTAGTCAGCAAGCATTTGACTTACTTGCAAAATAGAGAGATATGGTAGGCAAGAGTAAGATAAATTTGAAATACAAACTCTTTTGTAAAATCTTAGTAAGAAAGGTAATTGAAGATTATTAACAGTGTTCCTCATAAAATGCCAGCAACAGCAAAAATATAGAGAATAAAATCTCCAATATAAAGAAAACTGTCAAGATCCAACTAAGTAAAGTCAGCCTTACGTCATTTAAAGATAAAAATTGAAGAACAACAGAATAAAAATGAAAAAGAACTACAAGCATTTTTATAACCAATGGTAATTGATTAAATTTACATTGCACAGCTCAGTATGATATTTTAGTACCTATATTTTTGCTTATAGATTATGTTTAGAGCCTTTCAAAAAACTCAACCACAAATCTGCTGTCACGAAGAAAGTTATTTAACTTTTAATATTGTTACAACAGTGAATAACAGGGTTATTAATCATAGAATGGTAGGTTCATTAATTTAGAGCTAGAAAAGACTTTAGAGACTACTAAGTCCATCCCCTTTATTTTACAGATGGGAAAACTGAGGTAGAAAGAGTCAGAAAAATTTGAGTTGAAATCCTGATTCAGGCACTTACTAACTATAAGACAGTGGGCAAGTCATATCTATCTATCATACCTTAAATATCTTTAGTCCAAGGATAAGATTCTAATGTATAGAACAAAAACTTTCTCCTTGATCCCTGCCTCTCAATCACTTTAGTTAATCCCTTAGTTTAGCCCCTTCCCCCAAATGCTAGTTACTCGAAAGACCATCACAAATAATTAAAGAAGACATCAAACAGAAATTAGAGAAGGTATAGAAATTAGAATATATAAAACAATACCCAAGAGCAAATGAGTTCTTCAGATGAGTGAAAAATACAAGCTTAGTTCAAATTAGTGCTGAACAATTTCACCAAGGGAAAAGTCCTCCCTGGAAACGTGTCCAAGAAACTGAAATAAATCCCTTCTCTATTCCGGTAGCACCATGGTATTCTCTCAGCCTAACAGGAGTCATGTCTACTTACATGCATGCAGCAAAGTACCTTCAGGACATCTTCAGGACACTAAATCCCTACTTGGACAGAAATATGGTTACATAAGAAAGGGAAAAAAACATAAAAATAATTATACTTTATGTTGGAACAACAATTTATGAAGTATTTTCATAAATCTCAGAATACTAAGCACATGAGAAACTTTCCCTCACTCCTACCATACTCTGGCTCACTTCAGTTTTTGAAAACCAAAGAGTTTTGCCCACTAACACACAAAGGTCACAGTAAGGTAAACTCTTTGGAAATAAAGACCATTATCCAATTTAAAAACTTCTCAGGGTACAGTGTGATAGACAAAAGGCATTAAGGTTTCTAAAAGACAAAAGCCATTCCTCATAAAAATGTTATCATTTTTATCATAGAATGTTATCAAAGTTATTTAATAAAGTATATATAATTTAATTTATATTTATATAACCCTTAAAGGTTGTAGGAGCTTGCTTTATTCATTGGGCTTCCCTGAGGCTATTAGTTGATAAATAGTAGCAATATAAATCCATCCAGTTCTAACAAAGACAGGGCAAGGCAGTGTTCTTCAGTCTTTTTGTTTTCTGTTGTGGGGGAAACAAACTTCACATTCGAAAAATTCAATCCTTTCCCCTCTGTTTTGAACATAAATACAGTTCAGAGAAAAATCTCCTAGTAGAACTTGGAGGAGATTTAAATTACCAAACTAGAAAGCTCAGGGCCAACACAGCTGATGAACCTGAAGATTACTATCACACCTCCCCACCCCCACACACCCACCCCCACACACACAAAAACTATGCAAATTCAATGAAAAATGTTGCTGCTGTTACCTTCAGAACACAATGATGGATCAAATGTAGTTTATAAACACTAGTTACTGAAAGGCCACAGACGTTTATTGTCCTTCGGGGGTTATAGGGTAAATCTCACAGTACAAGGCTACCCTGCCATTGATACTGCCAGGAGAATCATCTTATCCCTCCCTTTAGGGAGGTGACCTCATTCCAAAAAACTGCCACCTGCTGCCATGTGTTGTGGTCTGGGCCTACCTCAGGCTAGTCCCCTGTATTTTAGGTCTGAAATTAGAATGAAAAGAGAAACTGATAGTCCTAACAATTATTAATAAAAGGGGTTTTACTTAGCCATAAACAGAGGAAGGATGTTCAGAGCACAGAATATTCATCCAGCATATAATTTTGATTCAGTTGAGTCAAGATCTTCTGAGTCAGTGTTAAGTTATCCTATCTGTAGTCAGAACCGTGACAGAAAAGGCCTAGCCCTTCACGTCCTGGCTATTTTGTTCCTAGAAGGCCAGAAAGCTACACCAGTGTGCCAAGTCTCAGATGATCCTGAACCAACAAACTCTCAAGGACAATTTCAATAAATTCAGCCCCAGGTCTCATGAACTTTTTAGTTCTGCATCGAGTTACCTACTGGATGCTACAAACTGAATGCCCTAAAGGCATCTCAAACTTAATATCAGGAACTGAACACGTTATCTTTCCCCAAAAAAATCTTCCCTTCTTCCGTATTTCCCTAATTTTGTCAAAGGTCCCACCATTTTTCCAGTCCCCTAGGCTCATAATCGCCATTTTATCCTGGACTTCTCATTCTCCCTCACCCCATATTCCCAGTCAATTAACAAATCTTAGTTAACATTTCTACATATACATACACATACACATATACATAGTACTATACCTCTACACCTATTTTCTTTCTCCTCTCCTCTGCTCTCCTCTCCTTTCCTCTCCCTCCTTACCTGGGGGTACGCTGCCTTTTTTCCTTTGAGTTTCCTTGTTAGATTTCTTTCTCAAAGACCACACCTTAAACTCAATTCACTCTGGAGCTCATAAATTGGACAATAGGTCCCTATCCTCCTATCACAGAGTGAAAGTAAATACTAAATAGTAACTGTTTCTCTTTTGGCCAGGAACCCTGAGGCTCTTCCCTTCCTAGTTTGATTTTTTTTTTTTTTTAAATAAAGGGGCCATCCCTTGAGTAACTACTTAAAGCCTAGTCATAGAAAGGGTATATCTCACACAAAGTAAGAATCTGAAAAGACCTTAGCCTAAAAGGGCCAAGATCTCCCATTGCATCCTGATGAATATCTGGCCACTGGACCCAGATGGCTCTGGAGGAAAAAGTGAGGCTGATGACCTTGCTCAGCCCTCCCTCACTCAAATCAAAGTCAACTGCAAGTCATGTCATCATCTCTCTGATGTCATGGTCCTCTTTGAAAATGAAGGACAAATACAACCTCTTGCATGTGACCCCTATTACCTTAGTTTAAGCTACTTTTACCTCTTGTCTAGATTATTACAATGAACTCTTTAGCTGATCTCCTTGGCTCAAGTTTCTCTCCATTCCAATTCATCCTGCAGATTGCTGCCAAAGGGATTTTCCTTAAACATAAATCTAACAGTCAATTCCAGTAATTCCCATTGCATCTGCCTCAAATATAAATTCCTCCATAAATCTAACAGTCAATTCCAGTAACTCCCATTGCATCTGCCTCAAATATAAACTCCTCCATTTAACTTCTTTAAAGTCTTTCTCAACCTGAACCCAATCTTCTTTCCAGCCTCCTTCCCCTTTTTGCTTTCTGCCACACTGGCTTCTCTTTGCTCTTCTCACATAGCATTCCATCTTCTCTCTCCCATGCCTTTCCACTGACCATCCCAAGGGACTGGAATGCACTCCCTCCTTACCTCTGCCTCACAGAGTCCCTTTCTTCCCTTGGGAAACATCTCAAGCACCATCTTCTGCATGAACCCTTTCTTGATCCACCAACTAGGTACAGTGGATAGAGTGCCAAGCCTGGAGTCAGGAAGACTCATTTTCCAGAATTCAAAAGTGGCTTCAGACATACCACATTTGGGACCCTGTGCAAATAACTTACTCCTATTTGCCTCAGTTTCCTCATCTGTAAAATAAGCTGGAGAAGGAAATGGCAAACCACTCCCTATCTTTGTCAAGAAAGCCTCAAATGGGGTCACAAAGATCAGGGATGTGACTGAACAACAACATGATACATTTTTATTTATTTACTTTATATTT
Source organism: Potorous gilbertii (assembly GCA_028658325.1). NCBI lineage: Eukaryota > Metazoa > Chordata > Mammalia > Diprotodontia > Potoroidae > Potorous > Potorous gilbertii. Next base: position 345,734,587 of record CM053771.1, on the reverse strand, counting down.
ATGTATATATTTATATGTGCACCTTTAATCCCTCTGAATCATACCTTTGAAGTGTTTTTCTAAGAGATACAGTACTTTGGTTTTGTTTTCAGTATTTTTATGCTAGAACTTTGAGCTAAATTTTTAGCTAGTGAGATATTTTTCAACCCACACACAAACATCTTAATGTGGCCATTTACCATTCTATCTGCACATTTTTCCCATTGTATGCCCTTCTTTCTTTCACAGAATTCCTCTTGACTTCTGAAACAAAGAATTTTCATGCGGCTACCAGATGATCCTGTATTTTGCCAAAATTTTGCACAAAACTACTAGTTTCATAGACATATCATGAAAACAAAGTGTTGGAAGGGATGTCTAAATCTTCATCTAACTCTACCTTCTGCTTCCAGTTAATCTTCACCTAAACCATTCTAGAAATATTTAGCTTCATAAGAAAGTTTGCAAAAGAAGAATATTCTAAAACTTGTCTTAGTAAACTTTTGTTACCTAATATATCATATGTATTGCTGAAACGTGACAATCTATGACTTGTAACCAGATGATATATAGCTCAGAAAAGGTACAATTTATTTAAAAGAATTTATCAGAATAGGTAAACGTGGTAGTAAAGTAGTGGGCTAACTCTCCAAACGCCCACTCCTATTAGCATGCAGAGTACCCAGAAAACAGCTGTTTCCCCTCAGGATTTTAGGGATATCTCTAAGGAGCTGTGTCACTCTGGAGTCCCATCCTGTGTTCTCTCCCCAAAATTGATTAACTAAACATCTGTACTACAACATCACTGAAAGTGGTCATCAAGGTTCTGCCTGAAGACTTCCAGTGAGGTAGAACTCCTTACTTTGAGGCAGCCCATTACACTTTTGGATAGTTCTAATTGTTAGCAAGTTTTTCCTGACATCAAGTCAAAATCTACCTCTCTGAAACTTTCATCTAACTTAGTTCTATCTTTTGAGGCCAAACAGGACAAGTCTAAACCTTCTTTTGCCTGGCAACACTTCAAATGCTTATGTACTACTTTCTTCATCCTCCTTTGAAGATGGTGTAAATTTCCCTTGCATTGTCCACATATCCAAAGTGTCAAAGAGATGGGTTGGTTTTTTGTTTTGTTTTGTTTTGTTTTTGACCTGGTCAGGAACAAGAATCTACTTGTCCTTAATGTCTTAGATGTCTTCTGAGGACCCTCCCTATTCTTAGACTCTATAATGAGTCAGTATGTTATAGTAACAATTCCTTTCTCAATTTCCTTACAGATGCTAAGCTGTTTAGAACACATGTACCATGATCTTGGTCTAGTCAAAGATTTTAATATCAACCCTATCACGCTGAAGAGATGGCTGGTAATTATTAAGCATACAATTTGTCCCTTGTTTAAAATTACAAATGTTTTAATTCCCTAGATACTTCTCGGACAAAACTGGGCTTTCCAAAAATAGTGTCCTTAGAAGTGTTATGTTGTAAACTATGTTTCTTGTTTGATTATTTTTAACTCTCTACCAAGCTGGGATAGAACTTATAATAAGAATGGAAATTGTTACAGTGCTACAAATTAGTGGAGGCAAAGATAGTTCATCTTTGCAAAATTAATTTTCTAATGTGACAGCCTGAAAAATTCAAGATCTGAGAAAATTCTTGGGATCCAGAAGTTCAAAGAAAGTCTTGGGATCCTAGAGATGAGGCAGAAGTGTGTGTGTGAGAGTGAGAGTGTATTTGTATATGTATGTATATATGTGTGTGTATGATGCTTCTAATTCTGAGTTGGTTAAAAATTGAATTAATTTACAGCTTCTGTTCAAGGCCACCAGAGGCAATATGGTTTAATGAACAGAGAGCTGGCTTTGGTGTCTAAAAGGCCAGAGTCCTACCTCTGACACATACTATAAAAACTTAATAAAGTTCTTTACTTTCTCAGTTCTCCTGTAAGACCACAAATTTCAAGCAATCTCTGATTCTCACTTCCCCAATGAAATCACAAATTCAGACCAAAAAAAAAAAAAAAAACAAAGTACAACTGAACTAGCTACAAGAGATGGAGATGGGTAGGACAACTCCTAAAACCTATTTTTATTATAAATAAACAATATTCCTTGCATCTTAAACTTTGTATTTGATGATTTTTTTTTTTAAAAAAAAGGAGAATCAAATAAAATTGCAAAAAGTAAAATAAGTAAAATGAGATGATGTGTTTTAATGGACCTTGCCTTAGGAGGTTTTATTGCTGACAATACATGTCTGATGAAAAGTAAATTCACTTTATGAGTCCCAATGCCCCCTTATGTCACCAAGGTAATCGTGCCTGCTTCAGGTGAGATTTATCAAGTCCCTCAGTATCTTCAGAGATACGTACCTACTAAGAATAAATGGCATTGTAATCATCATTACTATCATGGAACAAGAATTGAGAAATCTTCAGATACATATTGGATTGGGCAAGAGGGGGAGTTATAAGGAAAAAGAACAATAAACCCTGAGGTTAGACAGAGAGAGGAAATGGAATCCTAACCGCTCTTCCTAAGCTAATAGTGCCAAAAATTCAGCTCATATTATATACTTTTTCTTTTATTTTGGCAGCTCTGTGTCCATGACAACTATAGAGACAACCCCTTTCATAACTTTCGACACTGCTTCTGTGTGACTCAGATGATGTATTGCATGATATCTCTCTGCTTTCTCCAGGTGGGTCCTTGTTCTGCCTCTTCTGAAAACATATTTCTCCTGCTTTCCTTCAGTCTTGGCATTCATTACAGCCTCACAATGCTAAGAAAGGAATGAAAAGAAGATCTAGATTTTATCTGGGGAAAAAAGCATCTTTTCATGAGCAGAAGAAAAGGGGAACACTCTATTAGCAGTTCCTGGTTGGCAAGGACAGCTATCTCCAAATTTACCCCAACCTATGTACCAAGAAATGACTAAAATTAAGAGTTTTCAAGTCATTCATCTTATAGTCTGTTATTTTCTTATCCTCCTAAATGTGCCTTCCAGTTGAATGTCAGTGGACTAGACAAGATTCCCTTCCTCCCACCTCACTTCTCTTCTATTCATATCTTTCTACCCTGCCCCAGATAGCCCTGCCCCAGCACTATCTCCATGCCTGGGCCCTGGAGACAAGACCTAAATATCCACTTCACATCTTGTAGCTTCCAGATTCTGTAGGCCCTAGGCCCTGATGCAAAGTCAGCCCCAAGGAAAAGCTCCCCCTATTTACACTCCTCCATCATACTCCTGGTTTTCCAGCTTCAATCCTGCCCAGGGCCCTTTTCAAACCAGAGCTCAGTCAGAGCCACAAAGCCAGGGCCAACACTTTCATGGACCTTTGGAGGTCTTCCAGTTCTAGAATGAGTCCTTCCTCAATTCCCCCTGACTCATACACACACACACACACACACATACACACACACTCACATACACACTCACATTCACACTTATACACACACTCCAGAGCTCTCTCTAGTACAATGTACCTCTGCCTCCTGAATCTTTCCTACTGGATTGTAGGTCTCCTGGGACCTCCTTGCATTTAGCACCTGCTATAAGGCCCACCTCAAGGAGGGATCTCAAATAGTCTTATCATCTGCCCTCCCCAAGGTGGGACTTTCCTCTAATCAGTTTTACTCTAGCTGGACAAACTTTCAATAGTTAACATATTGCAATTTTCCTTTAGTCTTCCCATCCCAATAATTTGGAACCCTCAGCTAATGATGTACAAACACTATTCTCCATGCCCAGCTGCCTCTTGTTTACTCCAATTTACCATACTCACTAATGTTCCCCTTTTGATCTGACTGCCCTCTTTGTTCTCTGAAATAACTGCTCCAAAATCAATGAACTTCTTTGCATTTTAAAATTCTTTGTCACTCCTTTCATTTTCCCATTTTTAAGTCTTTGGTGAATTAGTCCAACACGATATTGTCCTCTTTTCCTAAATCCTTTGTTCCCTTGTCCTATCCCAAATAATGCCTTTACTAATCCCTAACCCTGAATTATTTCTAGCACGTTCCCCTTTCACTGTTATTCACATCCTTCTGGACAAAGAAGACAGAAGTTTAATATCGCAGGGATGGGGAAAGTAGGAGGGGAAGAAAGCATGCTTATCATTAAGGAATGAGTGCAGAGACAAAGTAACAATGAAATTTTCTGGATGAAGCAGGTGATTAGAAAGGTTCAAGGTCAAAGTTTTATGTCACAAATTGTCTAATGTGTACCATGCTTCTATGAATTGGGGCAAGGCTGATGATGGTTTTATGGCCCTGTTTGGCAAGGTGGTTTGTCCTAGCCTTTCTTTGACAGCAGGACCTAGATGAGCTGTGCCCTTTGGGTTGGTCCAAAAGGCCTAGTGAAAAAATAGTTTGCCCCAGTCTACAATCCCTGTAGCCTAGCCAAAGAGGCAGAAGGTGGTTTGTCCCTATCTGAACATCTAGTAAAGGGAAGCTGGTCCCAGCTTTTCTTTACTAACTTTAAATAGGGTCTGGCCATACATATTGTGAGGTTCACAAGACTAGAATAAAATGATGTACACCAAGTATTCTAACTAGATAGCATAGATAGAGCACCAGGCCTGGAGACAGGAAGACCTGAGTTCAAATCTGTCCTCAGACACTTACTAGCTGTATGACCCTAGTCAAGTCACTCCACTTCTATTTGTCTCCATTTCCTCATCTGTTAGAGAAAATAATTTTCACCTACCTCTCAGGGTTGTTATGAGGAACAAATGAGACAATAATTATGAAGTACTTGGCACGTAGTAAGAACTATTTAAATATTATTATTAATTGTTATTACTGCTTTCCATGAACAATCAGCCAGTAGACACACTTAGCTGTTAGGAAAAACATTTACTAAGATGGTATAGTAAAAACAATACTTACAAAGCATCTGCACTCCACCTCCACCCTGACCCCACCCTTTTAGCCCCACTGTACCCTTGCGGGCACATTCTCCTGAAAATACCTAAAGCATTCATGGAAAGAACGGAAATAAACTTGTACAATGATAGTGAGGCACATGTTGAGAGAATGCAAGTGTCCAAAGTTACACCCTCCTTTGGTCCCTCCAGGTTTCAAAGTCCTCTCATCGTGTTTTCTTTGGGTTCACCTCTCAATTAGACCTACTTCTTTCATGAGTCCAAAGCCAGATTTCTTGTAGTTTGACCTTTGTCCCCATATTGCTCTTTTTGACTCAGAAATGTGTTAATACTTCATAAGGAGATGAATAAATGTCAGAGTTTTGTTACAATATCAATACTTCATTATATGTGATTTTATTCCATGACTATGTCAACTAAATCAAATCTGCCTTCCTTGACCCAAACACAAAAACAAAACAGACTTCAGCTGAAGACTTTCACACATACACATACACACACAAACACACACACACACACACACACACACAAATTGAGGTCATTTGCCAAGAAACTCCCCCTTTTCTCACTCTGCTCATTTCATATTACTTAAATATCTTCCTCCCACCTCTACTATCTCTTTTTTTCCATCCAGTTTCAGACGAAAAGATGATTCTTCTTGTCAGGGTCAATCTCAGTGAGTGGCCTCAATTATTTGGCAAACAATGAGGCACAGTCCCCAGCAGAGAGGATGGTAGGAGGTAGAGGCTTAGGAAGCTTGAGGAGAGATGGGATGGTTTGAAGCACCTATGGTGAGTACAATAGGGAATCAACTAAGGAGGTATGTACTGGGGCATGCAGTACATATATATAAAACCAAGATTACAGAAGTCTGGGATCCATCAGATCTGCTGATCACTTCTTAGCTTGCTATTTGATTTGTTTCTATATTTAATGTTATCATCCTGAATTCTAGAGCAATCTAGGGAAATGTCTGGAACTTAATAAAATTGCAACCTTCTTCTCATTAACTAATTAATTAATGTTACCTGTAACCTCAACTCCAATTCATCAAACCCTTACTGTAGTTACTCTGGAATACACTTCTAGAAACGCAGTTTCATGGTTCAGTTTGCTCTACATACTGATTAAAGTCTCTCGAGATTCCCTTTCATACTTTTCCTCACAGTAAGAGTTTAATTCATTCTCTGAGGAAAGAAATTAGTTATGAGAGTCTTTTTTCTTTGTCCCTTCCTCAGCCATCATATGAATCAGTTTTTTAGAATGCTCTGTAAACTGTCAGTTACTCATAGACTTTTCTTAGCAATTAAGAGAGTTTTCACAAGAAATAAGTTTCACTTCACCTTCTTTCTGTTTTTCTCTACAGTTTATTTAATATATTCTATATCAAAGTTAAAACACACACCTTTTCTGACTCCATAGGATGAAATGCAACATAATAAGACACAGTAAGATTACTCCCAGCTGCTAGAACAACTTTTCTGCAGCATTCCATTTGTCTCTTTAAGATATAGTAACAGTATGTATGGTGTCAATGAGAGAGCTTGGTTAAACAACTATGATATATAAATAAATGCAAAAATTAAACAAAGCAATTTCAAGAGAGAAGGAACCTTGGCAACTGTGGAGCTAGGGGAAGCACCCAAAAAGACCTTCTGTAGGAGATAGTACCTCCCAAGAATGCACTGAAGGAAATCAGGAATTCTAAAAAGTCAAGGTAAGAAAGGAATATGTTCCAAATATGTGGGACTGATCATTCACTTCCATCAAATATCAATAATAATTTTTTTCTGTAAAATGAGTGTAAAAAGCTGAATAACTATATACTATTACATTTTTTTTTCTATTGTAGGAAAAATTTTCTCAAATGGATATCTTAGTTCTAATGACAGCAGCTATCTGTCATGATCTGGATCACCCAGGATATAATAATACGTATGTTCACAAATTTTTTGTCATCTTTATTTTGAAGGATAAACTGGCAAGCAAAAGAGAAGTGATTCATTATATCAAACAATCACCTGATATTCATAACAATTTAAAGTTGTAGCTGCAAGATAAGACTTTCTCTTTTTTTTCACTTAACATAGACTTGTAATGAAAGGGTTCATATCCCTCCTTAGGTATTTTATCATCTATGCCATGATTTTCCAGTTTGGAAGGTTTGAAAAAAATAGTTCTATTTTCTCCTTAGAAGAAGTAAAGGTATTTTGACAAGATCGTGATTTCATTATGAGGATACTCCCTTCTAGTCTTTTCATATTGTTCAATATTTATATCAAAATTTATATCTTTTCTTTGTACATTCACACTCAGCAACATCTGCAGTATTTCACAATGAAAACATCACCGACTCTAGACTCAGAAAACCTGCGTTCAAATTTCAACCTCTGATAATCTATGTGAATTTAAGTAAATCACTAATATTCCCTCAATTTCCTCTGATACCTCTGAGTTCTATTTTTAATTTAATTGTTCATGTAAATAAAGAGATTGAGAGTGTTGTGCTAAATAGCTTTTAAAGTCTCTCTTAAGTGTATGATTCTATGAAATAGGAAATAAATTTAAATTTGTTTGGCTTGAAAATATATTCTGATTTTATTAGATAACTATATTTTTTAATAAGTTGAAAATATTAGTATTTTTGTAAGTCCTTGGAATGGAATACATTTTTTTCTCAAAATTCAGTATCAAAAATCTATGACTATAAATTTACATATCTCACATATATGTTGATATATTTGTGGAAGATGGGAGAAGTAGAAACATTATGGAAGCTAGAGAAAGTTTATAAATATATAATAAGTCATAAAGTAATGAGATTGGTTTCAGAAACCAATCAGTCATAGGCTTCTTTGCTTTTTGGTCATATTTGACACATAATTCCTCTCTTATTTTTCCCCCATTAAATTTTAAGTTTTTCAAGAGTAACTATATAATTTTCGTCTTTATATTCTCATTGCCTGCTATAGTGTTTTGCATGTAGTAGGTGCTATAAAAAAGTTTGCTAAATGAAATTTAATTGAACATGCAGAAAATTCTATTCCAAAGATAGTAATTACAAGGCTTGATTATCTTATATGTTGAAATTCTCATTTTGAATGTGGAATGTAATAAAAAAAAACAATAGACTTAGAAAGTAGAAGGCCTCCCAAGCAACTTTCTTGACCTTCTATGAGCCCTAATACTCTCATCTCTAAAATGGGGATAGTAAAATAGGGTAATTCTTTGCTTTAACAGGGTTCTTATATGGGTAAAATAAAATTAAATAACATGTATACATAAGATCATTAAGCTAGCAGTAGATTTTGGTTATCACAAGATGTATAATGCGTTGCTGTGTAGGATACATCTGTGTAACCTGTAAGTGGTATTTAGATTTCTCACTCTTTTCTTGATACCAGTTACCAGATTAATGCACGCACAGAACTTGCAATACGCTACAATGACATTTCACCTCTGGAAAACCATCACTGTGCAGTGGCTTTCCAGATCATTTCCCAGCCTGAATGCAATATTTTCTCCAATGTAACAACAGAAGATTTCAAAAAGATAAGACAGGTTTGTAAATGGGGACACAATAGCTACATATCTAGACTATGGGAACAGGGGACACTTTTCTATGACTTTTCTCTTTTTTTTTGTTAATTTTCAAAACTTTATTATTGTTTATTTTCAAAGTTTAATTTAATATTTCACTTTCTTCAATTACACATAAAACTAATTTTAATATTAGAGTTTTTAAAATTTTTTTTCAAATTGTCTTTCTCCCCTCCCCAGTGGTCTCCCCTTCTCACTGAGAAGGCAAGCAATTTGATACAGGTTATACATGTGTAATCATGCAAAAAATATTTCCATATTAGTCATGTTGTGAAGGAAAACAACTGAAAAGAAAAACTAAGAAAAATAAAGTAAAGAAAAAGTGTGCTTTGATCTACATTCAGATGTCATCAGTTCTTTGAGATAGATAACATTTTTCATCCTAAGTCCATCAAAATTGTCTTGGAACACTATATTGTTGATAATAGCTGTCATTCATATTTGATCATGATATAATATTGATGTTACTGTATACAATGTTCTCCTAGTCCTGCTCAATTCATTTGATATCAGTTCATGTAAGCCTTTTCATTTTTTTCTGAGGACATACTGCTCATCATTTCTTACAGCACAATAATGTTCCATCACAAGCACATATTATAATTCCTTTGGTCATGCCCTCAATTTTCAATTCTTTGCCACTACATAGAAAGCTACTGGTTTTTGTACATATAGGTCCTTTACATTTTTGTTTTTGAACTCTTTGGGATATGCCTAGAAGCAGTATGACTTGGTCAAAGGGTATGCATGGTTTTATAACCCTTTGGGCCATAGTTCCAAATTGCTCCTCAGAATGATTGAGTCAGTATACAATTTCACTAATAGAGCATTGGTGTCTCAATCTTCCCATACCCTCTGTATGACATACATCATTATCCTTTCTATCATATTAGCTAAGCTGATGGGTATGGGGTATAACTCAGAGTTGTTTTAATTTTCATTTTGCTAATCAATGGTGATTTAGAGCATTTTTACATATGACTGTAGATAGCTTTGATTACTTTGAAAACTGCCTATTCATATCTTTTGATCATTTGTCATTTGGGGAATGACTTATTTCTATACATTTGACTCAGTCCTCTATATGTTTGAGAAGTGAGGTTTTATCAGAGAAATAATTTTATATGATTACTATGTATTTTCTCCATCCTATTTTCCCCCATTTACCCTACTCTCTCCTTTCACCCTCTTCATTCTCAAAAGTGTTTTGCTTCTGACTCTTACCTTCTCCATTCCACCCTCCCTTCTGTCAGCCCCATCTCTCCCCCCTCCTTTTCTCATCCTTTCCATCTTCTACTTTCTTGTAGGATAAGATAGACTTCTGTACTGAATTGAGTGTCTAGGTTATTCCCTCTTTGAGTCAATTCCAATGAGGGTAAGGTTCAAGTGTTCTCTGCTACCTCCCGTATTCTCCACTGTGAAAGTTCTTTCTTGCCTGTTTTATGTGAGATATACCCCATGCTACTTCTCCCTTTCCCCTTCTCCCAGTGCATTCTTCTTTCTCACCATTTAATTTTGTTTTGTTGTTTAAATAATAGTCTCATCATATTCAATTCACGTCTGTGCCTTCTTTGTATACCCCTTCTAACTGCCCTAATAATGACAAAGTTTTTAGGAGTTATAAATACCATTTTCTTATATAGGAATGTATATATTATAACTTTACTGAATCCCTTATGATTTCTCTTTCCTGTTCTCACTTTTATGCTTCTCTTGAGTTTTATATTTGAAAATCAAATTTTCTATTGAGCTCTGGTCTTTTCATCAGGAATCCTTGAAAATCCTCTATTTCAGTGAATATCTGAAGGATTATACTCAGTTTTGCTGGAGAGGCAATTCTTGGTTGTAATCCTAGCCCCTTTGCCCCCCATAATATCATATTCCAAGTCCTCTACTCCTTTAATTTAGAAACTGCTAAATTTTGTATTATCCTGGTTGTGGCTCCATGATATCTGAAATGTTTCTTTCTGGCTACTTCCAATATTTTCACCTTGACCTGGGAGTTCTGGAATTTGGGTACACTCTTCCTGAGTGTTTTCATTTTGGGGTCTCTTTCAGGGGATGATTGGTATATTTTTTTCAATTTATATTTTACCCTCTGGTTCTAGACTATCAAGGCAGTTTTCCTTGATCATTTATTTCTTGAAAGATGATGTCTAGGCTCTTTTTTGATCTTGACTTGCAGATAGCCCAATACATAAATAAATGAAGTGAACAGAACTAGGAGAACATTGTATACAGTAACAGCAACATTATTCAATGACTAACTTTGAAAGGCTTAGCTCTTCTCAGCAATGCAAAGATCTAAGACAACTCCAAAAGACTCATGATAGAAAATGCCATCCATATTCAGAAAAACCTATGGAGTTTGCATGCAGATCAAAGCATACTATTTGCTTTCTTTTTTGTGGTTTGCTTCTTCTTTCTCCCTGGTTTCTCCCATTGGTTCTAATCCTTCCTTACAGCATGAGTAATGTGAAAATATGTTTGATATGCATGTACATATAGAACCTGTATCAGATTGCATGCCATCGTGGGGTCGGGGGAGAAAAGAGGGGAGTAGAGGAGAAAATTTGGAACTCAAAATCTTATGGAAGTAAATGTTGAAAACTAAAAGTAAGTAAATTAATTTTTTAAAAATAATATCTTGTTTCTAGTCTATCCTCTGACTAGCTATGTGACTGAGAACAAATCTTTTAATGCTCAGTTCCCAGTCAACTCTATAAATTATAGAAGAGTTTCCAGTCTGCAGTAGTAGAGGGAATTTTCAATTAGGGAGTATAATATTCTAATGAATTCATACTGTCTAGTTCAAAAGAGCATTTCCAGTTTACATCTAGGAAACAATTTAATTCCAGAGAAAATGTAAAAGACATACATGTGTGTTTATAGGTAGACAGATAAATAGACTATTTCATTCATGCATTTAGACTATTTGATTCATGTATTGTCATTTCAATTATTTAGGGGATAATTACATTAATCCTGGCCACAGACATGGCAAGACATGCAGAAATTATGGATTCTTTTAAGGAGAAAATGGAAAATTTTGACTACACAAATGAGGATCACATGATTTATGTAAGCAGATTTCTGATACTTCATTCTTCTAATGATCAGAATTCAACAAGGTTTTTTGTTTGTATTATCATATTTATATGCAGGATGCAATGCCTCTCAAAGTCATAGTTTGCCTTGTAAGTTTATAAGTGTTGAGTAGCTATCAGAATTTTACTCATTGGCTATTCTGTGAAAGGCCATTTGTGCCCAGATATTTCAGAATCCATAACAAGTGTACAGTGATTAACTGGGAACTGAAGAATTATAGTTCAAATGTCCTGGTTTCAGTGGATGATGGCATACCTGCCTCCCAAGAAAACTAACCAAGTAGACAATAATGTGAAATTTGCTTCTGAAAGATTATTTGACTTTTAGCAAATAGTGCTGACTTACAAAGTCCCAGATGATTTCAAGGTCACTGAAGTCTTCCTATTACTGAATAGCCTTGAAATATAATACATTTTCCAGTCAGACTCTAATATGTGATCAGTTTTGTATGAGAGAAATGGAAGAAATGAATTAATTTTGTTCTACATTCTTGTGAATATAATGAACTCTGTTATCTGGCACTTTATTGGATTGAATTTCATTTAAAACAGGCAAATTTGTACATCCACAGTAAAGTGAAAAAGATCACTCTTCAACACTACAAGAATTTCAAGTAGATCATCAGAGAAAGATTAATTTACGTTCCTGTCTTGGTTTGAAATAGGCTGTGTGCTATAGCTCAAAGAGACTAGGAGTCAGAAATAACTAAGCTCATATCCTGACTCTACCATTAATATTAGCTGTATGACTTTGTCCAAGTCAATTAATTTCTTTGACCCTCAGCTTATGAATCTATAAAATGGAGATCATATCTAGTTCATAGGATTACTGTGAAGATCAAATGAGGCAGAAGAGAAGAGGGCCAAATCCCTCAGAGTAGCCCTAGAAAGACACATATAATAAGAGATTTGCCCTGAGAATGTGGTCAGAGAAAACTCATTATACCTAAGGCATCTTTTTAATATAAATGTTCCCTTGGTGATGCTGTTTGATTGTGAATCTTGGACTTCCATGATCTCCAAGGAATCTAAGCTACTTAGACAAACACAGTCTTCAAAAGAGATAAGTTACAGGGATATAAAAGACATGGAGAACTCCATGGTGGAAATAGCCTGTTGTATTTACTCAATAATAACCCAGGTGTGAAGAGTAATGTAAAAAGATATTCCAAGGAAACAGATGATTTAGAAAAGATGTGTTGATCCTGTGGGACTAGCAAGAAATAACTGGACAGACAGAGGTTTCCACTAGTACCCATGAAATAAAAATATCTTGAGATATTTTGTACATTTGTTATGGATTCTGAAATATTTGGTCACAAATGACCTTTCACAGAATTGCCAATGAGTAAAATTCTGATAGCTACTCAACACTTAAAAACTTACAAGGCAATGGCATCCATTTGGTGGACTCTTTTTAGAGGATATATGAAAGGATATTAAAGAGAACCATAGATGATAAGAAACCATAGATTGGTCATGATCTACACTGACAGAGGGAGAACTCACATTGATAAGATTCAGATCCATTCAGGTATTTTAGTGGACTTATAAATAATGAAATTAAGGATCAACAGTTGTGTCTTACCTAAGGGAACAGAATTATGTAAGTGTCAGGAACCAAAACAAAGGTTCTCGACTCCAAGTACAGGGTTATTTCCACTGAACCATAGCAGAGACTAATGGATAAGAAGATGAACTCTCATAGTCATTTAGTACATCTGCTATGATATGCTTCCTAGCAAATAAGAAGCATATGAAAAGAAATTTTTGCATGGCCTTTGCAAAATCCACCCATCAACCAAACTCCAAAGAAGGCAAATAAGAATAGCGAATGGACTTTTTTATTTCATTGGTATAAGGAACTCTTATGTAAGAAAGCTCTATACAACAACACAGGATGGTACTTTCTGTGAAAGTTAGAGCCTTTAATGAGTTGCCTAGATCACTGAGAGATTAAGTGACTCTCTCAGGGTCATGAGGGAAAAGTCTATGGGAATATATGTCAATTACCTGAAGTGTCAGAAATTAACCTGTAAATCCATATGTCTATGGACATTTATTATAACTCTTTGATGATAAAATATCTTCTTTTAGCTAAAGATGATACTGATAAAATGCTGTGATATATCCAATGAAGTCCGACCAATGGAAGTAGCAGAGCCCTGGGTTGACTGTTTATTAGAAGAATACTTTATGCAGGTAAGAATGCTGCCAAGTTAAACTTCATGTCATGCCATTTAGTCATACTTTAACAATGGTCAGTAGTTGAAAGATGGATACCAACATGGAATAAAACATTAAGTATCTCCACAGATGAAAAGAATCACACTTAATAAAACTAGAGAAGATTGTCACTAGCCTATATTTGAAATGAAATTGACTACAGTTTTTTAAATCAATGGTAATGACAA
>CM053771.1:345699418-345720105 GCA_028658325.1 Potorous gilbertii | reverse complement strand
GTTTTCATGGCAAAGATACTGGAGTGGTTTATCATTTCATTTTCTATGGTCCTTAGGTTGCAGCAGAGCAGATAGCTATGCCATTTTACTGATGAAATCATATAAGTTTCTTATGTTGAACCATTTGATGTGGAACTCATCTCAGTAAAGAGACTAGGACTGGCTACATAGATCTGAAAGTCATCTGCACAGAGATCATAATTGAACCCATGGGAGCCAATGAGATCAATGAGAGACGTAGAGAAAGAAGAGATGAGGATTTATAACAGAGACCTATTAGGAGAAGTGATATCATCATTATAACTATCCTTTTTTGCTTCTGTTCCTTCTCTAACCACTCTTTCTTAGTTCCTTTTGCTGGTTTTTCATCCAAGCCCATTAACTGAGTGTCCAACAAAGTTCTATCCTGGGTCCTCTTCTTCATTTATAACATTTCACTTAATGATCTAATCAACTCTCTATGTTGGTGATGTCAGCTTCTCTTCTGACCTCCAGCTTTGCATCTCCAACTGCCTATTGGACATCTAAAATTGGATGTTCCATAGACATCTTTAATTCAACATGTCCAAAATTGAACTCATTGTCTTTTTTCCCAAAGCCCTCTCCTCTTCCTAAATTCCCTATTCTTATTAAGAGTACCACCATCCTCCTGGTCACCCAGGATCACCAACTAGATGCCACCCTCAAATTTCTCTCTCATCACCACCCCCACATCCCATCTGTTGCCAAGGCCTATTGATTTTACCTTTGTAACATTTTTCACATATGCCCCATTTCTCCCTCTGACACTTTCGTGATACAGGTCCTCATCACTTCAGTCCAAGGACTATTGCAATAGCCTACTTTTTGCTTTCCCTGCCTCAAGTCTCTCCTCACTCTAGTTCATCCTCCACAGCTGTCAAATTAATCTTCCTCATGTACAGTTCTGACCATATCACCCTCCACCCCTCATTCAGTGGCTCCTTATCATCTCTAATATCAAATATAAAATCCTCTGTGTGATATGCAACTTGACCTTTGTAACCTGACTACTTTTCCATTCTTCATACACCTTACACCTCTCTCTCTGTCTCTCTCTCTCTCTCTCTCTCTCTCTCTCTCTCTCTCTCTCTCTCTGTCTCTGTTCACTCTGTGAACCATGACAATGGGTTCTTTGGTATTCCTTGAACAAAGACACTCCATCACCTAACTCTGGGCATTTTCATTGGCTGTCCCCAATTCCTGGAGTCATTTCCCTCATCTTCACCTCCTGGCTTCCCTGGATTCCTTCAGTCTCAACTAAAATCCTACATTCTACAAGATTCTGTGACTAATCTATGGCCTTCTATTCTATTCTAATTCTATGACCTCTCTGTTAATTATCTCCAATTTGTCCTATATGTAGATTGTTTTGTACATAGTTTTTTGTATGTTGTCTCCTTGATTAGACTGTGAGCTCCACGAGAGCAGGGACTGTCTTTTGCTTTTCTTTATATCCTCAGCATTTAGCATGCTGTCTGGCACATAGGAGATGCTTAATAAATGTTTATTGACTGACTGACATGGATGATAAAGCAGCAAATCTGAGGAGTTGGAGAGGTAGAATATTCTCCTCCCCAGGAGGAAATAATCTCTCTCTCTCTTACTCTCTCTCTCTCTCTCTCTCTCTCTCTCACACACACACACACACACACACACACACACACACACACATACACAACTGGAAGAAAGAGTATCCAAGAAAATAGGGTGCTCAACAGTACCAAATGATCCAAAGATAGATCAACAAAGACAAGGATTGAGAAAACCCACTAGATTTGGGCACTAAGAGATTACTCTGGATAGAGGAGTTTTAGTTGAGTGATGTGTTCAGATATCAGATTACAAAGGATGGAGAAACAAGTAGGAAGAGAACAGGTAACAATTATAAAATAGCTTTTTCTAGGACTTTGGCTAAGAAAGAGAGGAGACAAAAGACAGTAGTTTGAGCCAAATATGGATCTAATGGAGGTTTTTTAAGAATGGAGGACAAACATAAAAAGGGAAACAGGAAAGGGAAATCACAAGGCAATTAATATAGTTAAACTGTGTGCATTTCTACATGGAAAGATGATGCTTGTAACTCATAAGAACTTTCTCGTTATTGGGGCAGTTAGAAGGAGTATACATATAGGTACAGGGCACAGGTGTGAGTTGAATATGATGGAATAACTAAAAAATCAATAAAATTGAGAGGTGAGAAAGAGAAATGCATTGGGAGAAAGAGAAAGGAAGAAGTAGAATGGGGTAAATTATCTCACATAAAAGAGACAAGAAAGCTTTTACAAGTGAAGGAGATGATGGGGCAGGAGGCAGGGAATGCCTGAATCTTATTTTCATTGTAATTGACTCAAAGGCAGAAAAACATACACAATCAGTTGAGTATAGGAATATATCTTGCCCTACAGAAAAAGCAGGAAAGGAGGAAGATTAAAAAGGTGGGGGGGGGGGAGGGGAGGAGGCGGGGTTGTGCTCATAGAAAGGAGAGTGGATTGGGAAAGGTAGTGGTCAGAAGCAAATCACTTTTGAGGAGGGACAGGGTAAAAGGAGAAAAACAGCAGAATAAATAGGGGGAAATAAGATGGAGAGAAACATCATTAGCGATCATAACTGAAAAATTTTTGAAGCAAGTTTCTTTGATAAAGGTCTCATTCATTGCTCAAAGATATAGAGAAATGGGTCAAATTTATAAAAACAAGAACCACTCCCCAATTGACAAATGATCAAAAATATGAACAGGCAGTTTTCAGATGAAGTAATCAAAACTATCTATAACCATATGAAAAAATACTTAATCACTATTGATTAGAGAAATGAATAGTAAAACAATTATGAAGTACTACTTCACATCTATTAGATTGACTAATAGGAAAAGGAAAATGACAAATGCTGGAGGAAATGTGGGAAAACTGAGACACTAATGTACTGCTGGCGTTGTGAAGTGATTCAATCATTATGTAGAGTAATTTGGAACTATGCCCAAATATTTATAGCAGCTCTTTTCTGGTGGCAAAGGTTTGGAAATTGAGAGGATGTCCATCCACCAAGGAATGACTGAACAACTTGTGGTATACGGTTGTGATGGAATACTATTGTGCTATAAGAATCGATGAGCTAAATATTCTTGGAACATGAATTGATGGAAAATGAAATGAGTATAAGCAGGAGAACATTGTACAGAGTAACAATAATGTTGTAAGATGATCAGCTGTGAATGACTTAGCTATTCTTAGCATACAATGATCCAAGACATCTCTGAAGGACTTACAATGAAAAATGCTATCCATCCTCAGAGAAAGAATTGATGGAGTCTGAACACAGAACCAAGCATCTTTTGCTTCATTTTTCTCGGGTTTTTGTTTTGGTCTATGTTTTCTTTTACAACGTGACTAATATGAAAATATGTTTTGCATGACTACACATATAACCTGTATCAAATTGCTTGCCTTCTCAATAAGGGTTGGAGAGAATTTGGAACTCAGTTTTTAAAAAAGAATGTAGAAAATTGTTTTTACATGTAATTGGGGGAAAACAAAATACTAAATTCAAAAAAGGAATGGAGCAGACTGAAATGTGTTTGTAGGCAACAGAGAATGAGCTAGTAGATAGGGAAAGACTAGGAAAGGAATTAGGGAAAGATTAAGAAGAGAAGAAAAGATGGAAGGAACAATCTTTTAGAAAAGATGGAAAAGAATGACATCAGGAAAACATGTAGAGTGACTGGATAGGATAAAGGCCACTTCATTAGAGACTGGAGTAAGAGGAGAGAGAGTAAAGACAGCAGATAGTAAAGGAGTAATGAGATGTAGAGAATGGGAAAAGAAGGAGGTCTTGATTTTCTCAATAGAAAATGATACAAAGTTCTCAGAAGTGAGGGTGTGGGGAGAGTTTTGTGGGAGATTTGAGGAGAGAAGCAAAGGTTTAAAACAGGTAAGTGAAATAAAAAATCAACTAGGGTTGAATAAAAGAACTAGCTTGCAAAGATTCAGTTCAGATTAAATAACACACATTTGTTGTGGACTCGTTCAGCACAGTTCCATGACTTTGGCTCCATTCAACAGCTAATTTGAAGCAGAGGAGTTGGGCAGAGGGGACAGTCTAGAGTTGGAGACTGAGAAGTTGTGAGTGACATTGGAGTTTAACACAAGGGTTTGAAAGTAGAAAATAGGGTATAGTTTAAGTTGTTAAATAAAGGGTCAAAACTGGAAGTGGAAGAATAGGAAACCAGAGAAACATGGCCTGGTAAAGTAATAGGGGGTGAATAGATTATAGGTCACAGTGAGAATAAAGAAGAGGTTTAATATAGTAAGACCTAGGAAGAAATGGAATGATTGGAATGTATGATCAAGAGTTCTTGATCATGAGATGGTTAAAAGCCCAGAAGTCAATATGAAATTATAACTATATGGAAATTCTCAACCTATAATCCTAATTGACCATGAAAGTAAATAAATTGAGAGGCTTGGACTAGATAATTGGATCTATGATGGCCAGATCTTGATCTATGATCCTATGAAATAGGATATAAATTAAAATATTTGACTTGGAAATATATTCTGATTTCTTTCATGGAGTATTTGTCCTTTATATTTTATATTAACACTTTGCAAGTCCTTGGAATGGAATATAATTATCTCAGAAATCAGAAACTTTTGAGATAGACATATAAAATCAAGCCAAGAGAAGCATCTGATTGAAAAAAAACACAAATTAGCAGCACAAAAAATAAATAATTTAATCAGTTCTGCGAATATAGAACCAATAGGTTGGAAATGACCACAAGTTTTCATGTAGCCCAGTCTTCTGGCTCCAGTTGGGGCAATGATAAATTCAGTAATTAAAGTCTCATACACTATAAATGTGGAGAAAACATGTTGGGAAGTGGGATCCAGAGAAAAGGATGTTGGTCTCAGAAATTCACAGGGATAGTGAAATAAGCCATGAGGAAAGACAATAGACATGTTTTTTAGAAGTAATGGGAAAACTGATTGTAGTTCTCAGAGTAAAGTTGGAGAGGTGAATGGTACAGTGTGGGACACACATGGCAGCAGAATAGGTAACAGATGGGAGGGAATATGAGTTAAGGTTTGAAGGGATCAGCCTAGGGCTGGCTAGATATAATAAGCTATGTGAACTTGTGATCTCTCACTCATTAATCAGAACTTCAATAATAGAATATTTTATAATTATGTAATATTGAGCACATGAATAGGATGATTTCAATCTTTTCAAATTCCCAAGGAATTTAACAGTTTTATCTTTATAACTGCTTTGTGTATCAGCTGAACTGCTATTCCAATGATATATCTCTCTTAACACTAGAAGGACCATGCACGTCAATTGATGCAATAATTTTTTAAATAAGTTTTTATCATTTTATTATTATTTCTCCTATCCATGTAAATGTAACTGAAATACAAATAATTACAAGGAATTTTATAATTTTACTTTGAAATACAAATTTCCATCCTACTATCTCTAGTATGTGCAAATGCACTGTGTCAATTGATTCACCTTGGTCCTTTGAGGTATTCTTAAATTTTTGTCTTTAGAACACTGTCTCTTGTGTTCACCTCAGAGTGACAGAGAAAAATCTGAAGGTCTTCCAGTGGCACCTTTCATGGACCGAGATAAAGTGACCAAACCTACAGCCCAAATTGGATTCATCAAGTTTGTCCTAATCCCAATGTTTGAAACAGTTACCAAGGTAAGTAACTGACATTGGATTATATATTATATATAAAGAATCTCTAAGCCTTCTGAAAGACAACCATATTCATAGCATTATCCAGGTGAAACCTGTTCAGTGACGTAATTACTCCTAAAAGTGATGTTTATGGCAAGTGGTTTTCACTCAGAATCCCAAAATCTCAGATATGGGTATGGGTCCCAGTGGCCATATAATACAACTTGTACCTTTAAAGTAATTCCCCCTACATAAACTTTGCTTTAAAGCCTCTGCTCAGAGAGGACCCATTAATTCTTGAAATGGCCCGATCTTCTTTTGGATGGCTCTGATTATTAGAAAGAAAATTATAGATCGTCTAAATTTGCTTCTCTGAACTTCTACCCATTAGTACTCTTTCTGTCTCCTGGGCCCAAGCAGAAAAAGTAAAACCCTTCATTCGGAAGACAACCTTTTCATGCCTACCCTAAATCATCATTTAATTAATCCTCCTAGTATGAACTTGAAGGTCATCTATGCCTTCACCCAGAAACTTATCAAAATCCATCCCAGAAGTGGGGAACCTGTGACACTGAGGTCACATGTAGACCTCTAGGTCCTCAAGTGTAACCCTTTGATTGAATCTAAACTTCACAGAACAATTCCTCTTAATAAAAGGATGTGTTCTGTAAAACTTGGACTCAATCAAAAGGCTGCACCTGAGGACCTAGAAAGTCACATGTGGCCTTGAGGCCATAGGTTCCCCAGCCCTGGTCCTAAGATATGATGCCCAGAACTAGAAACAGTAATCCAAATGTTGTCTGACCAGTAAAGGGCAGTGGGGAAGGGACAGGAATAAGCCTTTATTTATAGTGCCTACTATGTACCAGGCATTGTGCTAAGTAATTTTACAAACATTATCTCCTAGATATACCTACCTGTATATTGTTCTTCACAACAACCCTGTAACAGTAGGTGCTATAATTGTTTCCATTTTACAGATGAGAAAACTGAGGCAGATAGCAGTTAAGTGACTTGCCCAGGGTCACAAAGCTAACAAGTGTCTAAAGCTAGTAAAGTGTCTAGATTCAGACTCAAGTCTTTCTGACTCCAGGTCCAGTACTGCACTACATAGCTGTGCCACCTGTCTCACTAACTCCTCTGTCACCCTAGACACTATGCCTCTTTTCAGACTGAAAACCCATTAGAATCTTTTACTGCTGTATAAAATATAATAAATTTCTTGCCATCTCAAGGAGGGAGAAAAAGAAAGATGGAGAGAGAGAATTTGGAACTCAAAATTTAAAAGAAAATTCATATTAAAAATTAATTTTACATGTAATTGGAAAAATATTTTTAAAAAAGGATGACAGTGTTGATTCATATTGAACTTGCAGTTTATTAAAAACCCCACATTTGCCTCTTTACAACTTCTACCCTCTGGGTCCAAACATAATAAGTTAAAACTTCATTGCTATATGACAACTTTTCTATATCCCTTCTAATTCTTCTATTTTCCCAATCTAA
The DNA here is from genome assembly GCA_028658325.1 of Potorous gilbertii. Classification (NCBI taxonomy): domain Eukaryota; kingdom Metazoa; phylum Chordata; class Mammalia; order Diprotodontia; family Potoroidae; genus Potorous; species Potorous gilbertii. The sequence goes on along the minus strand of CM053771.1, from coordinate 345,712,895 downwards.
ACATTTATTGGACAAATTGCTGAGGATTCATGCTCCTTCATTTTGAACTTGTAAGGTATAAGATAAAACAATATTAGTGTTATCTCAGGCATCTACTGTTTTATTATTCCCTAAATTTTGTTTTGAGTTCTAAATTTACATTAAATTTACATTTGTTTTATAGTTATTATGAGAACATGATCTTCATGAGAAGGTGTAAAATAGATAGTATAGTTCTCCCCAGGAAACTTCAACTCAGATCTTCTGATTCCAACTCCAATGTCATTTTCACTGCATTTATCTCAGATTGCACAAATAAATATGCATATAATCCCTATTCATATTTCAAATTAATGATGGTCAGATGAGCTCCCCCTGTGACAATAGCACAATTAGAATATTTGTTATACAGCATCCACCCATATGCAAAGAGTAGGGCACCTTATTCTTGACTAATTTTAATTGTATTAAGAGTAATGAAATTTTTAAATATGTATATTTATTTCTTCTAGCTTTTTCCTATGGTTGAAGAATTGATGCTTCAGCCTCTTTGGGAATCTAAGAATCGTTATGAGGAATTAAAAAAAATAGATGATGCCAAGAAAAAGGTAAAATATAATAATGCCTTACTGATGACACTCGATAATCTTTCTTGATAATATATTGAAAAACCTTTAAAATGATCATATTAGGTGAAAATAATGACATTAATACTTTCTACATAAGAAAAAGTAAAAGCACACTTCAATTTTCCTGAAAAGCAATATATTCATAGATAACTCTCCAAGTATAGAAAGGAGACTCCTCCAAATCCATATTCACACTGTAGTTCTTATTTTCCAAAAGAAAAATGGTGCAATATGACAAATCCAGGAGCTCTTCATTGCATTTACTTGTCCTACGTCATATTAAGCATTTTAGTTAAAGCAATGGTGAGTGGGATTATTCAACCATTTGTATTTGCTCCCACTTAGCATACTACTGACTCATTGCCTAGATGGACTTCTCAGTATAAATGCTCTTCTATTTTGGGAAATTGTATAAAGAATTTATAATTTTCTCTTTTTTTAGCTCTAAGTCCCCAGCCAGAGATAGCATTTTGGCAAGACGTCTCAGCGTTAGATTTCTCCCTCTCAAATTGCTTCCTCCCAAACTCAGACGAGCGCACACCTCTGCTAAACACTATAGTAAAAACCAAGTACAAGATTAAAATAAAGAAGGTACATAGTTTCCCCGCACCCAGAGGGAAATGTTTCAGGCTTCCATGAGCGAGCCCAATTGAAGAAATGATTTTTGTTGCTATTAATAATAACTCGCATTCATGTGTACTTTAAGGTTTACAAAACATTTGCTTATTTGATACCCACAGTAACCCTGGAAGGTGAGTGCATTACTATCCTCATTTGGCAGAGGAAGAAAATGAGGCTAATAGAGGTTGTTATTTGCCCTGTTAATGAATAAGCAAAAATACTGATTTAAAAAAGAATTGATACTATTTGCGTTTCTATGTAATGTAAGCTATACATAGGATGTAAAGGTATTCCTCCCGGACAGCTCCCTATAGTATGTGACTTGGTACTTCATTTCAGGAGACGACACACTTCTGGCTGCTTCAGTCGTATTATGGCTCAAAGGAATTTTGCTTAGACCTGAATGGGCACTTGGTCCTCTTCTTTGACAGTAGCAGGAAAGTGGGGGTTCTGTCAGCTAAGAGGAGAAACTACTTAATAGGTCCTTTCTTTTCCTGCAACCCTCCTAGGGGCATCACATAACAGAAAAATAAACATATACTTCAAAAGAAAATTGCATACCAAATTTGGGAGGGAAATCCAGAAAATGCAAAATAAAATTTCAATAAAAGAATTCAATATCTAATAACCTTAATCAAAAACATCCAGAGTTGGGACAAACTCAACTTTAAACTCAAGTCGTAAAGGGGAAAAAAAAAAAGAACACAAAATCAATAATTCAAGAATGTCAGAATTTTAAAGGTAACCTGGATGTTTTCAATGCATGAAGTTATAATGTAGATAATTCTTAGAAACAGGAAGAAAAAATTAATATGGTTTTTAAATTCTCAAAGCTGAGAAAATAAAGATATAAGAAAGAGATATATTGTTCCCACTTGTAACTAGAAATCATGCTTTCTAGCAAGGTATGGAGAGGTCCAAGGGGAAAGCCAAAGTAAAAAGAAACTGATCTCCTTTTCTTCTAGACCCTACCTTCAGAGCTGTGGGGCACAGCCACTCTTTCTAGACCACTCCTTCCTTCTCCCATCTTTAGTCCAGTCCAAATTTCCCTGAGAATGTCAGACTGTCTAATCAACCTGAATCTTGATTACTCATGAATTGTCCTGAGTTACATGATTATCTCTGCTCTTGCTTACAAGAGTTTTTAAGTCAAAACCATACAGAAGTCTTTCAGTTGACTCAACACTAGGAAGGACTGTGGAGGTTAGGAGGAAAGGGGAGATAGAATTCATTAAACACCCCTGGTGTGCTGAACACTGCTAAGCACTTCACAAATATTTCATTTGATCCTTCTAACAACTCTAGGAGGTAAATATTATTGTTATTTTCCTCATTTTACAGTTGAGGAAACTGAATCAAACCCAGGTTAAATGACTTACCCAGGGTCACACAGCTCACTTTTTTTTTTTTTTTACCCATTTTTTAACCCAAGTCTTCATATTTTAAATCATATGTTAACTCCTGTCTCCAGGTCCAGAGCTCTATCCACTACACCACCTAGCTGCCTTGTGTTGGGGAAGAAAAGAATGCTTTGCCCTTCCACCTTCCTGTTTGTGGAGACTAAAGCATGGTACTTTAAAGATCACTCCCAAAGTATTTATGGATGCTTGAAAAGAGCTCTCTTACTTAAATCTTCTAGGTTCTTCCCACTCAATTTGCTTGGAACTTTCTGTCTTCTCTGAAACGTAAAACATTTAAAGCATTCGGATCTTTTCTATATTCCAAATTAGTGAAGGTTACGTAAGTTCCACCTATGTCAATAGTCCTACGAGAATACTTGTATAGAACATTTCCAAGCAATCAGAAAGAATATTCTGCTTTTCTTCTCATGCCCTTTAAGGTTCTTTTATTGGGTTCTCCATGTGTGCCACGGATCCCATTTAATAGCCTACAGATGTAATCCTGTGGATTTTATAGTGTTGGTTTGGACTTTTTAATCCTCCCACAAACACTTTAAAACACACACACAGACACACACACACACACACACATACACACAGCACAACACTACAAATGTTTTCCTTTTCCTTTTCCAGGCCATTTATGAGGAAAATTAGAAGACTGTTGAACTCAGTTATGAACTAGATCTGTTAAGTTTCTTGGGATTCTTCAGCACAGAACAAAGACAATCCTTCCTGAAGTCTTACAGGACCTTATTTTATAAGAACTGAATTATCAGTAATGAAAGAACTAAGGGAAGAGGGGAAGGGGGGTGTTGTAGGAGAGGAGAACGGAATTCGTCATAGTCTACAGAATTTTATTTTTTAAACTGTCTTTTAAATAACATATTCTTATACAGAAACAGGTACTGTTCTTACTTTGTACATTTGTGTGTAAAATGGCTACTTTTGCTCGAAAATAAACAGTTGTTGAATAAATGTTTAACTGAAAACAGGAAGTATTTCTACTGTTCACATATGTGGGACATTTGTACTTTTACCCAGAATGTAAATTTAGAACAATTGACCGGCATAATGAGGTATATACATGGAGCCTCACAATATTAAAACTTGGAGTAGTATTATATATGTCCAAGCAAGTAGAATGTGTTTGTGTAATGTGTTTCTGTAATGAGTAAGACTAAGGTGCATACATGTATAACATGTGGACATATAGGATATAATGTCAGCCTACACAGTATAACTATGGGTGTATTGACTCAGTATCCTATGAGGGCATGTAAACATGTGTAATAATTGTGAATGAAAACAAAAATATACCCATTTCCAGTGAAATGATGAATTAAATGTTTGCTCTAAAGATGAGGAAGGGCATCAGTTTCAACAAAGTTGAAGTTTTAGGAAGGCAAATGTGATTTTTGACTAGCTTCTTATCAGGACTCTCTGATAAACTATCACTTTAAATGTTCTAGGGATATTCTGTATAACAAGACACTCACAGAAGTTGAGGACAAAGCCTATAATTGTTTATATTTCTGCTTTAAGTCTTTCTGAAAAAGAAATAGATATACACAAAGCCATACGTCTTCTAACTACAAAGCATGTTTTTTTAACACTAGATCACTATTGTTTTTTTAAAAATAGTCAATTATTTCTTCTATGTGAAGTGAGGTTTTCCGTTCAAGAGGCATCCAAAATATGAGTTGGAATGAATGAAAAACATTTTTTAAAATAAATTTTATTGATCTTTTGTTTTTCTAATATCACCACAGTTTCCCCCAATATCACTCCCTCTCCCTCTCTCACAGAACCATTCCATGTAACAAATGCTATTTTTTAAAGACAATAAAAGATAAAGATGAAAAATCAATTTAGCTGATTAATACATTCAAAAAAGTCTGAAAACATGTGCAATCTGCAATGCTTGTGAACCTCCCACCTTTGGAAAGGGATGGGGTTGGAGTTCCAGACATGCTTGTTCTTTTATAATTTTGCAACATGTCTTTTTCATTTGTGTGTGCGGTTGTTTCTTTCCACTCACATTGTTGAAGTCATTGATTAATGTGGTTTTCTTGGGTCTGCTTACTTCACTCTCCATTAGTTTATATAGACTTTTCCATGCTTTTCTGTATTCACCAAATTCATCATTTCATAGGGCACAGTAAAATGCCATGTACCACAATTTGTTTAGCCATTCCCCAACTTAAGGACATTTATTGTTTTCAATTCTTTGCTATTACAAAAAGTGAAGCTATAGATATTTTGGACATTCTTTTAATCAATGGCTTCCTTAGGGGAGTAAGACCTAGAGTAAACCTCTGGGTCGAAGATAATGGATATTTTAATCACTTTATTTGCCTAACTTCAAATTGCTTTTCAAAATGTTTATACTGATTCATAGCTCCATCAGCAATGAGTCAGAGTGCCTCTTTTTCCACAAGCCCTTCATTGTTGACCATTCCCATCTTCTGTCATCTTTGCTAGTTTGCAGGGTACGTGGTGAAATCTTAGGGTTGTTTTGATTTACGTTCTTCTCTTTTGGAGGAATCTGGAGCACTCTTTCATGTGCCTGCAATTCTTTTTTGTTCATATTCTTTAACCACTTATCTATAAAGGAATGGGTAAAAAAAAAGCATTTCATAAGGACTTACTATGTGCCTAGTAACTGTGCTAAGCGCTAAGGACACAAATAAGAAATTGAGACAATTCCTGTTCTCATGGAGCTCACATTTTAATTAGGGTAGACAGTACAGGAGGATTCTACTGACAAACTGATGGAAAGCTCTGATGATAGTTAAGGTTAGACTGTAAACCATGCAATGGTACCACAGGTAGTCTGGGGAGAGTTCAGAGATCATTTAGTATAACTCCCAGATGAAACACAACTCTGCTCTACAACTTCCCAATGGGTCCTCTTTGAAAACTAAGGATGAACAACTTCACAACCACAGATGAAAAGCTCAATCAACATATAGAAGCATATTCCATTTTAAATTCAATTCAACAAAAATCTATTCCATTTTTGGATTGCATTTTCCATCCATTGGTCTTAGTTTTACTCTCTATAAAGCAAAAGAAAAAAAAAACTAATCCCTTTTTTCTGGGACTCATAGTGAACTTCTGGGCAATCTCAACACTGAAAACAGAGCTTAACTTTTATGTATATTATTTCAAGCTTTGATAACCATTCGTTTCTCTTGTTTGTTGTTTTCCTGTCTTGGTAGATGCCATTGTGCTACTGCTTCTCATCTCATTCATTTTTGGTCTGGAAAATGGTTCATTATTTCTTTAATTCTCTTCTCAATCTTCTTGTTTTCCCCACTGATACCAGAACAAAAGGCAGGCCTGAAACCAAGCTTATGTGCAGTTATTGATATTTTTCTGTCTCTTGTTCCCTCTTTATGGCAACTCAATTGTCTCAGAAAGTAGGCCAAAGAGTACTTCACAAAGTAAGTGGAAATTCAGAAAATGTGCAATTCCTTCCTTATCAGATTCAACCTTCTGATTTATGTAATTCCTCTCCACCCTTCCCTCCCTGCTGCTACAGAAAGGGAGGGGATAGAGGGGAGTCATTTGTTCTTCTTGTGCAGCTCTACAAGAATAACTTATCTGGAAGACGTGTTGAGTGAACAAGTGAGGGATCAGCCCTTTCTGCTCTTCATCACGTTGTTATCTTATTAGGGTTCTTGGTTTCTTAGCTTTTATTCTTGCACATAATTTCTATTTTGGAGATGCTTGAGGATTGGAGAATATGTCTAGGTCAAGTGATTCTGCTATATCTTTTTATATCTATTTGTCCAACCCATAAGCATGTAAGCTTCTTGAAATGATTGTTTCAATCTTTGTACTTGTATGCCCAGTACCTGGCACAGTGCTTCTACACCAGTGCTTAATAAAAACATATTGATTGATGGATTGAAGGAGGCCTCCAAAGGGCTGAAGATGTGGGGATTCTGTAAATTTGGGGATCCCTATGTCAAGGTGGGTTTCCATTAGCTGTCTGAAGGTATCCGAAAGCTATGTCTATCATATTAGACCGACTTGTGATAGGTGCTGGGAGAAATAACCAAAATGGCTTCTTGGACTTCCCTTTTGGAACTGAAAAGGCTTCATTTCTGATATATGTCTGGATGTTTCATCAATTTTCTTCTCCTACCAGGAATTCCAGGGTAGTGATTAGTGAGGAAGTAAAAATTGTTATCTCTATCTTTATTTTTTTATCTTATGTCTAACTACAAATTTATTCTTTTTCTCATAGAAATAGAGAGCTCCTTCTGTAGCCTTGACTGAATTCTGAGAAACCTTCCCAGAGGTTCATCCTTCCACCTTAGTTCATTGGGGGATTCATGGTGAAACAGACATCAAATATTCCAATAAGTCTGTTCACAAAATAAATTTCTGTTATCAACTCAATTCTTCTGAGCTAACCTCCAGATTCTAAAACTTGCTCTAAATTCAATGAAAAAGGAAGTTTTCATTCAGTGCCATTTGTTCAGAACTTTGCCTTTTGAAGCATCTTGAATCTGATATAGGCCATTAGGCAATTACTGGCAGGCTGGAATAGACCACAGCATTCTGACACATCATCCGGCCTTTGCTGAATCTCTCAAGTAAGGACAATTCTAATTGTAGGGAAGTTTTTCCTTACACTAAGCTCAAGCAGAACTCTTTGAAGTATCAACCTACTGCTTTTAGTTTTGTGTCATGAAGCCAAAGAGGATAGACCTAAACCCTTTTCTATACAAAACCCTTTAAAATACTTTAAAACAGATAAAATTTCTACCCAAAATCTTCCCTGTTCCAGGTACATCATTCAACATTTCTCATATGACAAAAATCAAAAGACCCTTAGTTGTCCTTCCTAGCTACCGTCCTCTGTTCATCTTATCAAAATTCTTCCTAAAATGTGGTGCTCATAACTGAACACAATACACTAGATGTAGTGCATAACCATGTCTCCTATTTTGTACTTGTTTGGGTTTTTTTTAAATCTAAGTGCACTGTTACTCTTATCTCTCTTTTGAATTTAATTGTGTAACCCCGATCTGGGAAGGCTTGAAAGTTCCCTGAAAGATAGCCCTTTGATAATGCATAGCTCTAGAGAGAAGTGACTCCTGATTAGCTAAGATCTTTCTGGAAGAGAGAAACAAAAAAAAGGGAATGAGGTGAGGAAGAAGGCATGAAACTAAATCTGAATGGCAGACAGCTATAGACATGGGAGGAAAATCTCGTACCCCCTTATGCCCCTTGATTTCCCATGCCTGTACTCCCCAGAGATTTCTAAGTGAACTAGTAAGGTGAAATCATTTTTTCCCCAGTTGAAATGAGACTCCATTTGACTCCTTGATCATAAAGTCAGTTTTACTCTTGTATGTTCTATTACCTAAAGTTTTGGAGTTGCAACGTTTTGACTGAGTCCAAGTTTTACAAAACAAATCCTTTTATTAAGGGGATCTGTTCTGTGAAATTTGGATTCAGTCAAAGGGTCACACTTGAGGCCACACATGTGGCCTGGAGGTTGCAGGTTCCCCACCTCTGAAACTAAGCTGCATAGCTTCCCCGATTAACGTTTTACTTGCTTGCTGTAATAAAAATGTTTTCCTACTAGCCATGACTCTTTTGTGTAAGATTTTCTCTCCCATTTGGTAGGTAAGAAGCTAAGCTAGTAGAGATCAAGTTAATTGTTAGCAGAGGCTTGCTAGTGAATATTTAATAACAAGAAACCTGAAAATGCACAACACATTTTTAAGTTTAATATGCATTATTAAAATTGTCTTCTTCACTTTAAGGCTAAACAATCCACAAAACAGTAGGTCAAACTCTGATATGTAATTCTTGCCAGTTTCCAAGGTGTAAAAATACACTTATTAACCACTGGCTCTCATGGGCTTATGTAAGCTGACTCCAGAGCATCCCTAGAGTTGGGATGAAACTACTCTTCCTCACACAATGACCACGGAAAGTAGATTTTTTTTCTTGACCCCTTAAAAAAAATTGTACCATTCTTCCCCTCCCCCTACCTACTTTCTGGCTCCCAGAGCCCAATGGTAGCAAAAATGGAGTAGCCAGAGCAGCAACACAGAAAGCCCTTGCACTGCCCCCTCAGGGGGTAAATAAAATTGTACAATATTGCAGTCATGGAGTCCATGCTGAATAAATTGAAGGATACCATTAGAAAACTAACAGCTGATGTCACCAATGCAATAATGTAAAATTCAGTCACCAAGGCGTTTGATACTGGTTGGCATAAAGCTACAGGTGGCAATGTGCTAGTTTAGACTTTTATGAATTGCTTGGTAATTTGTACACAACCAGTATGTGCAAGTTTAGTCAATGTTCTTGGTAACTGGGAAACTTTGCCTTCCACAGTGTCTCCTACACTAAAGATTATAAACTTTATGATGTAGAAACAATATATGATTTATTTCAAGTTTCTGAAGAATTGTCATTTTTATATAACAATGTGAAAATGGTTCATGGAAACCTTATTCTGGAAAATATGTTGAATAAAAGTGGAGCTGGAAACAAATGGGCTTAAATTTTTTTTATATCATCAACCAATATATCTGAAGACTGTTTCCTTATAAAGAATGAGATTCCAATTTGTCATCATTATACCAGCCAAATTATGAATATTTGGTTCCTATACACATACTTTCTGTGAATTGTCAGACTTTAGGAACTAGTTTATACTATATTTAATAAAGAAAAAATCTATCTTTGAAGTCGAGTAAGATTATATATATATATATACATATATGTGCATATGTATCTATGTGGGTGCTTGTTTATTTCAGTAGGCAATTAGATCAGTTAATTCATCTAGGATCCAGTTCTCTACAGAATGTAGAGTAAGACTATGAACATGTAATATTACTTTTAAATATAACTCCACTTGTCAGACTAGATACAGATTAAGATGACAAAGATTGCCTTCTTTGATGATGTTGCTTTTTATTTTAATTTTTTTATTCCAAAGAGATCATCTCTAGGAATCAGTTTTTTGAAAGACTTACAAAGGTTCTGACCAAACTACCCAAGCATACAGTAGTACAAAGAATTTTGCCTTACTTAACGTCAGAATATGTAAACCCTGAAGAGGAGTATGTCAAGTTAATTCTACCTGACCTTGACTAGAAAAAGTCTATTGAGATTGTGTCAGTGTTCTACAGAAAAAAAAAGGGGGAATTTGCTACTGCCTAAAACTCTTCCAGGAGAAATAAAGAATAGTTCTAGAATGTTACAGTTTATAGAACATTAGAATCATTTCAAATCCAAGAAATCTGCCTAAATAGCATTCCAAACTTTGTAAACCTCAAAGTCTATCCATCCATGAAAAATCACTTGATACCAAAAATTAAAACTGCATGTTTACAAACATTTTCCCTTGCTGCTCATGTAAATTCATCTGTGTGCTTAGGAAAGATTTTGGAATTCACAGATAAGTAGTTTGTACTTGATGACATTCTACCTTTTCTACAACAAATTCCTTCCAGGAATCTGCAGTCCTCATGGGAATTTTAGGTATTTACAACTGTACTTTTACACTAAAGAGTAGTGTGCTGGGAAACTATTCTCTCTTTTGATTCCTCGTAGTATTAAAAAGTAATCTTAATCTCAATGAGTTCAACTCTTTTATTTTGGTCATAAAAGAGATACTTAATAGACTGGAAGCTGAATATAAAACCAAACTGGAGTATCTTCACTTAATGCAAGGAGAACAAAATGAGGAGGGGAGCAAGATGACAGATTAGGGGGCAGCAATTGAGCCAAACTTTTCCAACATTCCTGTCCAAACAACTGTAAAATAACTCTTCAAAGAGAATTCTGGAGGAGCAGAGCCAAAAGAAGGTCAGAGTGAGACATTTTTCCAGTCCAAGACAACTTAGGAGATGAGAAGGAAAAGTCTGTGACATTGAGGTGGAGGCCACCTAGAGTGTACCCAGTGGCAGCAATGGTGGGGCTAGGAGGGGTCTGCAACAGCAGCTTCAGGCACTCACAGACAGAGATAATGAGGGGACTAGACAACTAATCGGAAAGAGATTACAAGGGACCCTGCATTAACTGTGAGCCTGTGTGGACACTGTGACCAGGTACTGTTTGAAAATTCCATTGCCCCCATGCAGTTCTGAATTCCAGGGCAGAGAGGAGCACTAGAACTTGTGGCTACAGAGGAGTAAGGAACATGGTCAGAGTTTCAGGGACTAGAGTAGTGTTGCAAGGGATCAAGGGGCTTTCTTGGGTAAAAACCAGAGTGCAGACCAAGAGAGGTTACATCTCTCCCTGGATGCACCCACCTTGGAAGTACCAAAAACTTACAAACTTGGGACAATGCATCACTTCCAGATGAACTGAGCACAACTTTAACATAGAGTTCAAAGTCTAGAAATAGACTGGACAAATGAGAAAACCACCAAAAAAGTACCTGATCACAAAAAGCCTTTGGTGGCAAGGAAGAGCAGGACACAAACTCAGTAGAAGACAACATGAAAAGAACTACAAGCAAAGTCTCAAAAGAACAAAAGCATATTGGACACAAGTCTAACAACAATTGTTGGAAGAATTAAAGAGATAAAAGTGGTAGAAGAAAAAGTAGGGAAAGAAATGAGAGTGATGCCAGAAAATTATGAAAAATAAAAGAGGCACAAAAGTTCACTGAAGAAAATAACTACTTAAAAAAGCAAAATTGGCTAAATGGACAAAGAGATACAAAAGCTCATTGAAGAAAATAAGTCCTTAAAAATTAGAATTGGGTAAGTGGGACAAGTGGAAGTTGACTCCATGTGACATTAAGAAACAATAAAACAAAGTCAAAAGAATGAAAAAGCAGAAGAAAATGTAAAGTATCTCATTGGGAAAAGCCACCAACCTGGATAAAAGATTGAGATGATTTAAGAATTCTGAAATATCAAAAATCCATGATAAAAAAAAATCCAGACATCATATTTTAAGAAATTATCAAGGAAAAAGAGTCTCAAATCCTAGGAACAGAGGTTAAATAGAAACTGAAAGAACACACTGATCACCTCCTAAAAGAGTCCCCAAAATAAAAACTCCCAAGAATAATTCTAGGCAAATTTCAGAGCTCCTAGGACAAGGAGAAATTATTGCAAGCAGTCAGAAAAAAACCATTCAAATGTTATGAAGCCATAGTCAGGAACACACAAGATAAAACTACTTTAGAAGGACTAAAGTATGTACTTAGGAAATCTTATCATTGTGGGTTCTTCCATCTTCCTGCTACAGATTGAAAACCATTGTACCCAACACTCCCTGGCCATGCTATTTCTATCTTTTTATTAACCCCTTTCAGGTATAATTTTGAAGTGTTAATCTCAGCTCCAATATGAAGATGGGTGGACTAGGGGCTCATTGTGTGCTCTAATATTCTTCCCTCTAAAAAAGAGGTTCTTAATCTGGGGAAAAAAAACTTTTTTAAAAAATATTTCATTTTAAAATAACTGACTTTCTTTATAATTCTATGTATTTATTTTATGAAATTTAAAAATATTCTAGGAGATGCTGGAGTCAAGATGGCAAAGTAGAAAAATTCACATATGCTAGCTTCTAACCCACAGCCCATAAAATATCTATAAAGAAGAACTCCCAATAAATTCTGGAGCAGTGGAAGCCACACATCAATGGAGTGGAGATTTCTGTTCCAGAGAGACCTGAAAAACCGACACCAAAGGTCCGTCCACACCGAACCTGAGCAGAGCCCAGCCCTGCCTTGGCCGAGAGGGCACTGAGAGGAGCAGATTCAGTCAGGCTTCAAGGACAAAATCTCCAGCGTCCAAGCAAGTCCCTCCACCCACAGACACAAAGGTCAGCGAAAGAGCCTGTTTGGCTGGCTAAGAGGGGAGCAGGGTGTCTCCATAACTCAGGCCCCCTTGGGAGGCAGCAGCACACACGGGCTCCCAAACCAGGCAGGAGATCAGATCCATTACTGAAGATCTCCACATAAACCCCATGAGGGAACTGAGCCCCGTGAGGTGACCCTGCCCCCACCTGAGCAGCTGAACTTAATCTCTCACTGAATAGCAGCCCTGCCCCTACCTGAGCACCTGAATTTAATCTTACACTGAATAGCAGCCCTGACCCTGCTGAAAGCCCTGAGGCTGGGAAGCAGCATTTGAATCTCAGACCCCATGCACTATCTGGGCAGATCTGGAGGTTAGGTGGGTGTGGAAAGGAATCTCAGAAGTCAAGTTACTGGCTGAGAAAATGCCCAGAAAAGGGAAAAAAATAAGGTAATAAAAGGTTACCTTTTTGGTGAACAGGTATCTCCTCCCATCCTTTCAGATGAGGAAGAACAATACTTACTATCAGGAAAAGACATAGAAGTCAAGGCTTCTCTATCCCAAACATCGAAAATAAATATTCAATGGGCTCAGGCCATGGAAGAGCTCAAAAAGTTAGAGAGGTGGAAGAAAAACTGGGAAGAGAAATGAGAGAGATGCAAGAAAAGAATGAAAAGCAGGTCAACACCTTGCTAAATGAGACCCCCAAAAAATGTTGAAGAAAATAACACCTTGAAAAATAGGCTAACTCAATTGGCAAAAGAGGTTCCAAAAAAGCCAATGAGGAGAAGAATGCTTTCAAAAGCAGAATTAGCCAAGTGGAAAAAGAGGTACAAAAGCTCACTGAAGAAAATAGTTCTTTCAAAATTAGAATGGAACAGATGGAGGCTAATGACTTTCTGAGAAACCAAGAAATCACAAAACAAAACCAAAAGAATGAAAAAATGGAAGATAATGTGAAATATCTCATTGGGAAAACAACTGACCTGGAAAATAGATCCAGGAGAGACAACTTAAAAATTATGGGACTACCTGAAAGCCATGATCA
>CM053771.1:345667095-345698918 GCA_028658325.1 Potorous gilbertii | reverse complement strand
ATGCATTGAGTTTGGTTGTGCAAAAACTTTTCAGTTTAATGTAGTCAAAATTATCCATCTTGCATTTCAAAATGCATTCTATCGTTTCTTTAGAAAAAAATTCTTCTCCTCTCCATAAATCTGATAAATACACTATTCCTTGCTTCTCCAGTTTATTCATGGTATCAATCTTTATACCTAAATCATGTACCCATCTAGAAATCAGAGGTTCTTAATTTTGAGGGGGGGCCATGGAACTCTGGCAGTCTGCTGAAGCTCAAGAGCCCCTTCTCAAAACAAAATACATACAATACAAAGGATACCAATTATACTGAAACGCAGTTATCAAAATCCACTTTTTTTTTTAAATCTACTGTTTCAAGGTGAAGAACTCCTGCTGATCTTAACCTGAATTTTATAGATGAGATATCTAAAGCACAGACAAAAGCAGCTTATCAAGGGTTGTGCAGCTAGGAAGAGGACTAGAAGCCAGGACTCCTGACCCTTGAGTCATTGTTCTTTACATCATATTTGTACCTTACAAGGAGCTCAATTCTTGGCTGAGCACTAAGTGAACCAGGTACTTTAGTAGAGTAGCTACTTCTAGCCTTACTCTGCCTCAGTTTTCCTAAGTGGAAAACTGAGTATCATGCCTTGACTGACATAGTAGGATAATTTATCTATAAAAAATACCTTGAAAAGACTAGAAAATATTTTTAAAGCGGCAGTACTAAATCTACTACAGTACTAATTGCTTTTGAAACCCCATCCTTTACTAATTTCAAAGACACTGCTAAACAGGATCTTTAAAATTTTACCGATCAATCCTGGAAAACAGTATCAGTTCCTTAGTAAGATTAGACACGTGAATAAAAATTTTTTTTTAATGACAACTAGAGCAATTGACAAAAAGATTTTCTGTGTAATGACTAAGTGCATTCAGTATTTTTAACAAATAAAATTAACCCCGAAAGAAGCCTAATATTGATACTAAACATTTTTAATTTTCCTTTTTACTTAGTAAAATCAATGCAATTCAATACAAGGCTAGAAGTATTTTAACAAAAACAACGTTAAAATTACAAAACCAACCTTCTCGCACGGGGTTGCCTCAGGATTTCTCAGTTTGTTAAGATGACAGCACTGCAATTCTTTTCCAATTTTGTATTCCCAGAGTCGCAAAGTACAATCCTATAGATATTCAAAAAAGACAATAAGACTCATTGCTACAAGCTTCAATTCACTGCATATCACCCACATCAAATTAAATCTTACATACACACACACACACACACACACACACACACACACACACACACATACACACACTGGGACTGTTGTAGATACCTTTAGCAATAGTGTAAATTAATTGCAACCAATCTGAGGATTTCTGTGACTATGTCTATAGTTTGATACCACATACCACAATGATAGAAAAAGACTACCTTTTGGTGTATGAAGTAAAATTGTAAATTAGTAAAACTGTAAAATTAGTAAATTGCAAAAAATTTTCACATATGAACTAAAGACAATAAGAGAGGAAATGAGAAAATTTCAGCAGACTAGTTTGTTCTTCCGCCAAAACAAAAAATGGAGATATTTCTCCAATTGGAAAAAAGACCAAAAATTGTTTTCAAATAGTGCATTATTTTACAATGCTGTGACTCTGTGACTGTTCTCTGAATTTTCAACCAAAAACCATCAAGACTATATTACAATATAATCGGGAATTGATATTAATTAATGTGTATGGTATTGAATTATAGGATAAAACTAATACCATTTATCTTGTTCAGTGTCTACCCCAATAATTCTACAAATAACAAACAACTTAATACATTTACTGAATTTAAAGACCTGTGTCATAAAATTTCCACTGCAAAATTTAAAGAAGACTTTAAGGGGCCAGGGAAGGGAAGGCCTTAACAAAGCAAAAGAAAAATTAAAACTCAAGAAACCTAGATATCAATGCAAACCAACAAGAAAAAAATCAACTAGAAAATGAACTGGCAAAGCCATGAGAGACAAAAATCTGACTCCGGGTGGATAAAAGAAAAGTAGATAAACTGAAGCAACAAGAAAGAAAGTTTATGGACAAATGAATGAAACTATTTATAAAACCCTTGCTAATAATTCAGAAACCTTCATTCAGACATAATTACAGTAAATTAATGATTCTTTAAGATTAAGTCCTTTGTGATAGAGAATTAATATTTCTTTTTATATAGCAGTTGGGCTTTTGGGTGCTATTTTTACGACAAAAAAGTTGCTTATTAATGTAAAAAGAAACTACAATGGTAACAAATCTTAGAATCTCAATAATTCAGAAAATTGTGATTTCATCAGCATGAAGTCTGCCTCTAAGTAAGCAGACCACAACTTCCCTGTGAAACAATGAGTGAGCTTTGTGAGTTTCTGTGACTGAAAAATTTATCTCTTAGTGATAAATTGTAATGAACAGCAGTTTATTATGAGGCCCATACTCAAAGGCTTTTCAGTACGTGAGGACCTGTTTAAGTTTGCTTTCACTGTTTAAGTTTGCTTTCAGGTCTCAGACTTCAAAAATGCTGGGTAACTTTGCATGACATGATGAGGCATCCAATGGAGTAGATATGGAATAATCTTACTAAGGTAAGAATGCTACATTCTATGTATTTTTACATTTTGCACTTCTGTAGAATCTAAATGTCCTGGAGATTCAGAAAGTCTCCCTCTTATCTTCCTCATCTGAGATAATGATGGCATTTTTAGAACTAACGATGTTAATCCGCACAGGATCAAATAAAAGAGTCATGAAATTAATATTTTCTGTCTAATAAACTGCTGGAAACAAGAACTAGAGCAACCTCTTTATCTCAGGGAGGAAAAAACACAAGTGCCATCTAGAAGTACTGAACAGAACCAAAAAACAAACAAAAAACACCTCTCTAAAAGAACCTCCAGTTGTAGCATCCACAGGTTACATACACACGTATCTTGGGGACAAAGAAGGGTAAGAGACATGATGAAAACACGTACCCCTGAGGTAGACAGTAACAGATCAGGATGATTTGGCACCACAAATATTCTGCTCACAAACCTAAGGATAAAAGATTGACATAAAGACGTTAAACTTTTGTGAGCCATGCTATTTATGCCAAGTATGCTCATCAGCTACAAAGCAAATAAAGACAGAACTATCCTCAGAAAATTACCTTCTCTCATCCAGTAACTCTCCCCACAAAATTAATAAAATCAGGTCAAGAGGGAAAGTATTTAGTAACTTCATGACAAAATACATATACAAATTGAGTAGTACTTTAGGGCTAGAGGAGAGTTCAACTCCTCCTTTCCTCTAACTCATCATTTTACATTTGAAGATACTGAGGTCCAGAGAGTTTAAATTCTATACAAGGTCAAACAAACAGCAACACACCCAGAATTTGAACTCAAGTCCTCTAAGTTGAAATACAGTGTGCTCTTTTCTCCGTACCACGCTGCCGCCCATTCTGTTATTCTTCGATACATCTTTTAATCTAATCTAATCTAATGGAAACAACATTTAGATTTCTGCAGGGATGATCTATGCAGACCTCAGCACACTACCTTATGTTCTACAACTGTTGATTCGGATACTGATTCTCAAACTGTGGTCTGCAGGCCCCTGGAGGGCCCCAAAGCCCCTTGGTCGGTCTATAAGGTCAAAATTATTTTCATAATGCAACTAAGATATTCCTCTGGTTTTCCAATTACATATTTGTACAAGACCAGATTTTCTTCATGCAGTTCAACCAAAACAATATATTACAATGTTTTGATGGCAGAAGCAGATAGGAGAAACCAGTTTTCTTCTTGTAAGTCCATATAAGGAAACTTGCAAAAATATGTAAAACAATATCATTCTTTTGGCTATTTTGTTGTTTTTGAACATAAAAAATTTGGCATTTATGTTAACATGTAGTAGTTTTATTATTTTAGTTAATAAAATTTTAAACTATAAATTTAAACTGCATAAATATTAAGAGATATAACCCATATAAACAAAAGATCTTTAGTGTCTTTAGTAATAGGAAAGCTTGGAAGACAGAGCAGACCATATTACAGAAAAAAATTAATGAAGTAGTTATGATAACGGACGCAGAAAAGATTTAACAAAATAAAACACCCCTTTATGTTAAAAACACCAAGAAGAAATAAACAAGAGACCCTTTCTTAAAAAGTATCTACATTAAGCCAAAAACCAACCACATATTGTGGAACAAAGCTAGAAGCCTTTCCAAAAACTTCACGGATAAATCAAAAATGTTCATTAACATCACTATTATTTAAAGTAGTGTTCAAAATGCTAGCTAGAGTAATAAGACAAGTAAAATAAATTGAGACATTAAGTATATATTGACAAAGAAGAAACAAAACTATCACTTTTGCAAATGATACAACAATCTACACAGATTTACTGAGTCAACCAAAAAATTAATTGAAAAAACTGATAACTTCAGAATGTTATTACATAAAATAACTTAGCAGAAATAGACTTCTCTTGTGACTCTATTAGGATCAGTAGTTTTTTTTCTCTCCCTTTGGTAGTTCCTTTACAATTATTTCTATTTCTTTTTCTAACAGTGGATTATTTAAGATTTCTACTAGGTCTTTTGTTAGTTTAGGTACTTGGCATTTTTGAAGGCATTCCTTTTTTGATGTTGTTATGGTAACATTACATGAGTAAGTTTTGATAATTTGTAGTTCTGATTTTGATGTGAATTCGTCTTGTTCATTTGATGATTGGACTTTTAATCAAACTGTCTAAAGAGTTTATCATTTTTATTAATTTTTTCAAAATAAATTAGCATTTAATTTTATTTATCATTTCTACTGATATTTGGTTTCCAGTCTATCTATTTCTCTTCTAATTTTTAATACTGCCTCTTCAGTGTTCATGTGAGAAAGGTTTTTCTTTTGGTTTTCTAATTTTTAAAAATATATATTCAATTTATACACACATATGACCATTCTCCAATAGATGGAGGGAGGGTTTAAAGGCTATAGACAGAAAGTTCTCAGAAGAACTGCAAATTATAACTATATGAAAGAGTGCTACAAATTACTAGTAAGAGACATGCAAACTACAACAATTTTGTGGTTTCATCCCATAACTTGCCAACTAGTGAAGATGTCAAAAGATGGAAATAGCCCCTTCCCTCTCTCTCAGGCTCACACACTGCCTGAGATAGCAGTACTATGGGACTTGGATTTCTAGGACAGAAAAACTAGGATAACAATGATGAAAAAAACAAAGGAGATAAAACATAAAACAAGAGACAAAATTGCAGTAAAAATAAAAAAGGACAGCAACAGATGAAAAGACAAAAACTTAACAATAAACTAGAAGAGCCAGAAGAATGTAAGAGCTTATACAGAACAATGAGAAGAAAAAACTATTTAAGAAACTGCAGGAAGAGGCAGGCTTCAGGTTAACAAAAGCACCTTTAGTGTTAATAACAATCTGTTCCAGATGTTATAAACCCATTTTCAGAAGATGACTTCAAATAGCTCGGAAAGTTAGTAAAATATAAAATTATACACCACATCATACCTATCAGATTGGCTAATACAACAAAACAGGAAGATGATAAATGCTGGAGAAGATGTAGGAGAACTGGAACACTAATTCATTATTGGTGGATCTGTGAGTTGGTCCAACCATTCTGGAAAGCAATTTGGAATTATGCCCAAAGGACTATAAAAATGTGGATACCCTTTGACCCAGCAATACCACTTCTAGGGTTGTATCCCAAAGAGATCATAAAAATGGGAAAGGGTCCCACATGTACGAAAACATTTACAGCAGCTCTCTTTGTGGTGACCAAGAACTGGAAATCAAGGGGATGCTCATCAACTGGGAAATATTGAACAAGTTATGGTACATGAATGTAATGGAGTACTATTGTGCTAAAAGAAATGATGAACAGGAGGACTTTGGAGAGGCCTGGAATCTGGACTTATATGAACTGATGCTGAGTGAAAGGAGTAGAACCAGGAGATCATTGTACACAACAACAACCACAGAGTGCACGGAATTTTTCTGGTAGATTTAGCCCTTCACAGCAGTGCAAGGACCTAAAACATTCCCAAAGGACTCTTAAGGCAAAATGCCATCCACATTCAGAGAAAGAACTATGGAACTGGAATGCAGAATGAAGCAGAATACTTTCTCCTGGGTTACGTGTTGTTTTGTTTGGGTTTTTCTCATGGCTTCTCCCATTCATTTTAATTCTTCTATGCAACATGACTATTGTGAAAATGTGTTTAATAAAAATGCATGTGTAGAAGCTATATAAAATTGTATGCTATCTTGGGGAGGGAGGGGAGACAGAAGGGGAGAAAATTTAAAACTTATGGAAGTGACTGTTGAAAACTGAAAATAAATTAATTAAAGAATAAAAAATATATAAAATCATACAATATGAAAAAATCTATGCTTTGCCAATTTCTTTTAAGTCCTAGGTGTATATTCATTAGAAAGTGATGATTTAAAAAACATCACCAATTCACTGACAATGCTAAAAACAGGAAAAGCAAAGACACAAAGAAAAAAAGGTATGATTCTAGGAAAAGAATTAAAAGCTACAATGAAAAATTATCTTATATCTTATATACTATGTAGCTATGATGGAGGAAAGGGTGCAAAGCTTGAAAAAGACTGTTGATGATATTTCATCTTTCCAATATCTTCTGTTACCCACAATCCCTTCAAAATGCAGCACAAAATCCTTTACTTTCAGTCCTGCCAAATACTATAATCAGTGCTGTATCATTTTTTCCTGGTCACTTAAAGTCCCTGACACTCCAAGGGATTAAAATTGGGAAACTCAGTTGCTACTAAATCTCAGTAAAAAAAATTCCTAATAATATTGCCATTGTTACTATTGCTTTCCAAAGCAACAAAGTCACTAAACTGGAAAACAGCTCCCATATGATTTTTAAAATGGTATAATATTCACCAGCACCATTCACCAATGCAGTCTTAATCATACATCCTTGAACTATTTCATATCTTCTCCAAAAACATAGTTCATAAAAAGCATCTTGCATTAAAAATTTTTTGTCACGACAGAGCATGAGGATTTTTAAAACATAAAGACTGCTTATTTAAGAATTAGAATATTGTGCCTGATATGACTTACTAGTCTGACACTTCAAAAATTAAATAACCAGAAACCACCGATCTTAAAGCCACAGATATAATGTCTTTATTACTGCATTTGATAACATTTTCAGCTTAAGGTATATTTAGTAAATGAAGAATCTATTCTATATTTACTGGAATATTTCTACTGATGAGATTCTAAAAGAGAAGGGCAGAGAAAGGAACCTTTACCTGTTTTATTTTACTGATTTAAAACATCAGAAAACTTACGTTCTCCTAGACTGAAATAGAACAATAATTTATAGGGTTTTAGCATTTCCTTTCCTTTACATAAAGTAATTTAAAAAACTACAAAAGTAAGTACAATTTAGTAAATTGTTAGGTTAACAATTATGCTATCTGCACTGTTTTACAATGTAACTAATTTAATAAAATCACTATTATGAGAAAAAGATAGAAATAATTAATGCTTGAGATGTTACAGAAAATTAGCAACATTGATGCACTCTGTAGAGGGTAATAACTGAGGAAACAATCTGAGCAAAAGAAATTCGTTGGTTACACCATTAGAATGAATGGAACAATGGACTCCCCAAAGACAAAAGATCCTGAATACCAAGTGAAGTAGATTTTTATACGTAAAAAATAATTAATCCAATAACAACAACAATTAACCCGGCTACAAAATCAGGTCATCTAATTTCTAACTGGAGGAAAGATGAGGAGCTTTTCAAGTTGGGGAGGTGAAGGACTGAGTTGTGGTTGAGCTGCGAAGGGTAAGAGTAGGTTTCGAGGTCTTCTATTTATAAAATTAAAAGATACTGATTAACTGCATCCATCTATATCTAGAAATAATAAGTGACTTATATAATCTAGTTTCCTATAGATGACTAACAGAAAAACAAAAGAATACATGTGGCAGCACCAGATGGAATCAGTGTTCATGAATCTGGTTCTTTTGATTCCCACATGAAACCAACTCCATTTTGTAACTGATAGTCATTTTATTTCATGACTTTCAGATGGAATTTTAAATCAGTACAATAATTTTGGAAAGTAGTTTAGAATTATGTAAGTAAAGTCACTTAATTATCTTACCCAAAGACTCTACTAGTAGGCCATGCACAAGAAATCCCCCACATATACCAAAATATTTATAGCAGCACTTTTTGTGATAGCAAATGATTAAAAACAAAATAGATGACCATCCAGTGGTGAATGAGTAAACAACTAGGGTAAATAAATGTAATAATGGAAGAGGTAAATGAGAAAACTACTAAATGAAAAAACCTCCAAATCACACGTGTATTACCAAATCTGAATAAACAAGTATAGCTTAAAAAGATATATGAGATGACATTCCCACTCCATCCTTTAGGTTTTCTTTCATTTATTATTTATTTTCTTATTTTTGGAAGTCAATTAGGGTTAAGTGACTTGCTCAAGGTCACACAGCTAGTAGTCTGAGGCCAGAGTTAAATTCAGGTCTTCCTGACTCCAGGGTTGGTGCTCTATATACTATCCATGAGTGGGGTAAATTGCATATATTTTCAGACTTTTTCAATGTATCAGTTTCCCAGATTTTTCTCTTTAAAAAATGTTACTGGATATATGGGATGGCTCTCTGGGAAGGAGAAGGAAAGGAAAACTAGGAGAAAGTATGAAGATTATTTTTTTTTTAAAAAGGCATCAACAAAAAAAAATTTTTTAAATGGCTACTTTTCACAATTAGGCAACAGCTCTTGATCAAAAAGAGATAAAGATAATTACAGAACATAAAACATATTATATGACATGAAATAAAAACTTTTTGCACAAAAACAGTATAGATACTATCAATATAGACATAATTAACAAGCAAAAAAATTCTTTATATCAAAATTCTCTATAATTAAGATATATGTAGGGAATTGATTCAAATATATAAAAAAAAGAGCCATTCCTCAATAGATAAATGGTTTAAAAAATAGGAATAAGAAATTCTCAAAGAAAAAATGTAACACATCAATAACCACATGTAATGGTAAGGGAATTTGAAGATCTTCCCTGCCATGTGACCTGCTTTGAGCTCTGACCCAGTCCACAGCTGGAGTCACAAGAAGCCCACGGTGGGAGGAGCTTGTTGAATGGGTGAGGCAGGAAGGGTGCAGCAGGGAGAAAGAGTGAGGCAGAGCCTAGAGAGAGCTGAGGCAGAATAGAGCAGAGTGGCTAGCATAAGTAAGAGAGGGAGTGATTTTGCCTAAGGGAGCTTGTTTGTGGGGAGACCTGAAGTAGGAAAGGCTTGGGGATGGAGATGATCCTGCTCCCTGCATTGATAATGCGCATAGATTTCTTTGTTACTGTGATGGATCTGGTTTTCTGGGGTTCAATCTTTTGCCTCAGTGATGATAGCAATAGTAGCAGTAGTAGTACTACTACTACTACAGCATATTCCTCAAAGAAATCAAAGATAGACAAATTCCAATACGTACACGAATACTTATAATAGCACTTGTTGAAACAAAGAACAGGAAACAATAACTACAAGATAAATAGGATATCTGGGCATCAATCACAAAAATATCTACAAAATATACATAATATTTGGGAGTTAATCTACCAAAGTACACTCAGTACATTTGTAGATTCAATCATAAAATGCTTCTCAAAGAAATAAAGAATAATTTATTGTGTTTGTCCTCTGTTCTCAAACAGGACCATGACATTAAGATGACATAACTTGCTGCTGACTTTGATTTGAGTGAGGGAGGGCTTTACAAGGTCACCATCCTCATTTTCTCCTTCAGAGCCATCTGGGTCCAGTGGCCTGATATTCATCAGGACAACTGGAGATGGCCCAGGATGCAATGTGGGACCCTAGCCATTTTAGGCTAAGGTCTTGTCAGATTCTCACTTTGAGTGAGATACACCCACATTCAATGAATAGGCATCTGTAAGTAGTTACTCAAGGGATGGACCCTTTTAATAAAAAAAAAAAAAGAAAAATCAAACTGGGAGGGGAAGACCCTCAGGGTTCCTGGGTAAAAGAGAAACAGTTACTATTTAGTATTTTCAATTCTTATGGGTGAGCCATCTCAATATAACACAAATGATAACATTACCAAAGAGAATTGACAGATGTAGTACTAAGGGCTCCTTAAGTGCTGGCCACTACAGGACAACTTTGCAGGTACTATCAACATCAAAAAAGAGAAACAGATCCCATTCAACAGATGAATTAGGATGCTTCTCCAACATTGTCTCTTGACTTTTTTTATGATCTTTGCCAGTTAGTTGGGTGTGAGGTTTATATGAAAGTTGTTTTGATACAAATCTTTCTTATTCTTAGTGATATGGAACATCTTTTCATATTTTTTCAAACTCTTATCAGAACTATTTTATACAGATACTATTTTTCAATCTACTGATTCCCTTCTTTTCCTAAGTGAATTTTATTTGTGCAAAAGCTTTTAATTTCATGTAACTAAATTATAAAGTTTATGTTTTGCAACTCCCTTGTTCTCTGTTTTGTAAGAATTCATTCCCCTAGAGCCCAGAAAGTGCAGAGTGCATGCAGCACAGCCCAGGAAACACAGAGCACAGCTTGACGTAGCAGGGACAGGACCCTGAACAAACTTCAAGGAGCCACCAGCAGCAACCAGTTCCTAGATTGCTCAA
Organism: Potorous gilbertii; assembly: GCA_028658325.1. Lineage (NCBI taxonomy): Eukaryota > Metazoa > Chordata > Mammalia > Diprotodontia > Potoroidae > Potorous > Potorous gilbertii. The sequence continues at coordinate 345,688,156 of CM053771.1, read as the reverse complement.
CCCACAAAAAGCTTCAAAGGTCCCTTTCATCCATGGAAGTCTTTTGCAAAACTACACATATATAACCTACGTTGAATTGTTTGCCTTCTTAGTGGAGATGGGTGGGGAGAGAGGAAATGAGAGAAATTGGAGTTCAAAGTATTAGGAACAAATGTTGAGAAATGTTTTTGCATACAACTGGGAAATAAGAAATACAGGTAATGGGGTACGGAAATCTGTCTTGCCCTATAAGAAAAGAGAGAAGATGGGGTAAGTGAAGGGAGGGTGTGAGGGAAGGGGTAATCAGAATGAAAGACATTATGGGGTTAAAAGGAGAGGTGGGGAGAAAATTTGGAACTCAAAATTTTGTGGAAACAAATGCTGAAAACTAAAAATTAATAAATAAATTTTTAAAAATTTAAAAAAAAATCATCCCCTACTCATAGTTGAGAAGAGTCTATGATCTGATTGTATGCCAACTTTCTCAGAATACAATCTTTAATATTCAGGTCACATATCTAGGTTGAATTTATTGTGGAATATGGTGTAAGATGTTGATCTAAGCCTCATATTTGTATACCATTTTTCCCAGAAGTTCTTACCAAATATAGTTCTTTTTTGAGATAATTTATAGTTTGAAGTTTAAGTTCCATTATTTCTGATTTATGGTTTTGGGTTTATTGAATTTACTCTCCCCAACCCTGACCAGTGAGTTAAGGGGAATGAGTGAAGATACAACTAGTATTCTAAAGAGTGACCAGGTTTCATAATAATCAAAATGTGAAAGGAGTGGGAGGGAAGAGGTTTAGAATGAAGGGAGATCTGTTGCCTATGAAACAGGCACTCCAGAGGATTGTATTCATCCTTTGCTGCCAAAGAAGAACACGCCATCAGAGAAATGATGACATGACTTGTACTCGACTGCTTTGAGGGAGGGAGGGCTGTGTGAGGTCATCAGCCTCACTTCTCCTCAGCATTCCTGAGGATAAACAGTGTAAAGGATGGATTATATTTAGTTGGAACTTAGCAGTGAAAATTGGGGGAATGGGAACAAGAAATCCAGGACAAGGAATCAAGTGGTAGGAAATGAGGAATGGGGTTTGGACGATGCAGAATCACTGCGATATGTAGGGTCTGATCAGGTAAGGGAATAAGAATGGAAGTGTCACTCCTCTTCTTAGAACAGACTGAAGATCAGGCTGGAGATGAGTAGAGCACAGAGTAAAAGAAAGATGGTCACGTGTGAAGCTCCATTTCATTACTCTCTTCTCTCCAAAGGCTGGAGATTAGGAAAGCAATTGCAGAAGGAGATGGAAGTGGAATCTGAATTGCAAGAGAAGGAAGTCTCACATCCCACTGACTTTTCCACTTTCTCTTTCCTCACAGTACAAACTCAGCAGGAGATAGAAGGTCTTCACACCAGAGGTTCTGAACATCAAGGTTAGGAGAATACGACAGCTTTAAGAGGTACAAGTTGCCCTAGACGACTAGAGATGGATGTTATCCTGCCAGCCTCAGGCAATCTTCCGTCTGGGGCAAAAAGCAGTAGGAGATGGAAGATTCTCCTACTTCTCACTTAAGACTAGAAATAATGACTGTGATAAATTCACCCCTAAGAATGGCAAAATGGTTTAGAAACCAGGATTCAGCAATATGTTGTTTAAAAGAAACACAGTTGAAACAGAAGATTTAAATAGCTGGTATTTTGGTGAAATAAAAAGGGCAAATGTAACAATCATACTCTCAAGCAAAGCAAAAGCAAAAACAACTCATTAAAAAAAATACACAGGGAAACAATATTTTGCTAAAAAGTGAATGAAATGAATATAAATAATATCAAAACTAAACATATATTCACCAAAAAGCATAGCACCAAAATTCTTAAACGTTAAGAATTGCATGAGGAAACAGTAAAATTCTTAATACTGGGGAACTTCAATTGACCCATGCTGGACCTAAATAAGTCTAACCAAAAAATAAGGAAAAAGGACCGGAACAGATTTTTTTGAAAAATTAGATGACAGATCTCTGGAATATAGTGAATGGGAAAAGAAAGAAGTATAACTATTTCTTAGCTGTACATCACATCTTCACAAAAACCAATTGTGTATTAGAGCATTAAAAACCTCATAACAAATGCCAAAAAGCAGTAATAGTAAATGTAATATTTAATTTAACATTAAATAAATATTAAGATCACTTTCCGATCATAACAATAAAAATGACATTCAACAAAGGATCTTTGAAATAAGGATTAAAAATTAATTCAAAATTAAATAACAAGAACAAATCATTGAAGCAATCAATTATTTCGTTAAAAATAAAAACTGAGATAACATACCAAAATCTGTGAAATGTAGCCAAAGTAGTACTTAGCGGAGTATCAATATCTCTAAACACTTATACCAATAAAAGAAAAAGTAGATCAACATACTGAAAATGGAAATTTAAAAAAACTGGAAAACCAAAAACTTTTTAAAAACCTCCAATTAAAGATTGAAACATAAATCCTGAAAAGCAAAGGTGAAATTAAGCAAACTGGAAAAAGCAAATAAATGCCCATTAAAGAAAATTATTGTTTTTTAAAAAAAATTTTAAATTTTAAAATTTTTAAAAATTTAAAAAATTGTTTTAAAAAATTTTTAATTGTTTTTTAAAAAACAATAAAAATGATAAGTCACTAGATAATTTGACTTAAAGGGATAAAATTACCAATATAAAAAAATGCCAGTTAAAATTTTCAATATAAAAAATTAAAAAGGTAAATTCAAAACCGAACAAGAATTATTTGGAGTTACTTTGCTCAAGTACATGCCAATCACATTGACAATAATCTAAATGAAATTGATGAATATTTACTTAACCCTGTCTTAGACAAAGAAATAGAACAAGCCAAAAATGAACTCCCAAAGAGAAAACCCCAGGACTCCATAGATTTATAAGCAAATTCTATCAAACATTTAAAGAATATTTAATTACAATACTAAACTACTTGAAAAACAGATAATGAAGGAATCTTATCAAATTCCTTCAATGATACAAATATGGCCTCAATACCTAAACCAGGCAGAGTCAAAACAGAGAAAGAAAACTACAGAGCAATTTCTCTAATGAATATTGATATAAAAATTTAAGCTTTATGATTATGATTCCTGTCAAAAACACTAAAAAGCACAGGAAAAAATGGAACTTTCCTTAAAATGAAAAGTGTCTAAAACCAAGAGCAAATCTGTAATAGAGACAAACCAGAAGTCTTTATAATAAGATAAGGGATAACTCAAGATACCCATTATCACCCTTATTATTCAATACTGTACCAGAAATGCTAGCTGAATCAATAAGAAAAATAAATTGAAGGAAAAAACAGAAGCTTATTTCTATGATTAGGAAATAAAACTATCACTTTTGCTGATGATGTTAGTTTACTTAGAGAACCATGAAGACTAAAAATTAGTGAAACAATTAACAACTTTAGCAAAGTTGCAGGACATAATATAACCCACACAAGTCATCAGCATTTCTATCCAACAAAAAACAAGAGAAAAGGAAATTTCAAATAAAATAACTACAAACAGTATAAAATATTTGGGGGTTTACCTGCCAAGAAACACACAGAGAACTACAGGACCACAATTTTAAAACTTTCTATATACAAAAACAGACCTAAACAACTGGAGAAATATCAATTGCTAATGAGTAATAGATAAGCCGAAGCAATATAAAAAAAATGACAATACTACCACATGGATTTGTTTATTCAATGCCAAACCAATCGAGCTACTAAAGAATTACTTTATAGAGCTAGAAAAACTAATAACAAAAATTCATCTAGAAGAACAAAAGATCAAGAACATCTAGGAAATCAATTTAAAGGAAAGAAATGGGCCAAGATCTCACATTATACTATAAAAATGTAATGCCTAAACAATAATAAGACAAGAAATATGGGGCTCTCCTAAATTCTCCCACAAAGAAAATAAAATATCACCACGAAGTGAACTTTGAGCAGCAGAAATAATTAAAAGTTAGGGTAAAGCAATTGTCCTCCTCAGACAACTTCAGAGAACCTCAGGAGAGACTTGATCTCCCCATATGAAGTTTCAGACTCCACAGAAACTAGCCAACGAGCTCATGACATAAATAACAGAGTTTCCTTGAACAATAAAACTAATTCATACATGAATTATAATCAAACAAATCTATATGGTATTTGCCTTGAAATGAAAAGACCTGTGTTCAGTTCTCAGCTGTGCAACCTTATGCAAGTCACTTAACTTTTATGGTCTTTACTTTCCTTTACCAGTAAAATAAAGATAAAACTATCTATATTACCTACTTCACAGAGTTGTGATGAAAGCACTTTATGAACTAAAAAACATTATATAAATCTGAACTATTATTACAGCTATTATCAAATGTGAAGGACAATTTACTTACTCAGTGTGACCCAAGCAGAAAGATTCTATATTGTGTGGTGCTGCAAACAAACTAACACGAATTTTCTCATCTCTGTCAGCTGTGAGAATATAACGGTCATCAGGACTCAAGGCCTTCATGAAAAGAAAAAAAAATTCATTTCACATAAATTTATTTTGAAATTCAGTTTAAAATAAGCTGGTTTCTTTCATTTCTAAATACAGGTCACCCACAAAATGTGTCCATCATCCATCTCCTGTAAATCTCTACGCTCTCTCCCTACATGATTCCACCTATTCTTGAGGTTTCCATTACCATTTATATTCAGAAAACTCCCAAAACTACACCAATCAATCTAGCATTTTTTTAGCTGCTATTATGTGCCAGGCACTGAGTTCAGCACTGAAGATACAAAGACAAAATTAAAGTAGTTACTGCCTTTAAAGAGCATTCTTCATTCTCTCTCCCAGCTCTACCTCTGTAAAAGGGCAGAGAAATAGCTCCACACCCTCCATAGCTGCTCTACCAGGAAGGGAGTAGCATGTCTCCTAGTTGGAGTTCCAGTAAAGTATTGCTGGAGTTAGCCACCGTCAGTCAGCTGGAAAGCTCTGCTGTGTCAGAGTTATGGGACTGCAGGTTCTGCTTTGGTCTGATATGCCAGCCCCAGCTATTCACTTTTTGCAGTTATTGCAGGCTTCAAACCAGGTTAAAGGTTATAACAGAGACCTTGTTCATTTTGGGGTCACAACTATACAACTCTTGCTTGCCTCTCAAAATTGCCCCTTGCTTGATACACAGACTGCAGCCTGCCACCATTCCTAACCCTAGAATGTCACCCTTCCTCGGTCTGCCTTGGATCTTTGATCCAGAATTGGATATTGAACAACAAAGACACCAATTGGCATTCATTTCTGACCCACACAAGACTAGGCTCCTCTTTGCTGGATTTTGAACCTATTTTTGCTCTGGTGCATAGTTGTGGCCCTGTTCAGGATCTGGGAAGGAATTTTGTGGGTGGCCCTGTCTCCTGGCTACACCTTGTCTCCAAGCTTCATTGTCTACTTCCCTGTGCTGAAACAGACTGGAAAAATCATTCAACTGAGTCATTCTTACTCCTTTCTCAAGTGCCTGGTTCACAGTCTTCTGCTTTACTTTCAACTTTTGCTCTTCTATTTTCGTTTCTTCTTTTGTTGTTAGAGATATCAATGCTGATATCCTGAAAACATTCTAACTTCTCAATTTTAGAGTCTCCTCAACTCTACTACGTCTCCTATACCTGAGCTAAGCACAGGTTCAGATCTGACCTCTATCATTTACTAATTATAAATCTCAACATCTCTCACAAGTCTTTTGCTTCAATGATCAAAAACTCTTAAGTGCCTTTATCAGACCATAAACTCCTCACTTTCCATCCTTCCTATACTGTACATCTTATAAATTAATACTTTATTCTCACCAAGACCTCTAATACCACCATTATTTTCTACTCTCCCAGTACATAGAGCATATCCGCTCTAACCTTATATATTTTTAAAACCAAAGCAACAAAATGATGACAAAATCATTAATAAATTGGATTTTTTTCAAAAAAAGGAAATTCAAATTAGCATCAAAAATGACAAAGGTGAATTCACAACCAATCAAGAATAAAAGAAATTATCAGAAAGTATTTCACCCAATTAAATGTCAATAAAACTGACAATCTTAAAGAAATGAATGAGTATTTGCAAAAATATAAAATGCTCAGATTAACAGAACAAGAAGTAGAGACTTAAGTAATCCAATCTCAGAAAAATAAAATGGACAAATCATAGAGGAACTTGCCAAAATAATCTTCCTACAACACAGATCTAACCATTTCACTCTTGTTCAGAATTGACTCCAAAATTTGGCTCCAAACTGCTTTTCCATACTGCTGTCCTTCAAATGCTCTAGATTTTAGCCAACCTGCCTTACTAGTTGTTCCCCAAACTCAGTGTTACATCGTTCTGCAAGCAAAGACTCTTTCAATTTTATTTTCATATCCTCTCAATAGTAAATCACTGACAGAACTAAGTTTTAAACTCTGAGTCCACTACTTTATTTCACAGGTCTTGAAATGTACAGCTAAAAAAAAGGTAGATTTTAATTTTGTTTAGGGATTTGTTTCTAATGTTTCCTAACTTCCAACTGAATGCCAATACATAAATTATTTCACTTTACCCAAGAAAAATTTTATTTCAATGTCTCCTTTGCTGTGAAGCTGGGCTAGTGTTCTCAAAGGTGATGCCAACAAAATACGAACTATAGCAGAGAAGTTTTACCAAGCTGGAAGGATTTTACAAGCCTGGTGAAAGATTCACTACAGGCTGTAAGAAAGCCAACTTATTTAAATTTGGTAAGGACTATTTACTGTTAGCTTGGCTTCAGAGGGGTAAATTTTTCAACCGTAGCAACTTCAGAAAACTGTCTATTATCTATACGGAATTTACAATCTACAATGGTGGAGGATGTATACCCATACCCACAAAATTATAGCTCTTTGAAGAACTGAACCCAGAAAATAACAATGCTACTTTGTATTCTTCCAGAATGTCTAAGTACCATAAACAGATATCCTACTCAATTCATCTTCACATGGTAAAAAAAGTAGGAAAAGAAACATCATTAAACTCAGTATATAAGTAATTATAAGTTACTAACTTTTTTTAAAGATCACATCACTGAGCGACAAAATTAGGGCTGGACATGGTAGCACACACTTTTAATCCCTGCTACCAGGGAAGCTGAGGTTGATGGCTCTCTAGAGCACCTTGGGCTGTGAGCTGTAGTGGGCTATGCCAATCAGGTGTTTCCACTAACATTAATATGGAGTGGGACACAACCGGTTGCCTAAGGAGGGACTAACCAGTCCAGGTTGGAAGTAAAGCAGGTCAAGGCTCCAATTAAGATCAGTAGTGGGATTGGGCCTACAAGTAGCCCCTGTACTTACAGACTCCGTGTGATGGAGAGATTTGGCTTTAAAAGAAAAAGGAAAAAAAAAGACAAAGTTAATGAACTAGTCAACTACATACCACATCCAACAACATAGACAGGTGTCCAAGTTCAAGTTTTCCACCCTCATGTGGGGCCAATACTGAAAATGAATATACATCTCCAGATTTGTCTGCCACCAAAATCTTCTCATCTGTAGCTGTAAATGTCAGGGAGGTACATCTTCTCACCACTGTCCTGGAAGTCAAAGAACATCAAGGATTGATGAATAAAGGTAGTATAGAATAATGCAATAGTTCCTTACAATATTATCACAAAATGTTAGAAATGGAAGTAAACACCAACTAGTCTACCCCTTTCATTTAAAAAAATAACAAGGAGATGCTACTCAATTCAATTCACTAAACATATAGCAAGGTACTGTACTACAGGCTAGGAAATCAAAGGCAAAAATAAGAGTTCTTGCCCATAAGTAACTGACATTTTATTGGAAAGATGTAAGTTGCACGCGCACACACACACACATACACACACAAATAAGAGGAGAGGCAAGGAAAGCTTCACAGAGGTAGCACTTAAACTGAACTTTGAATGAAAATAAGGATCCAGACATACAAGGGTAAAGAGAGAATATTGATATAGGGGACAAAGCAAAGATGAAATATCAAATTAGAGAACACCTAGTAAGCCAGTTTGGCAGCAACACGGAGTGTGTGAATAAGAGTAATTCAAACTAACTCTGGAAGGGCTGATACAAGCCAGATTGTAGAAAGTTTTATATGCCTGTCAGAAATTTTCACTTTATCCTAGAAGCATCAGGAAGCCACTCATGACTGATGAGCAGGAAAGTGACATAACCAAGCTTGAGTCTTAGAAAGATTATTTCTACGCCTATATGGAAATGGATTGTACAGGGAAGACCAGAAGCAAGGATACTAATTAGTAATTATATATGATATGTAGGTCAGTTTACTAAATTGTTTTTTCCTCCTTTCTTCTTTAGTCTTTGTTACAAGGATAGAGATAGAGGAAGGATATATTTGGAAATTAAGGTGACATAAAAACAAAAATCTGAAGAAGAAATGGCAAACCACTCCAATATTTCTGCCAAGAAAACTCTGTAGCATTGGCATGCTGTTGTCCACTGTATCACAGAATCAGACACAAGTAAACAACTGAACAACAACAACAAAAATATATGTACAATTTGTTTTTTAATAGCGAGACCTGGAAAAGTCAGGTAGATGATGGAGCTCTCAATAGAAATATAAAAGGTAGAAGATTAGAAGAGGGGCAAGGTAGGGGAGAGGGGCTAAAAACTGAATTCCTTTTTGGACACGGTGGGACATTCAGGTGAGGACAGAATATAATTCAAGAGCGATGAGGGAGGTATTTAGAGATGTGTAAGTTATCTGTGCAGAGATAACTGAAGTTACAACAGCTCATGATGTCACCAAGAAAATGGATACAAGAAGAACACTTGCACTTACAGAATGGGAGATGCAGGCTGATCAGCTAAAGAGATGGAGAAAGTGCATTAAGACAGGTGAGGAAATTGAAGGAACTGAGGGGATTGGGACAGCAAGTGGTTAAGTGTGGAAACTGGGTGAACCACATTGACTCCATCTTCTGACTCAATTCTGGAGTCAGCTCAGTTCCCTTTCAATTCAGTTACGGGTCTAGTCCAATTTCTGTCTTGTGATAAAACTATTCAGTTGTGGAAACTGGAAAAAAAACCTTACTGCACTGTTTGAACTTCACCCTGTGTGATAGGGATGATGTTTAAAGAGCCTTAACTAAGAATCTAGGTTATACTGACCAAACACCCAGCTGAACCCAAATACTGATGCTAGGAGTTTTCTCATAATTATACTCATAATATATCTCAAGCAACCCATATGTCTTATGTGAGAACTGGCCCCATACTGATCAATCAGTTATAATTTCCATGTTTCTTTAATGGTTCACAGACACTTGGATAGAGAGGAACAGCTCTTTTTCTAATTTCATGGAGTTGTACATGTTCATTCTCCCCCTTCCAACTTGCAAAGTCCATAATCTTTCCTCCAATTAGAAATCAGATTACCTAATATTGCATCCTAGTTAATTGTTTTCTTTTAATTGATTGATCTTATTTGATTGTTTTTAACACATAAATAAGTCTGTCTCCTTCTGTATTTGGGGTCCAAGCCTAAACTGAGGAAGTCTGGTTGCAGTTTACTGAGCAATTACCATGCACTGCTTGATAAATCAATATGCTCAGAAGATTAAACCTTTTTTTCTTCAGTCATTTCATGTTTTATCCACCACACACAGGTAAGAGAACCAGAAGACAATGCACAAAGACATTAAGGAAAATGAAGACGGGGGGAAAAAATCATATTAAGTAAGACATTGTGGTCACTCTAGAAGTCACAATGTCCTCACTACTCAACAACATTTAGTCAAAAGTCAGAAGGGATGGGGTTGAGAAGTAGATGGAATGTGAGAAAATAGAAGGCAAAGATGACTTTCCCAGGAATGAGAGGGAAATGTGAGATTTTTAGGGAACCAAGGAGACACTTTCTCTTCCACTTTGACTTATTTTACGTTAACTCCATCTGTCTATATCAACCAGTTCGCTGACTTGTTGCTAGGATACACTGAATTTCAGGTCATTCTCCCTCAAGGGTTTAGTATGGGTAAGGGAATAAGCATTTATTAAGTGTATTCCAGGTACTGTGTTTAACAGAGTCACAGTCTTTCTCCAACGCAATAGCTCTATAATGCTAACCCCCTTGAAAAACTGATGCAAACGATCTGAATTCTACCTCTGCCTCCTTCCACCACTGTGACACTGAACGAGGCACTTGACTTGTCTAAAGTTCAGGTTCCTCATCATTCCTGCTCTCTCCAAAGTTACTAATAATCTCTTAGTCACCAAATCCAATGGCCTTTTATTCAATACAAATTCTCCATTCTGCATCCTCTGACACCATCTATCACCCTCTTCTTGAAAATCCCTTCTTTCTGGGTTTTCAGAACATCCCTCTCCCCTGGTTCTTCTCCTACTTCTCTGACCACTCCCTCTCTGTCTCCTGTGTTGGATCCTCATCTAGCCTATGTCTTCTAACCACAGGTGTCCCTCAGAGTCTCTCTTCTTTTTTCCCCCTATACTACTTCACTTGCTGATCTTATCAGCTCCCATGGATTTATAATTACCATCTCTATGCTAATGATTCATAATTTACCCATCCTTTTCTTAACCTCTCTGATGAACTTCAATCTCACATCTCCAATTATCTTTCAAATATCTCAAACTCCTCTTAAATAAATACCTTAAACTCAACATGTCCAAAGCAGACTCATTATCTCTGAACCCCTAAACCATCCCTTCCTGAACCCTTACCATTCCTTTTACTTTGGAGGGCAACTTTCCAGTCCTTCAGGCTCACCACCTAGAGCCATCCTATCTCTCACTCTCCACATCCAAACTGCTGCCTAAGCCTCCTGATGTCACCTTTGAAACCCTTCTTGAATATGCCCTCTTCTCTCCTTTGAAGCTACCACCACTCTAGGGTATCACCTTATGCCTAGACTATTGAAATGCCTACCAGTGGATCTGCCAGCCTCAAGACTCTCACCATTCCAATCCATCATTCAGTCATCAGAGAGATTTTCCTAAAGTCCAACCATGTCACCTCTCCCCCTACTCCACCATGCAATAAACTCCAGTGGTTTCGATTTCCTCCAGGAACAAATAAAAATGCTCAGTTTGGTATTCAAAGCCCTTCATAACTTAGCCCATTCCTACATTTCCAGTCTTCTTACACCTTATTCTCCCACACATACTCTTCGACCCAGTGACACTGGCCTTGTCACTGTTTCACAAACAAGACACTCCATCTCAGTTATTTTCTCTGGTTGTCCTCCATACCTGGAAGTCTCCCTCCTCCACTCCAACTACCGATTTCCCTGGTTTTCTTTAAGTCTCAACTAAAATCCTACTTTCTGCAGGAAGCCTTTCCCAACTCCCCTTAATTCTAGTGCCTTCCCTCTTTTAATGATTTCCTTTTCATCCTGTAGTTAGCTTGTCTGTACATCATTTGTTTGCTTGTTGTCCCCCAATTAGAGCATGAGCTCCTTAATGGCAGGGAGCTTCCTTTTGTATCCCCCCAGAGCTTAGTACAGTGACAACACATGGTAGGTGCTTAATAAATGAACCTGACGGAAAACGAGAATGACAATCCTTCAGTAACGACTACAAAACCACTTTACAAATCCTTAAAGCACTAACATAGTGAGGTGCTGCTACCTGCACAAATCCAACAACTGGTAAGAGAAAACAATTATTCCCAAACTTTTGTGACAATAGGTATTCCTTTATGTATATGATATCTGAATGATTTAAAAAACAGAATTTCATACCTGATACTCAGACATTTCCAAGGCTTTGTACAGAAAAGAATCAGGCGTTTATTGTCATCAGTCAAAGCAAAATAGTTGCCAGATCTTGAGAAGGTAGAAGCTAGGATGTTATCACTTCCTTTGTACAACGTCTGTCCTTCCTCTCTAAACACGAGAAGACAGAATAAACATCAAGTAAATATCACTGTCTGAATTTCATGATTGGGCATCAAATAGGCAAATGAATTCAGCTAAAACATTACAAATTAATTCCTAAAATCCAGCAAGTAAAAGATTTCCTGATGTTTAAAAATAAGTGCTTAACTATGCTAAAAATAAAATTAATTAGAATTGTATCAAAGAAGTCCATCCCATGAAACTATGTACCACAAGTACTTTCTCCAGTCACCTCACAGCTTCCTGGGGTCTTCTGCCTCTCCTCCTTGGACCACTTCCAAACTTTACGAGCTAGCTGGGGGAGCTGATTATGGAGGAGAAGGGAAGAAGGAAAAGGGAATGAATGTCTTTAGTGATCAGACTGCCCAGTGGAAGGGAACAGATGGGAAAAAGAAGCTTCCTGCTAAGATAAGCAATAAAGAAGTAAGAGAAATTTTCCAAGAGTAAAAATGTTTTAATTCGTTTAACTTTAAAAGAATGCTTTGTTATTTCTTTCGTTAATGTTCAATAGCATGTCTTTTAATACTCCTGAACCCTATCTACTAAGTATCTACAGAAACTTCAAAAAAATTCTCAAATTCAAAACTGGAAGCTTCAATGCCTTTTTTGAAACTGGTATCAAATGTACGAAACTCAGAAAGAAAATTAAAGATTCAGTTCTAAGCAACTCTCGCTGGTATGGTTCCAACATTTTAAAACTATTAACAGGCCCTGAAAAGTTCCCCACAATCATCTCACCCTTTATCCTCTTGTGGCTTCTTTTCTGCCTTGCTGCAGTCATATACAAAGAAGCTGTCATCATCACTGAAAGTAATTTTAAAAAGAACATATTACTAAAGAGGTGCTAAATTGTCAGGAGTTGTCATCATCGTACTTCAATAAGTCAAGAAAGAGAATCTAAATTTCCTTTTTCCAATTAAAAATTTTAAAAAATGTTTAGCTCTCATGTCATTAAATAATAGTAATAATTTTAAAGTATGCAAAGTATGCCATATATATGAGCCAACACAGTGGATGTATCCACTATAGCAATGGGTCTGGAGTCAGAAAGACCTGAGTTCAAATCCAGACTCAAGACATTTACAGCTATGTGACTCTGGGAATGTCATTTAACTTCTGCTTGCCTCTGTTTCCTTATCTGTAAAATGGGGGTAACAATATCTACTTCACAGGGTTGTACTAAGAATCACATAAAATAATAACTGTACAGTGCTTGCCATAGCACTGGCACATAACAAGCACTACGTAAATGTTAGATTTCAGTATTATTATTTATTACTACTATGACCTCATTTGATCCCCGTGATAATGCTGTTATATTCCCATTTTATAAATGGGGAAACAGAGGCTGAGAAAACTTTTTTCCCCAGGTATACATAACTAGTGTCTAATGCTGGAGTAGAACCCAGATCTTCCTCACTTTGAGACTAGAATTCTAACCAGGCCCATTCTCCCAAATTAAATCTTGCACATAATAAAAAAGAAAAAGGTCTCTGAAAAATTAATCAATGAAACCTCTGAGTGCTGCATCTGTGCAGTGATGTAAGGACTTGCCAAAGGTCACAAATCAAGTAGGGCATGGAACCCAAGTCTCGTGACTCCAGGACTCATCTTGCTTATTTAGAAAAATATACCCAAAGAGGTAAACTTACTATCAGAACATCAAGTTTTACAAGTGACTGCATTTCATCTACTTTTTCACTTTGAAAATAGCAGAGAATCTTGTCATTAAAAATTTGTACTTGCCACCATTCAGATTTGCTCAAATGACTTAAACTGATGAAACTGGAGTGACTTAATAAACCTGATGCTCATTGTTCAGCATTACCAATAATTGTCTAAATAAAACTAAAATATTTTTGCAACGTAACAGATTTGTGGTAAAATGTCTGGAAAATTCTACACATAATCTTTAAGTGACCATAGAGTACACAAAACATCATGCATAGCTATACAATGCGTTAAATCAAACTGCAATCTTTAATTAGAGCCCAGATAAGCAACTACTGCACATTGTGCTGAAAAAACATAAAGACATCTTTTCTGAAAAACATGAACTGATACCGAATAAAGTGAAAAGAACCCAACTTATACAACATTTTTGTAAAAAAAATTCTGAAATACCTAAGAATTCTGAACATAATGACCAATCCTAATTCCAGTGGACCAATATGCAGAATGAGACATGTCTAGGCATGGACAACGTGGGAATTTGTTTTAGTTTGTTATAAGGGTTTTATTTTCTTTTTTTCCCAAGTGGAGTGGAGGGAGGTAGGAAGGATAAAAAAAAATGTTTCATAATTGGAGAAAAAGAGATCACTGCTAACTTTGGTGAGCAGTTTGAGTTGAACGCTGATGAGGTAGGAAGCCAGGCTATAGAGGACAGAGGACAGGCAGTAGAAGTACAGAGTATATTAGTTGTAGCCAAGAAGGGAAGGGAAGACATAGATAAAGATAGCTAGTGAGAGTTTTTTAAGGATGAGGAAGATGTAGGTGTGTTTGTAGGCAGCAGAGATTGAAGATTCGAGTGGGGAAGTTGGTGGGGTCAATATGCAGACAAGAAGTGGGGGATCAAGAGCAAGTGCACAGGGGCTCCCCTTGACAAGCATTAGAAAGTTGGGGACACATGTCAGAAGGATGGAAGAGGAAGAGAGGGTAGAAGCAAGGAATGGCCCCGATTTGGGGGGAGGGGGAAGGTGTTCGTCATTCATTGCTGAAGAAACCATGCCATCAGAGAAATAATGACAGGACTTGCACTTGACTTTGTCTTGAGTGAGGGAAGGCTGTGAAGTTCTGAGGGAAGACCCTGTGCAAAAGAGCAGAGAAGGAAGGACTCCTGAGAGATACAATGTATCGTAACAGCTCCTGAAGCCGAATACGCTGTCAATTACCAAAGACGAGCAGGATCGCCCAATAACCGATCCGTGGTCAGTAAATGGAGGGGTCGGGGCTGGAACCGGGGTCTTTTTGCTTTGCGTCTAGGCCCTAGGCAGGCACATAGTAAGCATCTTAAAACAATGTGTATTGATTGACTATTCTGAGGCCAGCTCTCTACTGACTAAGACATAACTCTGATAAAACATCGGGGCTTCCGCGCACAAATAACTTTAATAAGGATCTGGAAAGAGTTGCAAACTATGAAAACACGTGAAAGAGCATCTACCAGATAAAAAAATACCGTCAAGAAGTTAGGGAAGCAAAGTCGATCGAGCACAAGGGAGCTTCCACCTCCGTTTGTTTCGTGACGCTGGGGCGTACGTGTATACGAGATACACGGGGAAATGTTCTTTTGCAAATGTATCGTACCCAGCTCTAAGTTTGTCTGCATGCAGGGATCCAAGAGGTGCAGGGAGAGGAGGAAAAACATCCGCCAGTCACCCGCGACAAAGCAGGGATCCGGGGGGAACATCCCGGCACGCTCCGGATCCACGGCTCCTAGGCCCCGACCCGACTAACCTGCGGTCTGTACCTGTGGCCAGAAATCGGCTGCCGCCTCTCACCACCAGCCCATTTCGGGACACGTCCAGAGAAGCGGAACCCGCCATGAGCCCCAGGGACGAGCCAGCGCGCGCACGCTTCCGCACGCCCTGCGTGCTGACGTCACGAGCTCGCTTGGAGCCGGAGATGGGGATGTCGGGAAGGCGGACTCCCTGGGAATCCCAGGGGCATGTGCAGGAGCTTCGCCCCATCTCCGGTTCCCCCATAGATCTCCTAGTTAACGTTGTAAACTATTTTAAGCATGTTATGTAGATGGTCATATCGGTAGCTGCTAGCTGTCCTGTGAGGTTAGGGCTGCAGGTGGTATCAAGTACATTTTATACACAAAGGAAAGGGAAGTTAATGTCTGTTCCCTATATACCGCATGAGGGATATTCAGTTATTTTTAGAGATTTTACCACAAGAGGTTTTACCATTTTTAGCACATCTTGCATCCTACTCCACTTCTTTCCGTTCGCACAGCCACCATATTCCTTTAGGTTCTTACTCTCACTTTAGACAATTACTAAATCTCAAGGGTCTAATAAATCCATTCTCCATCCACTTGCCATATAAATTCTCCTAAAATCCCTCCACAATCTGGCTACAACCTATCTTTGTAAATCAGTGGTCTAGGCAAACCGATCTTCTTCCCGTTCTTCACACTGGAACAAAAACACAACTGAAATATTCAAACATGGTTATGTCACCAGAGTCCCAAAGCCCATTAGTACAGGACTTTCTCCTCATTGGTGGAGATCAGGACTCTTCCTTCTAGTCTCTTCGGTCTCGTCATTCTTTTTTTTTTAATTATTTTTTTTAAATTTCATTTTATTTTTATTAATTTATTTGTTTTAAGTTTTTACAATCACTTCCATAAGTGATTTTCTCCCCCTCCCTCCCTCAGACAGCGTGCAACCTTATATAGTCTCTTCATCCTGTTCAGGACTTTTGGCTTTAGGCACTTCTGACTTCCCACTCCAGGGTGAAAATGGACATGCCAACTCCACTTCGGGCTGCTAAAGGAAAAGAATGAAAAGAACTCAAAATGAGAGGAACTGATTGTCTTCCTCATGTCCTGAATCCTAGTTTGCAACACTGGAGACTTCTGGTAACTCCCCTCGGGTGAGATCTCTCTTGGACAAGCTTTTTTTTTTAACCTTAATGGACAGTCTCCTCCAACACTCACTAAGTTAACTACTCTGCCTGAGCTAATCATGTTCCCTGTCCCATAGAGAATACTCTCCATGCACAGTTAGGAAGGTGTTTGAATTCCCATCATTGTTCTGCCATCTCTTAAATCCACCCTTCATATTTACATTCCTGTTCAACCATGATTTGAGCCAATGCCATCTCATCTCCTCTGGACAGTCAAGTATGGCAAATGTTGTAGGTGAAGCCTACACAGCTCTCTTAGTTCAGATTTGAATTTGTGACAAAATTACCACTAGCAAGTAACTGAGGAGTTTAAAAATATATATATCGTTAAGCTTACTAATACAAATTATGCCCTAACAATACATATGTCTAAGTGATACATGACATTGGGTTTACAGTTGCTTGCCCTTTGCAGGCAGCTAGGTATTAGATCAAGGACTGGACTTAGAGTCAGGAAGAAGTAAGTTAAAATGCAGCCTGACATTGATGTAGGTATGTCACTTAACTTCCAATTCAGTTTTCTCATTTGTAAAATGGGAACAATAACAGCTCTTATCTCCCAGGCTTGTTATGAGGATAAAATGAAGTATAGTTGTTAAATACTTGGTAAATCTTAACGTGCTACAAAGTTGTCACTGGGTGGTAAACTTTCTGCTTCTTTTTCAATGCTGAAAAATAATGATTTTGAATGACTTTATTCTATCCATCCTTAAAGACCCCAAAACAAAAGTCAGAGATAGACATGGTTCTCACCTAAATATCAATAGGTACAGTGTGAAGTCAGGGGAATCATTCCTAGTATTGTATATATATATATATATATATATATATATATATATATATATATATATATATATATATTTGGTGTATCACATATTAACGTTACCTGAGATTTTTTTTGACCTGGTTTCTGAGTATGTAACATGTTCAAGAATGAGTAGTTCAAATGCTCACATTATGGATCCTCTTCTGGGTGGTAATAAGAGCTTGGTTCCATGCACTTGGGCCCCAATTCTAAAATCACATTTCTCTTTAAAAATCACATTTCTCCCTAGCCTCAAAATACCATCTCAGGCAGTTTCTCTCCAGTCCAAGAACACATGCCGCCCTAGCAACAACTCCTATCTCCCTTCTTGCTACAGTAGCCAGCAGGACATATAGAACTCATTAGTTTGAACCAGCTATGTACTGGCTTAACAGACTATGCACTGAGTCATAATGACATTTACTACTCACTGACCAGTTATTATGTATCCTAGACTTTGACATATCTATACTCCCTTTCATTAATGTTCTCTAACAAGACATTGATGGAGAAACCTGATTTTTCCTGGTCAGCCCCTGACTGCTGGTTGACTTAGTGATGTTTCAGGTGTAAAACCACACCTCCAGGTAGCCCTGCCTTGGGCTATTTCCCCAGTGAATTTTGGGTAAAATACCTTCAGAGCAGCTACCAAAAGTACATGTTCCTTTAAGAACGGACCACTCCTTAACCACTGCCCTAATCCCACCCCAAAACACCTAGTTAGCATATTTGGTACAAGTGATACTATAGAACATCCTATATAAACTTTGCCTGTACCCCTTTAAGGTTGCAGGTTCCCTAAGAACTCTTGCCCACTGAAAAGCGTGTAATAAATCTTTACCTTGACTTCAACAACGCTTGAGTTCAGGAATTCTCCAGACGACCGGCCCCTGGTACCCTGGTCTTTGTAGTGGTCTCACACCCCTTTTCCAGCCCTCATCAGTAATATTGATTTCTTGACTCCAGGAAAAGCTAACTTCTCCTTTAGTAGTATACTTTCAAAGTTTCTGCTTTGGTTAAAAGGGAGTCTGGCAGGAAATCCATTAACTAAGAATTAATTATATCACAGTATTTAGCAACCATGGAAACTTTATGATTATTGGTTGGGTATGTCAGTGTATAACATATGGAAAGTCATACCCCCTCCTCCCCCCACCAAAATATAGCTTCTGTTCTGTTTCCTTCGAAGACAAAACATCAATGCAGACAGGTTTCAAAAGCATAATCTCCAAGCATGAGATATAAGTTGGCAGAACCTTTCTTTGCACACAGGATATAAAAGCCTTACAGTTCTTGGCAACATCTGCAGCCAACTTTGAGATAGTGAAATCTGTTCCTTATAGCTCCAAGGTTCTCTGTTCACCCATGGGTCTCAAGTTATCTTGTTAGGCTTTCATTACCATAACACAAAATGCTCTTATGTTGCAGATAGACCTGACATCGACAACCTGTTAGATGAGGTTTGGCTTCAGGACCCATTGAGGCACTCATAAGTCATTGAACGGTTAACAAAAAGGTTGACTTTGCCCCCAAAACAAGGATATGAAAAAGAATTCTCTTGATGTGTCCCCTCCCCAACCCCCTGTAAATGGAATTTAACCTGTTTAGCAGGGAAAGATATGATGATCTGAGTGGTCTTCAGATATTCACCATGCCAGAAGACCACCCCCAACTCCTTAAAGGTGAGCTATTTTAAGCCTTTAGATGACCAGGAAGCTGAAACAAGGGAATCATGGACCAGTCTGATCCCAGGGGAAACTAATCCCCGTTGTGAATGAAAAGGTTTTTGTGGGGGGAAGTTACCACATCTTTGAAACACACTGTTTCCTGGTAAAGGACTGGGTTTCTGGTGAAAGACGCTCACTTTAACATTGACTATCCAATTCATTTTCCAAATCTTTAATCTCTACAGACTATAGACATACAGATATTGCAGGTTTGCTTCCAGATCACCAAAATAAAGAGAATCACACATATTTTTTGGCTTCATAGTGCATATAAAAGTTATGTTTGCATGATACTGTAGTCCATTAAGTAGAGAAATGAGATTTTTTTTCAGAACAATCAAGTTTGGCAATAAATTAATTAATCCCACTTGGGATTCACCAATCTGTTTCAGCAGAGGGACGTTCTGCTCCAGGAGTTTCTTACACAGATGAAATCGTAGATTTATAATCCTCAATAGTTTTGAGGTTTTTTTTTTTTATAAACCCACTCCAACATATGTGTTGAGTGCCATTTTGCATGATTATCAGAGTTATATTTCAGGTAGATAATGGTGTATATAGACTTTTCTCAGCTGGCATGAGAACCTAATATCATATACCATGTAACTCTCTGTCCTCTCAATTTCAAATGGATATACAAAGGAAATATAAAAAAGCCTCAGAGATAGGGATAGGGACTAGACCTGTGATTTCACTAGTATAGGAAACTCCTAGGAAGGAAACTCCAGACCTTTACCAATGCTGGATGACATGTGCTTTGAAATGTAAAATCTTAGAAAGCTATCTAAAGCACTGAGAGGTTAATTTGCCCAAGATTACACAGCCAGTATGTGTTGGAGTTCTAATTTTAAAGCCAGAACTCTCTGTCAGTTACCCCATGTTGCCTCTCATAAAAAGTCATATCACAAAAAGACATAGGAGTATAGAATTATGTAGCCTTTCCAACTAGGTCTAGGACAGAGAAAACAAATATAGAAAATTATGAAAGAATTGCAGCATTAAAATAACAGAAATCTGGTCTTGAAGCCAGTTCAACTTGTTTTGCCTTAGTTGTCCCTGAGGTCACTTTTTTTTTAAAATTAAATTCTTTTATTTGTTTTCAGTGTTCCACAATCACTTCCATACATCTTATATTTTCCTCCCTCCCTCCTCCTCATTGCCTCCTCCCTCCCTACTCCCTCCATGACACAGCATACAATATTATATAGGTTCTACATGTACTTTGCTATTAAATACATGTTGCATAGAAGAATTTAAATGAATGGGAGAAACCATAAAACAAAACAAAATATAATACGAACCAAAATGGTCTGTTTCTACCTGTGATCCAATTCCATAGTTCTCTCTTTGGATGTGAAAGGTGTTTTTCCTCAAGAGTCCATTGGAAATTTTTTAAGTCCACGCATTTCAATGAAGTACTAAGTCTACCAGAAAAATTCCTCACACACTGTGATTGTTGCTGTGTACAAAGGTCTCCTGGTTTTGCTCCTTTCATTCAACACCGGTTCATGTAGGTCTTTCCAGGCCTCTCTGAAGTCCTCGTGTTCATTGTTTCTCATAGCAAAACAGTATTCCATTACATTCATACACAACAACTTGTGCAGCCATTCCCTAATTGATGGGTATCCCCTTGATTTCCAGTTTTGGGCCACCACAAAGAGAGCTGCTATAAATATTTTTGTTCATGTGGAACCCTTTCCCATTTCTGTGATTTTTTTGGGATAGAGTCAAAGGAAGGATGTTGCTGGGTCAAAGGGCATGCACATTTTTGTAGCCCTTTGGACATAGTTCCAAAATGATCTCCAGAATGGTTGGAGCAGCTCACAGCTCCACTAACAATGAATTAATGTTCCAACTCTCCCACATCTTCTCCAACATTTATCATCCTGTTTTGTCATGTTAGCCAATCTGATAGGTGTGATATGGTACCTCAGAGTTGTTTTGATTTGCATCTCTCTAATCA
>CM053771.1:345469000-345660584 GCA_028658325.1 Potorous gilbertii | reverse complement strand
TGGAGCTGGGGTGGAGCTGCAGCCCGCTCTGGGAGTCTCTGGCTGAGCTGCCTCTGCCTCTGGCCGAGCTGCCTCAGCCTCTGCTGCAGCGGCCGCTTCCCAGGGGGTCCGAGTCCCGGAGATCCCCCCCGCTCCCCTCTCAGCCCGTCTCTCTCACTGACCTGTGCGTCTGTGGGGGGAGGGACCTTGAGGTCCCTGACGCCTGCATGGCCGCAGCAGGGGAGGGGAGCGCTCGGCAGGACAGGACTCCGCTCCCGTCTGGGGTACCTTTGCGGTCGGTTTTTCAGGGATCTCTGCAACGGAAATCTCCTTCACTGTGTTTCTGCGCAGCTTCCACTGTTCCAGAATTTGTCAGGAGTTCTTTTTACAGGAAATCTATGGGCTGTGGATTCGGAGCTAGCAAATGTGCGTCTTTCTACTCCGCCATCTTGGCTCCGCCCCCCTAAAAACTTAATTTTTATTGATCTTTTATTTTTGTATCATTTGTTTTTCCAATATCCCTCCAGTTCCTGCTCTCCCAAAGATCTTTTGTGGCAATATTTTTTAAAGAGAGAGAATAAGAGAAAAATATGGCTCTTCTAATTTTTGAAAAATATCTGGAAACTATTCGATATACCATACCCATAGGTTTCTCACATCAGTCAAGAAGAGTTGTCTTTTCATTTGGAGCATACTTATTCTTTGTAACTTTGCAATGTTTATTTTAAATTGTACTGTGATGATTATTCTTTCCATTTACATTGTCGTCATGTATATTATTTTCTTGGTATTGGTATTTCTTCACTCTGCATCAGTTCGTGTAAATATTTCTCATCCTTTTCTATATTCATCTTACTCCTTGTTTTCTTACAACATAGATCAATATTCCATTACATACAAGTACCACAATGTTTAGCCATCCACCATTTGATAGGCATCTACTTTGTCTCCAGTTCTTTGCTACCATGAAAGTACTGTGATGAATATTTTGGTGTTTATAAGAACTTTTCTCTTATCAGTGATCTCTAGTATGGTAGTCTCTGGGTCAGTGAGGATGGAGATTTTATTCATTTTAATAACATAATTATTGTTTCCTAAAATGATTGCACTGATTCTTAGCTCTGTCAGCAGTGCACTAGTATTTCTATCTTCCTACAACCCCTCCAACATTAACTTCCCATCTATTTTCATCAGTTTTCTGGGGTGTGAGGTGACAAGTCCTTCAGAGTTGTTTTAAATTAGCATTTATTTTATTCTTTGATTTGGGAGTACTTTTTCATGTCTGTTAACAGTTTGCCATTCTTATTTTTAAGAACTATTTGTTCATATCCTTTGTTGGTTTTGTTCAGTTGTTTTTCAGTTTTGTCCTACTTTTCTGACCACATTTGAGGTTTTCTTGGCAAAGATAATGGAATGGTTTTCCATTTCCTTCTCCAGTTTATTTTACAGATGGGGAAACTAAGGCAAACAGGGTTAAGTGATTTGCCTGGCGCCACACAGCTAGTGTCTGAGGCCAGATTTTAACTCAGGAATATGAGTCTTCTGACTTCAGACCTGGCAGGCACTGTATCCACTATGCCATCTAGCACTGCCTGCCCTTTGACTATTTATCTGTTCAAGAATGGTTATGTTCTAAGTTCTTAATTGAAATTTTTTCTTCAAAATCTTTGGTAGTTTTAGCCATTTTCTCTGTTAATTCATCCTGTCACTCACATTCTGACTTCTCCCCTTTTGCCACTGTGAATACTGGCTGGGGTGTAAACTCCTTAGCTTTTTCCCACACTGAGTAATTTACTTTACATTGATCTACATGCTAGTAACACTCACTGCCTGAAGTAGATTCCAGGTGGGGACAGGACTGCTTTTTTGAAGAACTCATTCATTTCATTTGTCAATCCTGTTAGCGTATAATTGTGTTAAATAGTTTTAAATTTTCTTTTATTTGTTTTGAATTTTCCTTTATAAAATTTCTGATGCTGGTAATTTGTTTTTGTTCTTTTTTCTTTTCAAAAACGATATCCAGCTTTTATGTGTTGATTCCATTTTTTTATCTAGTTTTGTTTATTTCAGAATTTCTGCTTTGCTATGTTAATTGAAGTTTTAAAAATTGTGGGGTTTTTTTGTTTTTGTTTTTTAGTTGTATGACCAATTAATTGATTTAGTCTTTTGGTCTGTTGTTGATGAAAGTATTTAAAGATGGACATTTCCCCCAAGGACAACTTTAGTGGTATCCCATAAATTTTGATGTATTGTCTAAAAGCTGTTATTTTATTTGATTTATTTGAAATTTGTTGTTTTTATGATACAATATTTTTTGACCTACCAAGTCTTTAGGATTAAGTTATTGTCTCCAATTAATTTTTAATTGTTTCTTCTGTGATACAATTTTTGTTGCATTGTAGATTAAAGGATAGCAAATATTTTTTTCCCTTTCAGTATTTTTGTGAGATTTTTATGCCTTAATTCACATATAAGCAGCTGAGAAATATGTGTACATCTTTCTATTCTCACTCAGTAATTGCCAGACAGCTATTGTATCTAACTCTTCAAAAAAATTCTCTTCAAGTCCTTAAATTCTTTCCTTTATTTTTTTTCCTCCTCCTAAATTTGTATAGGTCTTTAAAAAGGTACATTAAGATCCCATATTTCTTAGCTTTACTATTTCTCTTTTTTCATTTATGTGTTTAGGTGCTTTGCCATTGATACATATTCAGGGTATCCCAAAAGTCTTAGTGCAGTTTTAAGCTTTAGTAGCTTCAGAATTGATGCCATTTAATTAATCTTTTAATAGCCTAACTATTGACATGAATTATTCCTGATCATAGTAGAAAATCCTTCATTCAATATTTTTGCATTAATATACATTAGAGGTAGTGGCTTATAGTTTCTTTTTCTGATTTATTGCTCTCTTGTATAGATATCAAGACTGTTTGATAAGTACTACATGTTCTTCATATTTTTCTGAACAATTTATATTGTATCACAGCATGTTATTCTTTAACAACTTTATAGGATTCTATTTTTTTAACTCCTTTTTTAAAAAAAGTTTGCATTCTTTTGTTCCTTCTTCCCATTGAAAAAGCAAGAAAAACAAAAGCTGTTAAACATGAAAATGTGTTTGTCAGTCAGAACAAATTTCTGCATTGGCTGTTAACAAAAAAATATGTATTATGTATATACCTCAGTCTACCCTGTGTCCATCACCTCCCTATCTAGGAAGTAGGTTTCATGCATAATTAATCATGTGAGGTCTTTGGAATTGTGGTTAGTTATTGTGTTGATTAGAGATTTTTCCTTAAAATAGTTCTCTCCTGTTCACTTCACGTTGAACTAGCACAAGTTCTTTCCAGGTTTCTCTGAAACCATCCCCTTCATAATTTTCCAAATTTCATTCCATTCATATACCCTAACTCATTCAACCATTTCCCAGTTGATGAACACTCCTTCAATTTCCAATTCTTTGCCCATACAAAAAGGGCTGCTATAAATATTTTTAAATCACATATACATTTTATTTTAACATTCATTTTAAAAATTTTGAGTTCTAAATTCTCTTCCTTCAGCTTCTTCACCACACATTGAGAAGGCAAGCAATATGATATCAATTATATATGGGAAATCATGTAGAACATTTTCATATTAGCCATATTGTAAGAAAAATACAGTAAGTAAAAAATTATATTTCAGTTTGTCATCAAGAGTTCATCATTTCTCCTGGGAAAAAATTTTTACAACTAGAGTGTCTGATAAAGGCCTCATTTCTAAAATATATAGATAACTGAGTCAAATTTATAAGGCATTCCGTAGTTGATAAATGGTCAAAGAATATGAACAAGCAATTTTCAGAGGAAAAAATTAAAATTGTCTATAGTCATGTGAAAAAATGCTCTAAATCACTATTTATTAGAGAGATGCAATCAAAACAATTCTGAGGTACCACATCACACCTATCAGATTGGCTAACATGACAAAACAGGAAAATGATAAATGTTGGAGAAGATGTGGGAAAATTTGAACACTAATTCATTGTTGGTGCGTCTGTGAGTTGGTCCAACCATTCTGGAGAGCAATTTGGAGCTATGCCCACAGGGCTACAAAAATGTGCATACTCTTTGACCCAGCAGTACCCCTTCTAGGGCTGTATCTCCAGGAGATCAAAAATGGGACACACACGGTCTAGGGAGGGGCTACTCTGACTTGGACTCTTTCTAGAAGAGTCTACCTCACACTGTGGTCGCCCTGACCATGGCCTTGACTCTGAGAAATTCAAAATAAACTTCTCTTCTGACTTCTTTCATATCTCTGTAGGAATATTAATTCTTTCCTTCACTCTGAGGAACTTCTGGTCCTGCTTCTCAAAAGACTACCTCTGAGGCAGTTTCTCAAAATTCTGGAAGATTTAAAAGGGATTTTTCCCATGCACCTTTTTTCTTCACTATAACATATCCAAAGTCTTCCTCCAGCTCATCAGATAACTTTGCCTCTTGAGCAGAGGGAATAATGAACATTCAAGCCCTAAGAATTTGTGTCTTGTTCTTTAACATTTCTTGTGCTTTCTCACATGCCTCTTTTCCCTGGGATAAATCAATCTGAACCTCCCATAACCAGGCTCCCACTGACAGTAGCTTGTCAGTATTTTTTTCTCACAATAGTTAACTTTAACCAAACTACAACATAAGGAACTGAATCAACCATTTGGCTCCCCCACCTCCCAAGGTCATGTTTTTCTCCCATAGCCATTTCTCAGGCCTTTCCATTCAGAAATGCTAATGGGGTAGGGAGACTGAAAGGTGGAATCATCCCCTTGGGTCCCTGCTCTGGGCATCTGAGAAACTGCTCCTGATACTTCTGGTGTTTCTTCTGTTTCTTGGGCTTCTGCTTCTCCTCACTTGGCAATCTCATGTTGCTGGTGCTTGCTCCATGGTCACAGCCTCCAATTCTGTTCCTGGGTCCAGGTCACTCTGGGCTGGGCTGGGACACTGCTGCATCTGCCAATGAACACTAACTCTCCCACTCCTTTGGGGCTGTCAGTCTGGGTCTCCCACAGAATTTCTGCAACTCCTTCAGTCTTTCTGGCTCCTTTCTTATCAAGGGTACCCACAATTTTCAGCAAAACTTTCTCAGAGCCTCCAGTGATAAGGGGCATATCCTCCCACTCCTGGGAAGGGGTCCATACTCCATCCTCCCATCCCTTGAGAGGGTTCCATAGAACCATAGATGCAGAAAATAACACAATAACTGGGAGACAATGGACAATTATCCCAGTCCCCCCAAACCCCATACTTGCCTGTAATCTGTGCAAATCCTGCTGACTATGCCAGGTGTAAGACACATAAACAGCACATTTGAGGGCTGCTAGCACACGTTCACTCTTGATTTAGTCAGACAGGAAAGACACTAAAAAGAGGTTAATCTTACTTTAATGTAGTTCTCTCAGAAGAGGTTGCTGATACTGAGAGCATGAACTCCTGCAGCATTCCCTAATCACCTTTCTTACAGGGGCTGGCGAGAAGGGGTAACTACCCCTAAGTCTCGATGGGGTCAATCAAGACAGGCACAACTTGTGCTTCCCCTAAATCCTCTCAAACATCAATGGGGGCCAGTTGAGGCAAACACAGATTCCCCCCAAGCATTGATGGGGGCCAGTCAAGGCACACACAACATTTCCAGCTTGTGCATTCAACCCTCAGGTTCCCCTCAAGCCTCAATGGGGGCTAGTTGAGGCATACACAGCATTTGTGCATTCACTATCTAGTGACCACCTTTCTTATAGGCCAACAGACAGAGAAGGCATATTGCCAGCAATAGCCTCACAAGTTTACATCATCCCATCCTTGTATCTCACTGCACAGCCACAGTGGATGTTTATATTATTTACCATTATGTAACTGCGCAAGCATGGTGAAGCTGTTTTGAACCATAACTGTGGGAACTCATATCTAGTACTTGGGAATTGTTGATTGTTATGGCTATGGATCCTGGGAAACTGACCTCTGAGAAATAATAACAAAAATTCACTTTACACACACTAAAATCCACCATACTTACATTAAAATTCACCTTACGTACAACATTGTTCACAGAAACAGCCAGAGTGTACGATGACTGCTTTTAGGTCCTCAGCAATGCAAGGACCTAAAACAATTCCAAAGGACTCATGAGGCAAAATGCCATTCATATCCAGAGAAAGAACTATGGAGTCTGAATGCAGAGTGAAGCAGACTATTTCGTTTTGTTTTCCTTACTCATGGTTTCTCTCATTTGTTATAATTCTTCTGTGCAACAGGACCAATATGAAAATGTATTTAGTAGAAATGTATGTGTGGAGCCCATATCAGATTTCATGTTATCTTGGGGAGGGAAAGGGGAGGGAGAGAAAATTTAAAACTTATGAAAGTGAATGTTAAAAACTTAAATAATAAATTGAAGAAAACAATTTTTTAAAAAGTTCAGTTCTCTCAGAAGGTAGATAGCATTTTTCATCATGGGTTCTTTCTAGTTGTCTTAGATTGTTGTCTTGATCAGAGCATAGCTAAGCCTTTCACAGTTGATCATCCTTACAATATTGCTGTTATTGTGTTCAGTGTTCCCTTGGTCCTGCTCACTTCACTTTGCATCAATCCACATAAATCAATACTATGTTTTTCTGAAATCATCCTGCTTGTCATTTCTTAAAGCACAATAGAATTTCATCACAATTATATATTACAACTTGTTCAACCATTCTCTGATGGACTTTCCCTCAATTTCCAATTCTTTGTCACCACAAAAGAGCTGCTATAGATATTTTTATTCATGTGGATCCTTTCCCTCTTTGATCTGTTTGGCGTATGGACCCAACAACATTACTGCTGGAACAGAAGAGTATATATAGTTTAATAGGTTTTTGGACATAGTCTCAAATTGCTTTCCAGAATGCCTAGAGCAGTTCCACCGGTAGTGTACTGATCTGCCTATTATTTCATCACCTCTCCATTGTCTGCCATTTTCCTCTACCAGTCTGATGCATATGAGATGAAGCTTTAAGGTTTTTTAATTTTCATTTCTCTAATTATTAGCATTTTTTCAAAAGCATGTCTGTTGAGAACTTGGACTTCTTCCTCTGAAAACTACCTATTGATATACTTTGACCATTATCATTTGGGGAATGATTCTTATTCTTTTAAGTTTGAATAAACTCCTTATATGTTTGAAAAATAACACCTTTATCAGAGAAACTTTCTACAAAGATTCTTTGCCACTTTTCAGCTTGTAAAATTTTAGCTACAGTGGCTTTGCATGTGCAAAACTTTTAAATTTTATCAAAATAGTACATTTTACTTCCTGTCACACACACTCTCTTGTTTAGTCATGAATTATTCTTCCCCTTTCCGTAGATCTGACAGTTAATTTTTTCCATATTCTGATTTGTGATGTCATCTTTTGTCTTAATCATGTACTCATTTAAAGCTTATCTTGATACAGGGTATGAGATCTTGTCCTATATCTAGGTTCTTCTAGACTACTCTCCAGCTTTCCTAGCAGTTTTTGTTGAATTTTGAGTTTTTGTCCTAATAGCTAGGATCTTTGGGCTTATCAAACAGTAGATTGCTATGTTTATTTGCTTCTGCAGATTGTATACTTCATCGGTGCTGTTGATCAGCCTCTCTGTTTCTTACTCAGTACTAAATTATTTTGATTATTCCAGTCTTTTAGTACACTTTGAGATCTGGTACTGGTAGCCCCCCCTTCCTTCTTAGAATTAAAAAAAAATTAATGTTCTTAACATTCTTGACATTTTGTTCTTCCAGGTGAATTTTGTTGTTGATTCAGTAGTGTGATTAGCATAATTGAATAAGGAAGTTAATTTAGATAGTGTTGTCATTTTAATTTGGCCTATCAATGAGGGGATTAATATTTCTTCAGTTATTTTTAGAGAAGTAATGTTTTATAGTTGTGTTCATATACATTATGTGTGGTTTTGGGCCAATAGATTTCTGGGTATTTTTTGTTTAGTTATTTTAAATGTAATTTCTCTTTCTATTCCTGCCTGTTGGATTTTGTTGGTAACATAGAACAGTGCTGATGATTTGTGTGGGTTTATTTTGTATCCTATAACTTTGCTGAAATTAATGAGTATTTTAGTTGACACTAGGGTTCGCTACATAAGACATTTTGTTATCAGAAAAAGTCATCATTCTATTTCCTCCTTCCTTATGGTTATTCCCTAAATTTCTTTTTTTTAATCTTATTGTGATAACTAGCATTTCTAGCACTATATTGAATAGTAATGTTAATAATGGACTTCCTTGTTTTTACACCCTGATCTTATTGGAAGGCCTCTAGCTTAGTATCCCCAGTGCAGAAAATTCTAGCACTTGGAATTAGATAGTACTTATATTAAGGAAAGATTCTGTGCTTTCTTCTGGTGTTTTGAACAGTAAAAGGTATTGTATATATTCAAAAACTTTTTCATAGAATCATTTGGTTTTTGTTGTTTCATTTTTATTTGGCCAATTATGTTTATAGTTTTTCTAATACTGAAGTAGTCCTCCTGGTATAAATCCAGGCCATTCATAATTTATAGTCTTCATGATAGGTTGCTGTGGTCTCCTTGCTAACATTTATAATTTTTGCATCAGTGGCCAAGATGGTGGAGAAAAGGCAGGGACTTGCCTGAGCTTTCCCAAACTCCCCTCCAAACAACTTTAAGTAATGCTTAAAAATAAATTCTGAAATGGCAGAAACCAAAGGGTGAAACAGTTTTCCAGGCCAACACAAAGGTCAGCAGTAAAGGTCTATTGCATTAGGTTGAGAGTGGAATACATTCCAGAGCAGGTGAGACCAGTACAGGCTGCATCCCGGGAAAACCACCAGCAGGCATTGAGTTGACAGACTCAGAAGTGTTTGCAGTGGCTCACAGATAGAAAGGGGGTTGGACAACTGTTCACAAGGAGATGACGGCATTCTCTTTGCTTCCATGGGGTGCAGGACTGTTGCATTGTTCCTACTCAGATCCATGGAGCAATCTTCAGTTGCAGTCCCAGCGTAAGAAGGAGCAGAAGCACATCAGATCTTGCAGCAACAGGAGAGTGGGGATATTGGTCACAGTTCCAGAGTGGAAAAGAATGCTTGTGGTCAATCACAGACCAGAGCACAGGCGAGGAGAGCAGTAATCACATCTCTGTTAGATCATAGTGCCTTGGAAGAAATGAAAATTTACAGACATTCAGAACCATCTCTGAGAGTAACTGCAAAAAAGTGGAAGTTAGGGACAGTACACCCTTCACCCTGGAGCAGAGCCCCACTTTAGTCAAGAAATAGTCTGAGAAAATGAATTAAAAAAAAAAACCAAAACCTGACTATAGAAAGTTATTGTGGTGACAGGGAAGATAACCAAATTCAGAAGAAAAATCTAAACTAGTCATCCAAAGCCTCAAAGAAAAATGCAAGTTGGTCTCTGGCCTAAAATATTACTTGAAGAGCTCAAAAAAAAAAAGATTTTAAGAATCAAATAAGAGAGGTAGGGGAAAAAAGTTGGTAAATTTTTGATTGAATGAAACAAGAAAATAATTTTTTTTTTAAAAGAAGAATCAACAGTTTGGTAGAGGAAGCACAAAAAATACTGAAGAAAATAATACCTTAAAAAATAGAATAGGTCAAATGGTAAGAAAGGCACAAAAATCCATGAAGAGAACTCCTTAAAACTCCTTAAAAAATAGAATTGGCCAGATAGAAAAGGATATGCAAAAATTCACTGATGAGAAGAAATCCTTACACAGAAGAATTGGCCAAATGGAAAAGAGGTAAAAAAAAGTTCACTGAAGAAAAAACTCTTTAAAAGGTAGAACAGGCCAAATGGAAGAGGAAGTGTAAAAGCTCAATGAAGAAAATAATCTCTTAAAAATTAGAATTGGGCCAATGACTCCATGTGATATCAAAAAAAAAAAATTGAAAAAAATAGAAGAAAATGTGAAATATCTTACTGGAAAAACAACTACCCTGGAAAATAGATCCAAGAGGTCATTTAAGAATTACTGAATTAGCTGAAAGCCAAGATAAAAAAAAAAAGCCTAGACATCATCTTTCAAGAAATTATCAAGGACATTATTATATATTATATATTACCCTGACATTCTAGAAACAGAGGGTAAAATAGAAATTGAAAGAATCCACCAATCATCTCCTGAAAGAGAACCCAAAATGAAAACTCCCAGAAATATTATAGCCAAATTCCAGAGCTCCCAAATCTAGGAGAAAATATAAGCAGCAATAAAGAAACATTTCAGATTTCATGGAGCCATAGTTAGGGTAATACAAGATTTAGCAACTTTTACACTGAAGGATCAGAGGACTTGGAATATGACCTTCTGGAGGGCATAAGAGGAAGGATTAAAACCAAGAATCACCTTCCCAGCCAAACTGAGCATAATTCTTCAAGGGGGAAATTGGATATTCAGTGAAATAGACGACTTTTAAAGCATTCCTGATGAAAAAGACCACAGCTGAACAGAAAATTTGACATTTAAACACAGGGCTCAAGAGAAAGAAAAAGGTAAACAGTAAAGAAAAATCATAAGAGATTCAATAAGGTTAAACTATTTCCATTCCTGCATGGGAAGATGATACTTGTAACTCCTAAGAACTTTCTCATCATTAGGTCAGCTAAAAGGAGTACACTTAGAGGATGTGGGTATGAGTTGAATATGATGAAATAAGTAAAAAATAAAATTAACGTGTGAGAAAGATGTAGGTGACTTGCACTTGACTTTGTTTTGAAGGAGTGCTGTGGAGGTCATCAGCCTCACTTCTCCTCCAAAGCCATCTGAATCCATCCAGATATTCATCTGGATGACTGGAAATGACCCAGGATGAGGCAGTTGGGTTAAGTGACTTGCTCAAGATCACACAGCTAGTGAGTGTCAAATGTCTGAGGTGAGATTTGAATTCAGGTCCTCCTGACTCCTGCACTGGTTCTCTATCCACTGGACCACCTAGCTGCCCTTGAGAAAGAAGAATACACTAGGAGAAGGGGAAAGGGAGAGGTAAAATGGGGTAAATTTTCTGACATGGAAGGCATGAGAGCTTTTGCAGTGGAAGGAAATATCTGAGAGTTGATGGGAGGGGCACTTGAACTTTTGTCAGAATTGACTCTAAGAAGGAGTACGTACACACTAAATTGGGTGTAGAAATCTATCTTATCCTACAGGAAAGTAGGAGAAAAGGGGAATAAAAAAAATGGGGGTGCTAATAGTAGGGAGGGCAGACTGGGGGGAGGTGGTAGTCAGAAGCAAAACACTTGAAGATGGACATAGTGAAAGGAGAGAGTAGAATAAACGGAACTAAGATGAAGAGAAATACATAGTAATCATAACTGTGGGGGAATAACTATAGCAAGTTTCACTGATAAAGGCTTAATTTTTCTAAAATGTGGAAAATTGAGTCAAATCTATAAAAATAGAGCTATAACTGAAGTACTATCCCACACCTATCAGATTGGCTAATATGACAGAAAAGGAAAATGACAAGTATTGGAGGGGATATGGAAAAATTGAGACACTAATTAATGCATTTTGGTGGAGTTGTGAACTGATTCCAACATTCTGGAGAGTAATTTGGAACTATATCCAAAGATCTATAAAACCATGTAATCACAATGGTACCACTACCAGGTCTGTTTCCCCAAAAAGATAAGTAACAAAAAGAAAAAAGACTCATAGTACACAAATATTTACAGCAGCTCTTTTTGTGATGGCAAAGAACTGGAAATTGAGCGGATGCCCACCAACTGGGAAATGGCCAAGGAAGTTGTGATAAAAATACTCTTATACTACTACTTTAAGAAATGACAGTCAGTATGCTCTTAGAAAAAAATGGAAAGCCTTACATGAACTGATGCAAAGTGAAAGTAGAAGAATCAGAAGAACACCTGTAACACAGTAACAGCAATGTGGGTTATGATCAGCTGTGAATGACTTAGTTCTCAGCGATACAATACTGAAGGACATATGATGAAAAATGATCAAAGTTAGCAGAATCAGGAGAACACCTGTAACACAGTAACAGCAATATGGATGTTGACCAGCTGTGAATGGCTTAGTTCTCAGCAATACAACACTGAAGGACGGATGATGAAAAATGCTGTCCGCCTCTGGAGAAGGAGCTAGTGGAGTCTGTTTGCAGATTGAAGCATACTTTTAAAATTTTTTTCTTAGGGGGTGAGAGAGAAGTATATTGGGAGAAGAAAGGGAGAAGTGGAATGGGGCAAATTATCTCTCATAAAAGAGGCAAGTAAAAGACTTTTCAGTGGAGGGAAAAAGAGGGGAGGTGAGAGAAAAAACAGGAAGCTTACTCTCATCACATTCGACTAAAGGAAGGAATAAAATGCACACTCATTTTGGTATGAAAACCTATCTTACAATACAGGAAAGTGGGGGAGAAAGGGATAAGCAGGGTGAGGGGGATGATGAAAGGGAGAGCAATGGGTGGAGGGAGCAATTAGAAGTCCACACTCTTGGGGAGGGACAGAGTCAAAAGAGAGAGCAGAAGAAATGGGGGGCGGATAGGATGGAGGGAAATATAGTTAGTTTTACACAACACGACTATTATGGAAGTCATTTGCAAAACTACGCAGATATGGCCTGTATTGAATTGCTTGCCTACCCAAAGGGGATGAGTGGGGAGGGAGGGAGGAAGAGAAGTTGGAACTCAAAGTTTTAGGAACAACTGTTAAGTATTGTTCTTGCATACAACTAGGAAATGAGAAATACAGGTAATGGGGCATAGAAAGTTATCTTGCCCTACAGGACAAAAGAGAAGATGGGGATAAGGGAAGGGAGGGATATTAGAAGGGAGGGTTCTGGATTGAACTCAGGTCTTCTTGATTCTAGGCCTTGCATTCTATCCATTGCACCACTAGCTGTCCTAGGTGCCCTGATTAGAGAAATGCACATTAAAACAACTCTGAGATACCACCTCACACCTATCAGAGTGACTAACATGACATAAAAGGAAAATGACAAATGCTGGGAGAGATGTGGAAAAATTGGAATACTAATTCAACCACTCTGGAGAACAACTTGGAACTACACCAAAAGGACCATAAAACTGTGCATACCCTTTGACACAGCACTACCAGTGATAGGTCCATATCCCAGAGACATCAAAGAAAAGGGAAAAGAACCTATATGTACAAAATATTTGAGCAGCTCTTTTTGTGGTGGCAAAAAAATGGAAATTGAGGGGATGCTTATTAGTTGGAGAATGGCTGAACAAGTTGTGATATGTGATGCAGCGGAATACTGTTGTGCGATATGAAATGATAAGCAGGATGGTTTGAGAAAAATCTGGGGATAACTTAATATTAACTGATGTAAAGAGAAGTAAGCAGAACCAAGAGATCACTGTACACAGTAACAGCAATATTGTAAAGATGATGGACAGTGGAAGACTTGTACTCTGATCAAGACAATGATCTAAGAGAATTCCAAAAGATCCATGAAGAAAAATGCAATCCATCTTCATAGACAAAACTGATAAACTCTGAGTCTTCACTGAGGCACACTTTTTTAACTTTATTTTTCTTGTTTGTGTTGTGTTTTCTGTTGCATTTCAAAGATTCTGTTCTGTTTTAGTCCTTTCATGAGACTATGGGAAAGTCCACTATGCTAGTAAAAATCCATTTTCCCACCTTTAGAATTATACTTAATTTTTCAGGTTGAGTTGCTTGTAGTTGTAAACCTTTTTTTTTTTTTTAACTTTTGGAATATGTTTTCTTTCCTTTCTGGTACCCAGGTTTCTTGGTACTTGAAAATTATCTGTCTGTTGGTAGTATTTTTTCTTTCTTTGACTTAGAAGTTCTTATTTTAGCTATGACATTCCTTGCCAGAATGATTTTGGTTTTCTTTGGAGGTGATTTGTGAAATCTTTCCTTTTTTTTTTCACTTTTGCCCTCTACTTCATATAGCTATGGACAGTTTTCATTGATAATTTCTTGCAAGATGATATCACAGTCATGGTCATGGTTCTTAGTGAATGATGATTCTTTAATTATCTTTTCTTGACTTGTTTTCCACATTTTGTGTATATGTGTGTGTGTGTGTGTGTGTGTGTGTGTGTGTGTGTGTGTGTGTGTATGTGTATGCTTGTAGGCATTTGCCAGTGCACGCATGCTCTCTTAGATTTTCTTCAATTTTTCCAACCATTTGACCTTATTCTATTATTTTTATTTTCAATGAGCCATTGAGTTTTGTTAGTCATTTCATTTTTCAGAGAGTAAATTTCTTGGCTAAAATTTGCTCTTTTGTCAGCTACTTTTTTCCTTTCACTTTTTTCTCGAGTTCTTTTTTTTCACTTCTGATTTCATTTCTTTATTTCATGTTTCAATTTTTATGGCAACTCAAGTCTTTGTGGTCAGGTCATTTTTTTTCCCTGATGTTCTGCTTACCTTTTGTTGTAGGGTAACACTTTCTGAGTTCCTTTTTGTAATGTTGTTCTCTGATCCAATAATGTTTCTTCACTGTGTTTTGTATCTTGAGCTGTTTACTCATATTTTTCTGTAATGGGGAAAAGTGTCTGGGCAGTTGAGTAGGCACTAACTAAATAATTAACTCATTGGTTCATTGTTCCTATTGGTAAATATACTAATTACTAAGCCTTTTTTTCTTTCCACTGCTGAAAAAAAATTTCAGTAAAATTGGTTGTGTAATATGTATTTTTTGTGTTTTTTATTCTTTTTCATTTATCATGTTAAACAGCTTTCTTTTAATTTTTGTATTAGGGAGGCAGTCCTTTAAATATACCCAAATGAACATAATGACATGAAATATAAACATTAAATTGAAAAGTATCCATTTTAAACTTTTTGATTATGCTACACATGTGTCTTGATCTCTTAGCAGTATAGATACTAGTTTTATATCCAAGTAGATGGTTTTAAACTGATTTTCATGGGTTATATGCATCTTAGCCCTCTGGGCTATGGTTTAGTTTATATTTTTAAAAATACTAAAACCGTATTCATATGAGAAAATTATATTGGAAAGATTAATATTCCTTTTTATGCCATTTCCTAGATGTAGTGGCACCAAAGGAAGGGGTCAAGCTAATACCATCCCAAAGAGCTGAATTTCCCCAAAATTTATCATCACCTAGTTCTTATCCATCAGCTGTGAATAAAGGCAAGACCATAGTTAATGTTAACTCTGATGACATCAAACAGCAGGGAGATGAAGAAATTGGAAAAGTTTTGCCAGGAAAAACTGTAGTAGAGTTTCCTCAACGAGTTTCAACTTCTTCACGTAGAGCAAAGGATTCTAGTTTAGCAACCCACCAACCGATAAAGAAACCAGCTGATGGTGATTTCTTATCATCTGCATCTGATTCTGATTCTGATTCTGATTCTGATAGAGAAGATAGTGTCTCAGAACTTGTCTTGAAACCTCAGATTGCCATCAAAACCAAAGGAGAGTTTCCACATTGGGATGCTTCTGAGACTAGGACCAAAGGAACTTTGAAATTAGCCAAGAAGACCCAGTTCCAGAAAGCACACATGGACACCCCACTTGTGGAGAAACCTCATCAATCAGAGATGAAATCGACTGTTGAGCAATCAGAAGCCTATAAAGAGCTTAAAATACCCAAATCGGAAGTAATAGAAGCTTTTAAAGAGCAGAGTACAAAAGAAGCACAAATGAAGAATTCTATATTTAAGTTGAATGAAATTTCTAAAGAAACCCAAAAGCTAGTTAGAATTCATAGGAAGTTACCTGACCAAATGGAAGGAGGATCAGCAATCCAATTAGACATAACAAAGGAAGAAAACAGGGAAGAGAAACCAACAACTGTTGATTTTACAGCAGGTCATTTTGAGAACAAAGACATTCTGGAGGAACAGGTATCCATCCTAAATTTGGAAGCACCTTCTCCTGAGACCAAAGATGTTTTAGAAGAAAATGTGCCAGCAGTAAACACTGGTGCACAGGAAGAAGTCTTTCAAGGGTTGGCAGTGGAGTTGAAAAATCAAGGCATCATACCGGGTATAATTTTAATTTGTGATTCAAAGTATTATTATGTCATTGAGGAGATTTCTTGATCAAACGATTTTTTTGAAATTATAATTATGTTATACTTTGTTTAATTTTACTCTCTTATCAAAATATGGCTTCTTAGAAGGTCTCTGGTTAACAGATTTAATAATCTCTTTGCCATAAATCTTGTACTTTGGACAGCTCCACACTATTTTTAATGTATGTTTCCATTTGGAGAGGAAAACCAACATAGTAGTCTGAATTGTATAGCAAATATAATTTTTGAATGTTGATAGAGCTTTCTTTCCTGACTTAACTTTTGTGTGTCATGTATAGTCATGTATTTTCATGTCATGTCATGTGACTGAATGATCATCTACCTAAGCATTATCAATTAAAGACTATATGGTCTTTGGTTCTATTAATTTTTTTGCGTGCTTACTAGTTCAAAGCATATTTCACCTAAGTGTCTAAGGTAGCTGTAGAGCAGTGGATAGAGTGCTGGACCTGAAGGGACAGTTATTAGATGTGTGATTCAGGAAAAATAACTTAACCTCCCTCTGCCTTTCTTTCCCCGCTTGTAGGAGGATAACAACTGCACCTACCTCACAAGTTTGTGGTGAGGATCAAATGAGATAATATTTGTAAAACACTTTGCAAACCTTAAAATGCTGTTTTAATCTCACAATACTCCTGAGGAGAAAAGAAAAAGAGTGGCAAGGCTTGCCCTTCCTTATGATTGCAGGTTACAGGATGTTAGTGTATTCTGCATTATATTGCTCTCTCTGATTTACCATGGAAACACTATTGGAAACTTGATTTTTTTTTTGTTTCTAGGATTTATTTTTATAAAAGAATTTTTGGATAAAATATTTTAAAATAGAGCCAAATGGTTAGTAACAGCTTGCTTGCTCGCTCTTGCTTAATTATTTTTTTCTTTGAGCATTAAACTAGAAAGCTTCCTATAACTTAGGTGCATGTGCTACTTTAAAAAAAGAATTTCAGAGTGAGGCATTTTTAATACAGTAATTGCTTGGATTATATGTTAATACTGCTTTATACACATATTGCTCTTTCGCTCTCTCACTCTCTATGTAGATAAATAGCTCTAAGTACCGCCTTTTTATGCTATTCTAAAATATATTTACCAATAAGATTATTTGCTTCCTCTGTATACAGTTTAGTTAAGTCTCTTTTTGCCCACTAATTTATATGCTATCTAGTATGTTTTCTCTGTAGATTATAACATATTTACTAAACTAACATATTTTCTGTGCTTTTTTTGTTTTTTACTTCTAACATGCAGATAATGCTATTAGTTTACAGAAATTGCTCAGGATTACAAAAAATATTTTCAGATACTTCTGTTTTAAATCATCTGAATTGGACAGGAATACTGGAAATTTTGGAATCAAGATTAGTTATATTGTGTGAGTTTAGTGTGTGCTTTCAGTTAGCAAAAATTTTGTTGGAGGAGGCTATTTACATGCAGAAAATTCTTTGAACATATATGTTCCTTATAAGAACACTTTTCTCCTCTATTAAGTCTAAAGAAGACATGAAAATTTAAAAGAGGAAATGTGTAACATTGACTTTTTATTATAATAAGATTTTTCTGTAATTGTGAATCTCTTTCAAAATGACATAGCTATATTCAAGTATTTTTTGAGGATTTAACTGTGCAACAGTGAAGACATTGAGTATGTTTAGTTAATGTTAAATGCCTTTTAAACAAAACAATACTTTGTCATGTTTAATTTAACTTAGACCTAGCAAGCAAAAGAACATAGACTGTGATATCTGGGTTGAGGCAACCTGGTATAATAGAAGGAGAGCACTAGATTGAAAGTTGGCAGGAATTTGAATTCAAATAATATTCTCTGTGACTTTGTAGCAGAGTTATCTAACTGAAATGCCAGGGGACACTAGGGCCCCCAAATCCTTCCCGAGTAAACCAAATTAAAATGAAATTGGGGATATTTAACACAATAAATAGAAATACAGTACAACACAAAAAATGTTAATTTGTGGTTTTCTAAGATGGGTTCTATTTGAGCTTAACACCAGTGTTCTAAACCAATTCACTTAAACTCTAGTTTCTGTTTCCTCCTTTTAAAAATAGAGATGATAATACTTGTTTACACCTACATGGTTTTGTTGTTGAGGATCAAATGTGAAACTATATACAAGGCACTTTGTAAATCTTAAAGTGCTATTAAAAAAAGAGTCGGAAATTATTTTTACAAATATAGGTTTCTTGGCTTCAAGAAGTAGAATTAGAGGAGAAATTTTTGATGATCATTATCTGAGATCATTAATCTCAGATACCTGGAATTATTAAAAGTTATATTTTATTTTATTCTCATTTTATGTGGCAGGTTCATTTTCTGGAAAGCATTGTTATTTCTTGGTTTTCAGTGGATTTACAACTAGCAACAAATTGCTTAGGTATTTAGTTGAATAAGGTCCCTGCTTATCTATAAACATTTATTAAGTGATTACTCTGTACACTGCACTGTGCTGTGCCCTGGGGTCATAAAAGCAAGACATTCCTTATTCTCAATAAGCTCATGTTCTAATGGGGAAGACAACATATATAGGAAGTTCTAGCTTCATAGATGAACCTTTGATGGGGGAGATATTATTTAAAGTGTTTTTTGCCAAATTGTTATTCACATATTTCACTGGGTACTTCTGTATTTTTTTGAATGAGGAAATAGTTTTATTCTGTAGCACTGAAAAACAAAATTTGAAAAAAGCAAAGAACACAGACAAATCGAGTGACTTTAGTGATAAGACTAGTGATTTTTTTAAAGAAAAAAACTTATGATTGTATCTGTTCATTGTAGTTATGACCAAGAAAATATTTTTAAAATAGTTTACTGATGAAATTTGTCTAAATTCTGCACTCATTGAGACTAGGGGAAAATAGTTCAGCTTCTGTTGACTTTTAAAAAATATTCCACTATTGCTTTATCTGCATTTTCAAGCTTGCTAAAAGTGCATCTATGCATTTTCTTGGCTAGTATTATGAATCATGCAGTCGTGTTACTAGAAATATGAGGTTATTAATGAGGCAAATTTTAATGATATAATCCAATCATAGATTTTTGAATTATTTGTTTTTTTAAAATGTAAGATTAATTTCATTTTGCTTTGAACAACTGTTGCTTTTTACTAAGTAAGCATTCTTTTTTTAAAAAACAAGTTAGTAATTTTTAATTGAATTGTACTAGATTAGGTAGTTAGAGAGTGTTTTAATATCTAAGTGGCTTAATACTTGTTAATTGACTTAACCAAAAATTAATTGAGTCTTCTAGCCTTAAACTTACTAGCTTTATTTTTCTTCCACAGAGACTGAAAATGCTGAGGCATTTGATAATTCTACCTACAAGAACCTTCAACATCATAACTACAACACTTATACCTTCTTAGATTTTAACCTGGATCTTTTGAAATTTAGGTTGCCTCAGCCATCCTCAGGACGAGAGTCACCTAGACACTGAGTTAAAAGAAAAAGTTTCAAGTTTCTCTGTGATTCAACTTGTGAATCATTGTTGCTGCATTTTCTCCTCCATAAATAAAGTCAATTCAACAGTAACTGGTATAAAGATTTTATTTACCGTCATCTTTTAAAATTAATGGAACAGCCTTTCCCGTGATTATTAATAGTTTACATTTCTTTTGAAAATTCTTTGAGAAAACTCACTGGGAAATTAGCTCTTGGTCTTACATATTTGTGTTGAATTCCTAAAATATCTTGGATTAGCTTCCCTTTTTTTCCTAGGCACTATTTTCTTTATGAAAAAGCTTTTCAGGTTCATGTACTCTAAATGATCTGCTTTATATTTTATTTACTCTATCCTTTGATTAAAAATTCATATAGCCTATTTACAAAATGATCTGACCTGTTGTTTTTTTAAGTCAAGTATCTGCTTGTAATTTATTGTGATATGAGAGGCTGTTGTCTTTTGGTTTCTTTGATTTATTTCAAATCTTTCCCTCCACTTATTTTTATATTTATTTATTTCAAAGTATTTTAATCTGCATAATAGAAATTGAGGAGCTGGATTAATTCACTTTGCTGTCTTGATTGAACTCTGTATTTCTGTTAGAAGAGTTATTATAACATAAATATAATATTTGTGAATGCTTAGAAAGTATTAATTGGTAGCATTTAGCCTTTAGATTGAGGATACAAGCTCCTAAATGCTGTAATTCTGGAGAGCAATTGGAACAATTGCCCAAAGAGCTATAAAACTGCATATCCTTTGATCCAGCAATACCTCTACTAGTTCTGTATCCCAAATAAGAAAAAAGGAGGGGACCAACTTGTATAAAAACATAGCAGCTCTTTTTGTGGTGGCAAAGAATTGGAAATAGATAGGATATCTATCAATCGGGAAATGACTGAACAAGTTGTGGTAGGTGATTGTGATGGAATACTATTGTCCTACAAGAAATGATGAGCAGGATGCGCTCAGGAAACCTGGAAAGACTTAACATGAACTGATACAAAGTGAAGTGGGCAGAACATTGTATACAGTAACAGCTATATGGTGAATACCTAGAAAAAAATTAAGCAAGAAATAAAAAATAAAATCTCTAGAAGAGACAATTGGAAGAATACCTTGTATCAGGAAGGAGTAAACCATACCCAAGAAATAGACTCCTTGAAAACCAAATAAGTTGATGACTCCATTGTAATAAAATTTTTAAAATAACACACAACTGATAGTAAAAAAAAAAACCTGGAAAAAATGGACAAAGATAATTTAGACATCAGAGTCTCTGAAAGTTGATAAAACAAAAAAGTCTGGCTATATTCATAAATGAAAACTGCCTAGTTTTTGAAACCAAAGGGCAAAATTAATATGAAAACAATATACCCATTAAAACAGTTGATTGGGGGTTGGAGGGGAAACCAAACACAAAACTCTTCACAAGTTTCTGTGATACAGGTCTCATTTCCAGAGTACATAAGGAACTAGTGCAAATTTGTAAGAATAAGGACATTTATCTAGTTGATAAATGATCAAAGGAGATATATATATGAACAAGCTGTTTTCAGTGGAAGAAATGTATTAATATGAAAAAAATCTCTGAATAATAATTAGGGAAATAC
This sequence comes from Potorous gilbertii, assembly GCA_028658325.1. Lineage (NCBI taxonomy): Eukaryota > Metazoa > Chordata > Mammalia > Diprotodontia > Potoroidae > Potorous > Potorous gilbertii. The sequence goes on along the minus strand of CM053771.1, from coordinate 345,639,473 downwards.
AAAATAAAAACCCTGAGGTCTAAAAACCCATCAGATTAGAAACATTGACAAAAAGGAAAAATGATATGTTGAACGGTCTGCAGAAAAACAGGTACATTACTGCCCTATTGATAGAACTATGAATTAGTACGTCCATTCTGGAAAGCAGTTAAAAATATGCCCCCAAAATTCTTACACTGTGCATACCTTTTGACCCATACAATTACCAGGCCTGTACCACAAAGAGATTTTTTAAAAAGACTGTGATGTACAAAAATATTTATAGCATTTTTTATTTTCTAGTGGCGAAGAATTGGAAATGGAGAGGGTTGGATGGGAATGCTGAATAAATTATGGCATATAAATGTAATGAAATTATATTGTGCTGTAAGAAACGGTGAAGGGCATAGAGTTTCAGAAAAATCTGGGAAGACTTTTATGAACTGATGCAAAGGGATGAGAGAAGAACCAGAAGAATAACGGACACATTCAACATCTTTGAAAGACTTTGTAACTGACCACCAATCACAGTGACAACGGATTCATCATGAAATATGCCATCCTTTAGATAAAGAAATAAGATGAGTACAGAACGAAATATTTTCTTTTTAAAAAAAGAAAATACGACTAGTGTGGAAATGTGTTTTGCATGACTAGATTTTTTGTGATTTCTTTCTCTAGCCTTCTCAGTGGGTGGGTAGGGGATGGAGGAAAGGAGAGAATTCAGAACTGAAAAGAAAACTGAATAAAAAATTATGAAGGGCAGAGTTTCAGAGAAATCTTGGAAAAATTATGGGAACTGATGTAAAGCTACACAAGCAGAACGAATAGAACACTTGGTACAATAGTATAACTATAGTTAGAAAAAATCAAACCAACCTTTAAAATACTTAAGAAAACTGAGCAATGCAAGGACCCACCATGATTCTAGAGGACCATGAAGCATGCCACTCTGCTCCTGACAGGCGATGGATTCAATGCAGAATGAGATACACACTTTTAGACATAGCCAATGAGAGGTAAAAATGTTTTGTTATTAAGAAGATCCAATCATTGTGATTTGGTATAACCTCTCTGGAAAGCAACTTGGAACAATGCCCAGTTACTAAACTGCATGGTCTTTTAACCTAGTGGTATCTTACTAAGCCTTATTCTAAATAGATCAAAGAAAGGAAAAGAACCTTTATGTACAAAAATACTTATAGCAGCTCTTTTTATAGAACCTAAAACTCAGAAATTAGCCACTAAGCAGTAACCTGTCAACTGGGTGTCAATTGGCAATATGAGTAACCCTGCCAGATTTTAGCACACAAGGCCTCCTGTTTTGGTGTATTTTGTGTACTTATGGTGATTCTAGGAGCTTTACCATCAGTGCAAAGTCTTCTGTTATGCACACAACACAGAAATCTGTACTTTAGCTGAATATGGTGTAGGGGCTGATGGATCAATTCCCCAGGTTCCCATGTGGCTTGAATATAGTTGTACCATAGTTCAGGGACATACCTCTTAAAAACTGCATGGCAGGACCTTTTTAACCCCAGTTAGCTGATTTCACTTTCTGATCATATATTCCCTCTTTCTCCTATTCTTGAGCATAGTCTTCATTAGAAATATGATGCAACTTAATAACACCCACTGATCTTCCTTGCTCTTTGGGCAACCGGGAAATTTTAACCGCCTAGAAATTGTACTCTTTCAAGATATCAAGTCTTAGATCCTCATGTGTATTTGGCAAATGGGTGTTCATGCAGAGAAGCAGTATAGGCTTATTAAACACCACTTGTTAAATTTCCAGAATGCAAGCTGTTGTCTTCCTGTTTTCTCAAGCAGCATGGTGCAGTTGAAAGCATGCTGTCGGAATCAAAGGTCCTAGGTTTAAATCCTGGATCTTACTATATAAATCAGACTAGTTATAAGCTTTAATTTACTCATCCACAAAGGTATTTTTACTACAGGATCGCTAGGGTCTCTTCTGATCCCAAATCGAGACTCCTATTAAATTTTGGATCCAGCTTATTGCCTATTTGCTGTTCCTTTCCCAGATATAGGTGAGTATAAAGTACTAGCTAATGATGATTTCAGTCCTTGGAGCATATGTAGTAGTCTCCACCTGGACATAACCCATATGGATTCTACAGAACCTGCTTCTTGAAGGATGTGACCATATCAGATGGAGAGGTCTGTATCAGTTATAGGTCTTGCTTTGACTATGACATTGGAGCACATATGTCAGACCCAGAAGTCCTGATCCCATCAGCCCGGATCAGCAGGTTATGGATCTAAAAGGCACTGTGGAAGAGGAGTTCCCTGTCACTGGGGTATGAAATCCAAACACAGCCTTTGCTCTCTTCAGTGAAGGCAGGAGGCCTTGCCTGTGAAGATGTGGCTGCTAAGGGCCCTAGTCCCAACCCTGATCAATGACTTATGGATTTCAGAGGGAAAGAATTCTCTGTCATTGAAGCCAGATGTGGTGAGAGACCTATCTCCCAGTGCAAGGTAAGTGAAAGCCCAATTAGTGGTCTGACCTTGGATATCTCGGTTGCTTATCAAGATGCAGAGTCATGGAGAGCCAAGGCATAGTGGAGAGTTTGGTTTTTAAATTCAAAATAAAATTAAAACAATTCAGAGTTACAAGATGGGCCACAGGTCACAAAATGGAGTCTACTAAGCATTAAAGTATCGTGCAACAATGCATATTTCCACAACAGGGCCTTTCCCCCAGTTCAGTAAATTTAGGAATTCTTTGTTTCCTGTCTGATTATTATGTCTTGAAGAAACCCTGAGCTGGAACAAAGTGTGCATATAAAAGGCATTAATAAGCCCTATAGATTTCTCTTCTGGTGATTGAGCAAACAACTGCTGTTAAGCTGGGTTGGGGAGAGGTTCCCACCTACAGCGTCCTACTCTCTCCACCAACAGTGACATGAAGCCATCAGTACATCATGCAGCTATTTTCCCGTCTTATTCTTTCCTGCTCTTAAGTGAGTGACAAATCAGGCTACAACCTTGTGAGCGTCAAAAGATAAGAAGAACCATGATAAAATAAATTTTATAAGGTTAGAGGAAAACATGGAAGGAGAAATAACTAAAACTTACCAAAGTCACACACTCCTTGAATATAGAACGGGACAAACAGAAGTTAATGATTCAGTGAGGCAACAATAAACCATAAAAGTTAAAAGACATTTAAAAAATAAAATATTTCATATTTTAAAAACTGATCTGGAGAGGTCAAGTAAAAAAAAGTTACAAAAAGAACCTCTATACCATATATAATAGTAACTTAAAATGGAAAAATCTCAATTAATAGGACCATATGATCTGCTGGGCTCACCTGGAAGCCTAGGACACATGGGGTGAGAGGAGCTTGCTGAAGAGGCGGAACAGGAAGGGTGGAGCAGAATTGGGAGGAAGTGAGTGAGTGGGGTCAGGTCATAGGGGAAAAAATGCAGGCCAACTGACTCATCGTGACAGTTGATGGTGAAAAGGCCCTGGCTGAGGGAGAGGAGGTTTGAGAATGGCTTTGCCCTCTGCCGTGATCATGTTTATTAACTTCTTGGTCACCATGATGGATTTTGCTTTCTGGTTCTGGGATTTGGCTTTCTGGTATTTAGATAAATGCTTTTGTTCTGCCTTCTATATGGAGAGTCTTTCATATTTTGCGATTGAGAACTACACTGGCATATTCATAATCACATCAGTGCTGTGAATATTGCCTTGGCAGTATATTTGACATCATGAACAGGATCGCAAAGTAAAAAAATCTGTTTGGAGGCAGAAATGTTTTAGAGGAAGACAATATCCCAGGATGGGAGAATTTACCATTTTCCTCACTAGCAAGGGAGTGGCCTAAAAGTACTGGACCCTGTGAAAACTGGGAAGAGAGGTTACAGGAGGGGGAACCTGGAGATCTGAAAAGGTATTTGCAAGGAATACCAGTAAGACCAAGAAAGGATCTGGCAGGGATAAGTAGGAGAGGCCGGGTTTTACCAACAGCTTACCATATTATGTGTAGAAACAGAGATGAGCTGCTTAAGGAAAGAATTCAGATGGAAAAAGAGTACAAGAGTAGTCTTGGGGGATCTCAGGTGGAAGGAAAGGCTGTTCATTTAGCTCATTTATTTTCGTAACATTTCATAATATTTTGTTAGCACAAAGCTAACAAAAGAAATGCCCATCTGACCTCTGTACCAACTCAGCCTGGTTGCCACAGTGACAAAGGAAGTGAAATAATTTTAGAGGAAGAAGTTTCTCAGTCAAAAGCATGCCCAAGAAAAGGGACTTGATACTAAACAAAATAGAGAACTGACCCTACAGATCCTGCTGAACCCGTGTATCCAAGTTTGTTGCACCTTCAGGGAGAATAGAAAGTTGGCCAAATCCCAACTCAGATTAGGATTCGCAGCTCCAGGAATACATGTATTGACTGAAGTAACAGATTCTAATGATCAAAGAGAAATTATTGTAACATTCCAAAATTTAGATGATAGACTCGCACAGTTTTGTAAAAATGATGGAATAGTTCAAGTAATTATTATTCCTTGTGAAATGAGACCACTTGTGAAAATTTATCCTCCTTCTGAAATAGGTTGGTTGTTGTCCTTCATCTTCAAAGAGGACCAAAATGACATCACCATGATAAAGTGAAATTTCAGTGTGGCTGATCAGACCAATACAAGCTTGGAATGCTCTACCATAGGTTGGGCACAGATAGTCTGTGTAAATATTTGAGGTGGATATCCCAAATTTGCACATCCTGTGTTTACTTTGTGCTATCTCAATTCTGCTTTGCTCAAAGAGCACAGCACTCTTTCTGATGTGGGCACACCATGCTGAGTGGTCCTGTGCTAGTGTCTCCCATGCTGCACAGTCAAATCCAAAGTTCTTGAGACCTTGAGAGTGTCCTTGTATCATTTCTTCTGACATCCATGTGATTGCCTGCCCCATATGAGTTCTCCATAAAATAGTCTTTTTGGCAAGCATACTTTTTGCATTTGAACAACGTGGTCAGCCCATCAGTTGTGCTTTCTGAAGTTTAAATATTTGGCAGTTCAGCTTGAGCAAGGATTTCAGTGTCTAATACTTATCCTGCCAGGTGATCCTCAGAATCTTCCCAAGATGGTTCAAAGGGAAGAGATTCACTTTCCTGGCATGGCGCTGGTAGACTGTCCATGTTTCACAAGCATATAACAATGAAGTCAACACAATGGCTCTGTAGGCCTTCAGGTTGGTAGTCACTCTAACACCTCTTCTTTCCCAGACTTTTCTTCAGAGTCTCCCAAACACTGAGCTTGTGCATCAACCTCATTGTCAATGTGTACATCCCTGGAAAGGTAAGTGAATTTATCCACAGCATTCAAAACTTCTCCATTTGTGTAATTGATGGTTCCATGTATGGATGGTGGGGTGGTGGCTGATGAAGCACCTGTGTTTTCTTGGTGTTAATTATTAGGCCAAAATTAGCACAGGTGCAGAAAATTATGCACCAACACTCCCTCCACTTTGGTGTTGACTTACAGCCTTTGCAAATTGAAGAACTTGCCATCAGTACGATAGTTGATCTTGATGCCGTGTTCATCTTCATTGAAAGCATTTGTCAACATGGCTGAAAACGTCATGCTAAAAATCATGGGAGCAAGCACATAGCCCCATTTCACTCCACTGGTGACTGGGAAGGCATGAAAGCATTGTCCATTATCCAGAACCTGGGCAAACATGCCATCATGAAATTGATATACAACATTGATGAACTCTGGGCGACCAAATTTTGACATAATTTTCCAAAAGCCCTCATGACTAACATTGTCAAAGGCCTTGGTCAGGTCTACAAACATTGTGTACAGACCTCTGTTCTGCTCCTGGCAGTTGTCCTGGAGTTGTTGGGCAGCAAACATCATATCGACTGTTCCTTGGCCCTTTCTAAAGCCATATACCTGGGTTTCAGGTATATGATCATCTTCCAGGTGAAGAATTAGCCTATTAAGGCTGATATAAATAACCAAGATAGTAACTGAAGGACTGGCTTCTACTGATAGAATAAAATCGGTAGGTAAAGTATGGGTAAAACGGAAGCCAGATGACATTCCAAAGGCTGCAGAAATTATAGCACATGGCAAAGATAATACCATAACTGTTGTTTATTCAGAAGAGGATCATTACCAAAGTGTACCTTTATCTCATATATTCTATCATGAATGAGGCTGTGATAGTGCGTTTATGGACTCCAAAACCACAGTTGACCCTATATATATATATATATATATATATATATATATATATATATCTGCTTCTGGTTACTGTTTCCTTGTTTTGTTTGTTTGTTGTCTTTTCATCTGTTAAACTTGTTGCTAGATTTGTTTCCTTTAGGCTTAGTACCCTCCACCTGCAGATGCCTAATTGCTTAAGGCAGATGTCCCCTCCTATCCATGACAATGATATGTCATCTCTGGACCTGAAGATGACCAAACTCCAGATGCCAGCTAAAGAACTGATCTCTCAAATGAGACCTCTTGGGGCAGGGACATCCCTAATTCCAATCTCATCAAGAGGTAGTTGTGGAAGAAGAGACCTTCACCCCTTACCCCAAGATTTTGTGCCCCATTTGTTGAGGGGGAATAATGGGGTGCTTGTAATACCAGTTGACCCACCAACCTGAAAGATCTTGGGGCCAAATGTAATAGTAATTTAAAATGGAAAGATCTTTCTCATTAATAGGACTATATGATCTGCTGGGATCACCTGGAAGCCTGGGATACATGTGATGGGAGGAGCTTGCTGAAGAGGCAGAACAGGAAGGGTGGAGCAGAACTGGGAGGAAGTAAGTGAGTGGGGTCAGGTCAGAGGGGATAGAACACAGGTCAACTGACACAGGCCCAACTGACACATTGTGACAGTTGATGGTGAGAAGGCCCTGGCTGGAGGGGAGGAGGTTTGAGAATGGCTTTGCCGTCAGCTGTGATCATGTTTATTAACTTCTTGGTCACCATGATGGATATTGCTTTTGGGTTTGGGATCTGGCTTTCTGATGTTTAAATAAATGTTTTTCTTCTGCCTTCTATATGGAGAGTCTTTTATATTTTGTGATTGAGAACTACGCTGGCATAGTCATAGTCACTCACCCCTAGTGCTGTGAATATTGCCTTGGCGATACACCATATTTCAATAATTGTGAATAAAAATTGTCTAAGCCTATTAGAATCAGAAGACAAAAGTGAAAACAAGAGTGCTTTGGTCACCTAAATGAAACTCCATAATGAAAAGTCCCAAGAGCTTAAAAATCTAGAGTTTCTACATCAAAAAGTTCTGCAAGCAGCCACAATAACAGGTAAGAAAGTAAGGCAACAAACATTTATTAAGCATGTAGAGTGTTATAGACACTGTACTAAATGCTGAGGGATACAAATACAAGTAAAAAGAAGGATAATCTCTACACTAAAGGAGCTTGTATTTTATCAGGAAAAGACAATAGATTCAAAGGGAGGTTTAAAAGTATGAGAAGAAGCTCTTCAAATCATCTCAATTGTTTTAGTGAAATATGAGGCATGATTCTCAGCTAAAAGAATTAAAAGAGCTAAAAGAGGGAGAGTTATGAGACGTTTGAGAGATGAAAAGGTTTGGAAGACCTGCTATGTTGAATAGGACTTTGATTTGAGTGAGAGAGTCTCACTTTCTCCTCCAGGGCATTTGGTTCCAATGGCCACATATTCATCAGGATGACTGGAAATGGCTCAGTATGAGTGGGAGACCCTGGCCCTTTTAGGCTAAGGCCTTTTCACTAAATCAATTGAGACCATTTGAAAAGAGCTGCTTCTTCTCACTTCTTAGTTCCTATCTCTTAGATACTTTCAGCCACTGTCTACAGTGGCTCCCATGATGAGGTGATACTTCTTCTTGCCATGGCAAATCCATCTATATGAAAAAGTGATCTCTTCCATCCTATCTTCCCCAAATTTCTCCACTCTCATCTTTAATCTCTCCTTATTTACTGGATGCTTCTCTACTTGCCTACAAATATGCCCATGTCTCCACCATCCTCACCTCATCTATCCTTACTATCACCCCATATCTATCTTTCTTTTTGTGGCTAAACTCCTTGAGAAGGGCATCTCCAATAAGTGCTTCCACTTCTTTCCTCTCACTGTCTCTCTCTTTTGACAGTCTGACTCTAGTATTTATCATTTTCTTCTTTATTATGTTTCCTATTCTAAGGGCAGGAGAATAGCTTAGTGGCAATCCAATGGGGTATTCCCTGATGAAGCCAACCCAGTCAGCTTTCTCTACTTCTCTGTCTGGCTCCCTAATTCCAGGCAGAAAGAGAAAGAGTAGCTTTGGAGCATTCTGAAACAATCCAAAGCAACACTCACGGCCTCAGAACTTGAAATCAGCCCAGTTACAACAAGTTTAGAACCAAGTTCTAATCTGGGAGAGATAGAAACCTCAGAACTTTCTAAGCAGGGTCCAGTGGAGTACCAGTGACTCAGTCATGCTGTAGAAGAAAAAGCAAAATCCAGCCCTGAAGACTTTTGTGAAAATCCTGGATAGGAGTAAACCCAAGCTCAGAAAGGGAGAAAAACTCCAAGCAGAGCCAGGGAGAGGTCCTGGAATTCTAGGGCAAGAAGGAATCCCAAGCATATACCAGTATCAGAGTAGCCTTATCCTCTCTTTGAAGGGCCTAGTCAGGTCCTCTATACTCAAGACCAGGCAGTTACCATTTTTTTACAGAGCTTGACTCAAATGTAGGGCATCCAAACATCAAATGAAGGAAAAATTCTCAGTTCCATGAAGAAATACCTTGGTTTGAGAGATTTCCTGAGGGGCAAAACCCTACTAGGATGGAGTTCCCACAAGAAGCCCAGAAGAAGTATTGGACGCGGGGAGTCCTAAGCTTCCTATTTGTTCCCTGTGTCTGGACTTCTCTCCTTCCTCATCTCTGCTTCTTGGCTCCCCTGACTTCCTTCAAATCTCAGCTAAAATCCTATCTTCTACAGGAAGTCTTTCCTAATCCCTCTGAATTATAGTGCCTTTCCTGTGTTCATTATTTGTACTTATGTGTGTGTGTGTGTGTGTGTGTGTATATGAGTGTGTGTGTGTGAGAAAGAGAGAACCTTGTTTGTACATATTTGTATGTTGTCTCCCTCAATAGATTGTGAACTGCTTGAGGTCAAGGACTATCTTTTGCCTTTTTCTGCATCCTCAGTGTTTAGCACAGTGCCTGGCATATAGTAGATGCTTAATAAATGATTACTGATTGACTGGGTTTGTGGTCTGGCAAAGAGTATGCCAGGCAGAGCACATTAATGCTCAGGGGGAGATGAGGTCTCAGATCTGTACTATCATCACAGGGGTGTGGGAATAGGTGAGCATATGTAAACTTGGTAGACTGAGAAGAGGACCTGCATCCTAAGGATGCTGTTTTCTGGTAGGGAGGCCCTAAGCAGTATACTGAGAAAAGAGCAAGATCAAACACAAGCAGCTCAGACCCCAGAAGCCAAGTAGGTCTATTACAGCACTTAGTCCAGTCTGAAGCTAGCAGAGGAATGACCAATGAAGGCAGGAATTCTGGACCAAAAGGGAGCCTATAATTCTTCTATTCTAACTGTTCTGAACCAACAGAACTTTCTAGCTGGTTGATTAGGGGCTAAGTACAGCAGTATTCTATTGATGCTCAGAATTAAACAAAGGAACTTGCAGAGCTGGGGGATGGGGTGCAATCAGAGCTCTCCTAGATTAAATCAGAGAGTACTGAATACTTATAACTTAATAGCGTTTCCCATTGGTCCTGGAATAACCAATACTCAATACCCCCAAGAAAGCAGAAACAGAAACAACCCAGAACTTCCCTCTATAAGTGCTACAAATTAACCTCCAGACCAAAGTCAGGAAATAGACTAGAAGAATGGGCAAACAAAAGAATTGCACTATAAAGAGATATTTTGGTGGCAAGGAAATTTAAGACACAAAACAGAGACAAAAGAATGACTCCAGAACATCTTTAAAAATATAACTTGGGCAAAATAATTATTATAGCTGACTTTTAAATACCACCTCCTATGTGTCCAGGGGAGGACTAGCACCTTTGGTGTGAGAGATTTCTGAGCCCTATTCAGAGTTGCTCATCTACCTTTGGTGTCTACCTTTCACCCAACTCTTACTTGTGACTGACTCTAAGAAGCTGTAGCTTGCCAAACCAGTCACACTGAATAAAACCATTTTGGCAAATGAGCTAAAGCAGGTTGAGGGTAACCAACAAACTTCAGACCCCGTGGTGCGTTAGAAGGATGTCTACCTCAAGCATATGAAGATTTCTTCCTGGAAGAATGGATAGAAGGGAACAATTTGTTCCAGCAACCATGAAGGCAGCTAACGTAGGCACTGTGGGGAACATAGGGGTTGGTCAGACATCACAAACACCAAAGTCACCCACTGCATCCTGGGCCATCATTAGTCTTCCTGACTTTTGCCTTGCCACTGGACTTCAATGACTCAGGAAAAGAGAATAAGGCTGAATACTGTGGAACTCTTCCACACTTAAATCCAATTCATACAAGTCAAGACATGGCCATTATGGTTTTGGTCCTCTTTGAAAAATGAAGGAGGAACAGCTATGTGCCAGGCACTGTGCTAAGTGTTGTGTAATTGTTATCTCATTTGATCCTTACGACAACCATAGGTTGTTATAATCTCCATTTTACAGATGGGGAAACTGGGGTAAGTAGAGGTTAAATAACTAGTCCAAAGTCAAATAGCTGGTAAGCATCTGAGCCTGGGTTTGAACTCAGTTATTCCTGACTCCAGTGTTTGGTAAATACAAAGTCTCTAGTTACTGGGGGAAAGACTCACTATTTGATAAAAACTACTGGAATACGACTGTGTTTTAAGAAATGTTAAAAAGGAAGTTTTCAGAGAAACTTGGGAAGATTTGTGTGAACTGAGGAGAATCAGAAGAATAATTTATGCAATAACAACATTGTAAAGATAAGCATTGCAAGATCTAAGAATTGTATTCAATACAATTGCCCAACCCCTATTCCAGAGGACTCAGCAGTGAAATGTGCTATCTGCCTCCTGACACAGAAGTGACATACCCAGAGTGTAAAGTAAGATAAATCTTTTGAACATGACCAATGCATGAATTTGTTTTGCTCGAGTATATTTATTATAAGGGTTTTTCTTTCTTTTTTCAGGAGGTGGGGAGGTGGGAGGGAGAGAGATGGATTTTCATCAAGTGAAAAAAATTTTTAAAAATAATATCAATATATAAAGAAGATATATACCAAACAAAAGCAGTGGTCATTGTGTTGGAGTAGATCCAATATAGAGTTCAAGTTGAAGATCTATTACCCATAAATGGTGATGTCCTTCAGGTTTGTTGTTTACTGGTAATTTAGAAATACTGAAGAGGTTGCTAATAGAGATAAATAACCTCTCAGTCTGAAAATCCACAAAGAAAAGCTCCAAATGGATAAAGAATATCTATTGCCTAAGTTCTGACATGTTTTTATGAACAAACTACAAAGTTTGTCCATCATCACATATATCTGAAACAGAGTGCTCATGGATAATTAATTACATGGGCTAAGAATTGAACAGGAAGAGAGCAGTCTGTATAGTCTTTGAAAAATTGCAAAGTACCAATGGTCCAAACTTCTCCTAAAAACAAAGTTTCGTCTTTTTAATACTAACATTCCATTAGTGTTGCTGCATGGAAATGAGATATGGGATAAACAGTTCCTGAATAATAACATCTTATTTATATAGCTTTTTAAGGCTGCAAAGCACTTTATATTACAGCTGAAAATAAATATCACAGAAGGCAATGGAGAGACACATGGTAGATGTAAAACACATAGCAACAAATAACCAATGAAGAACTTCAAAGAGCAATAATAAAAATTGTCATCAAAGAAATGTGTGCTAGGGAAAGATAGTCACAAAGTGAGACCAAGCCATTATTGGTGAAATAAGAGGGTTCCGCATGTAATTTTTGTAGTAGCATCAAGCCAAAGTAAGGATAGCTTCCCCCTCTTGGTGAATTTATGGAAGGACATAGATAAGTACTGAACTGGACGGGCAAACATTTGTGTAATCTACACCCCTGAAGAGAATTTCCAAATTAATGAGATCATACATCCATTTGAGCATTTGGGTAAACATAAAATATTACCTTTTCTTTCAAGAAAACCAACTTCATAATTACAAGCATAGAGATTAAGAGTTTCTATGCATTAGACAGCTAGATGGCACAGTGGATAGAGTGCTTGTCCTGAAATCAGGAAGATCTGCATGTAAATTCTTAGACACACACTAGCTGTGTGACTTGGAGCAAGTCACTTAATCTCTGTCAGTCTTAGTTTCCTCAGATGTAAAATGGTGATAATATAAGCACTTACCTTCCAGAGGTATTGTGAGAACAGTTAAAACACCTATGCTTCATATTTGCTAGTTTCTTTCCTTTCATTATAAATCTGAAATGAATTCACAGTGTGACATGGAAGCAAAAAAAAAAAAATCTAAAGGTAAAGATAGTCCAATTATACTTTACTTTGCTCAAACCATATACAGAGTGTTTCTAGGTCCCACCATTTAGCTAAGACAGTTATGAGCTGGATGGTGAATGACCTTGAGTTAATAACATATGAGAACTTGAAAGAACTGAAGAAGGCTTAGCATCATGAGAAGACTTAAAGTGACTTGATAGCTATTTTCAAGTATTTGAGCCTGTAAAAGGTAATAGGTTTATTTTTCTTGATTCCACTAGGTAGATATAGGAATACTGGACAGAAATTGTATAGAGGTAGATTGAGACTTCGGGAAGGAAACCTTTCCTAGCAATTCAGTATCATTCAAAAATGGAACAGGTTGTATTCCCATGGGGTGCTCTTCCTCAAAGGGAGGTCTTTAAGCAATGACTGGACCATGGGTCCTATAAATGAGATTCTTTTTTCAGGACAAGATGGTCATCGAGGTCCTTTTCAATTGTCAATCTCTGAAAAAGAAATGCAGCCCAAAGTGGGAAAAAGAAGGTTTGCAAAGTTCCTCTCGATTTTTGTGTTAGTGGTCTTGTGCAAAATCACCCGAGCGATCACTCTGCTGTCAATTCGAGCCTTTAATTTTTAAGGAATCTGCAAAAATTTGTAAACGGTTACTAGGTCAGTATGCATTACACCTTGGGTTGGTAATGGCACAGAAGAAAACTAAGCAATTCTTCAAGACGGTGAAATTCTGCGTTGGGTTGCGGGGAAAGCAGTATCTTGGTAGCAGTCCCTCCTTCCTCTCTAGTCCCCTCCTCCTGTTGGAGGAAGCCTTCATCCACCCAAGAATCATCTTCCCTCTACGGTTTTGCACAAACCAGCACGCGAGTCAAGAGATTACGATTTGAGAAGGAAGGACACTGTGGTGGTCGAGTAAAAAAGGGCTGGCTGGGAGAGGACTTCCAGCACCCCGCCAACAAACACATTTTCAAAAAACGTCCCGAACTTTGGTCAGAGGGAGAGTGGGCGTGGCCAAAGGCTCCTCCCTCCCTGCGCAGCAAAAAAAAAAAAAGCTAGGGGTGTGGCCTGCTCATCTTAAGCAGGGAGGCGGAGGGGGAGGGGCAGGAGGGCCCAGAAAGGAGAGGATGCGTTCAGAACGCCCTCCCAGCCCGCCTCTTCTCCCAGAGTCCCCACCCCCTGAACGTAGACTCGCGGGGTGGGAGGAGCTTCCCCCGCGAGGGCCCCGCCTCCTCTTTGAATATTGATCAGGGCAGCGTCGGCGTAGCCCTCCTTCCATTGAATGAGGCTGTGTCGCGTGGCCCGGCGTCGGCGTGACGGTTGGACGCGGGTGCGGCACTGCGGGTCCCGATTGCTGCAGCCGCTTGTCAGTGTGATGAAGATTGGCACCCAGGTAAGCTGTCACTCAACCGCTCCGCCGCCGCCGCCGCCGCCGCCGCCGCTCTCCGCCGTCCCTATCAATCACACCGGCCTCGCTGCCGCCGCCCCACTGCTGCCGCCCAGGGCGTTCGTGGGGAGAGGAGCTGCCACATGAGCCGCGCCCAAGGGCACGGAGCGGGACGGGCCAGGGGAGGGGGCCGCCTTTGGATGCAGGAGGGACCGGAAAGGCGGGGGACGGCGGGCCGAGGGAGGCGGCCCACCCTGCGCTCTTTGGGGTTGAGGCGGAATTCGTTTCCGTACGTGAGATTAGGAAGGAGGAAATTTCTGGAAGGAGCCTCCGCGCTGGGCCCCGCGGCGAGGCGCGCGCTCCCAAACCGTCCCTTGTGGAGCCCCGCGCGCGCTCCTGCACGGGGCGGGGAAAAGGGGGAGGGGGCATGGGGAGGCGCGCCGGGCCGCCCGCGGGGTGTGCAGCTCGGCGGGAGGGAGCCGGGAGGGCGGAGGAGGGGCCGGGGGAGCCGGGGGAAGCGGCGGCCGCCGGTCGGCGCCTCGGCGGAGGGGTGCACGGGCCCGGGGTGGGGGGAGCGAAGCCGTTTAAAGGGACTGGGAGGGCGGTTTGCTCCATCCCCGCGACTTCCACCGGCCCGGCTGGGTGCAGCTTCTTCGGCTTTGGGGTTTTGGGGGGCCGGGGAGAAGGAGGCTGGAGGATGGCGAGGGCAGCGGGGAGAAGGAGGCTGGAGGATGGCGAGGGCAGCGGGGAGAAGAGAGGTTGTATAATGGTGGAAGGAAGAGTTGAAGATGGCGGCTCCTCCTGCTCTCAGGATGGGGGCAGGGAAATCCCTGGAAGAAGGAGTAGGGGGTGGGAAGCACCTCCCTGGCTGATCCGGGTGCGCCCGTGTGGGGAGGATTTCCCCACCCCACCCCCTTCAGCCGTGGTCGTGGTTGCAGGCAGGAGTCGTATCTGGCCAGCAGCAGGCTTTCCGATCCTGGCCGTGGGACAGATTTCAATTTGGTTTGGCTTTTCTGTGGCCTTCCCCCACGCTGAGCTTAAGCCGCTGACCTCCACGTGCACTGTCGTGGGATGTGCAGTTTCTTCCCATCGCTAAAACTTGGAACTGGATGGGAAGCTGGTGACCAGAATGCCATTCATCACCACAATAATGTAAATATACCAAGCCCTTGAAGAATCCGCCATAAACATGAAAACTTGATTGCATCCTTTATGATATTTCCTCCCTATTGCCCAAATACTCTTTTTTTAACCGAGTCAGATCATTAAAAACAAAGAATTTTTTAAAGATCTCTACCTCGTGTCTTACACAAGTTAAAATGTGCAATAGACCCCCCCCTCCCCCTTAAGGCTTAGATCTTGGAATACAGGGAATGTCACTCACTAGTCAATGGAAGCATAGAAGACCCTGGAGGGAGGTTAATAGCTCTTTAGTTATGATTCCAAATAGAATTTGGCAATTTTCATCATCCCTATAAGGCTGACTCAGTTAAACATTTCAGAACCTGCCATTCAATAATAATAGCTGACATTCGCATACATTTTGTAAAGTTTGGGAAGTACTTTGCTTGGTTCTCAGACCTTATAACAACTCTGAAGTGGGCACTACAGGTATTTGTATCCCCTTTTTACAGGTCAGAAAACTGAGCTCAGAGAGGTATAAGTGACTTGAGTTGCCCCTTACTGCTAATAAATATGGCAGATAGGATTTTTTAAACCTTGAGTCTTCCAGACGCCAAGTTTAAGCACTCTTTGGATACTTGGCTTTTCCAACCTTTCCAAGGCCAAATCCTCCACATTTGCCCTCAATTTCAGCATCCTTTTCTTCTTTAGCTGAATCTGGTCCCATTATCATCCGTTAGCTCTCTAGTACTCACCTTATCTATTGATCTCTTTTCTACTAACTACAAACCAGCTAGCTTCAACTCTTATCTTCAACTCCTCTCTGGACTATCAACCCTGCAAACTGTTAATCCTTTTTAACTCCTTGAAAAATCCGACTCACAAACAGTGCTGCCTTCACTTTTGAAGTCTTCTCACGTCTCAGTTTGTTAGCGTCTGGCTCCCTAACTTGTCCGTTCAACGGAAACTTAAAAGTCACAATCTTTTAAGTTTTTGAATAGTTTTATTGATGTCTTTTGTTTTAAAATTTGTTTACTGTATCCTTCCCCTCTCAGTGTCCTCCCTTACAGAGTAAGGATGGGGACTGCACTTAGGATTCTTTCTACCACTGCAGGTTCTCATTTCTTCAGCAACTTAATATTCTTAATGAGTTGTGACTTTAATGAAAGAGAAGAAAGGAAAAAAATTTGGAAAACAAGGCATCATATCAAAAAGATTGGATGTAAGCAGTGTTCCACACTCATGTTCCCCTCCTCTGCTAAAATGTAAAAAAAAAAAAAAATAGGAAAGATGTCTTTACATAGCTGTTATTTGATAACCAAGCTTGGTCAATTGTTCTTTCCATTTCTCTTGTCTTTGTTTGTATTGTTTTCCTGGCTCTTTCCATCCTTTTCTGAGAAGAAGCAGCTGTATTGTGCATCAGCTAGTGACTTCTAAATTTGCCAGTTATGATGACTCTATGTTGGTTCTTACCCTTCTCCAACTTCTTTCCAAAGTTTGACACTATTGATTATCTCCTCTTGGATACTATCTCCTCTCTAGGTTTTTGAGATGGTGTTCTCTGTCTCTGTGTCTCTTTTTCTGCCCCTCTCTCCCCTCCCCACTATTGTTTTCTAATTTCATATGTTTGTCATCCATGGCATTTCAGAGGTTTCCTCCAAAACTATATGCTAGGACTCTTTATACTTTTTCTGTTGGTGACCTCATTAGATCCCATATATTCAATTATTTTTATAAAGAGGAGACCCAGATCTAGATTATGTAGCCCTAGTCTTTTTTTCCCAAGCTCCAGGTCAGTTCTGTATTAACTATCTGCTCCAAAACTGAACTTATCCTCCCCTGCCCACCACCCTATCAAAAACTTCTAGAGGCCTAGAACATTTATTGAGAAAAGGCTCTGAACAATTAACTTGATTATTGGTAACTTTTAAGAGTAGAATTTCAATATAGTAAGGTGTCAGATGTCTAGGTTTAGAGAAAGGAAGAGGTGGTTTGGAGGTGGAGAAAAGGGGGTGACTCAGTTTAATGGTGAAAGGGAAGAAAATTGAGGAAAAGTAGAGGTTTTTAAAGCTTGGGTGTAGTTCCAAGCATATTAGTAGGAAACAGAGAGGGAAGGAGCTAGAGTGTTCCCCTTTTCCTCTTAAAAAAAAAAAGCTTATTTTTAAAATAATAGTTGGCACTCTCAATTATCACCTCAAAAAAAGGGAGTGCATCACTCTGTAATAAAGAAAAAGAAAAATTGGCCATGTTTGACGGAATATACCTCATTCTTATAGTCTACCATTTTTTTGAAAGGTAGTTTCACTGTTATATAATATGTTTTTTAAAAATTGGTGCGATATGTCTTCCCTCAAGTAGGTAATTTGATGTCTTTTATTCTCAACTTAAGAACCACCAAATCAGAAGAAAAGAAAAAAGAGCATGTACATGAAACTATGCATCTTTTAAGTACAGCTTGCTTTTTCTTTTAATTATATAATAAATTCAACATGTAACTTTTCAAGCTGTTTTGCTTGGCTGTGTTTCATTCTGTCTTTCCTTCGGTTCTCTTCAATGAATTTAAAAAGTTTGAATAATCCTTTTTTATTTGTTTTTTTGAGGTAGGGAAAGAGGCAACCTTTACAACTGCCCTCCCCCCATGGAAAAAGAAAAAATAATTCATATAACAAACAAGTCTAGCAAAATAAATCCCCACATTGACCATGTCAGAAGATGACTTTCATTCTTTCCCCTTGAAACTATTGCCTTTGTCAAGGAAGTGGGTAGCATACCTCATTATCTGTTCTCAGGAATCATGGTTGATCATTGCATTAATCAGAGAACTTAAGTCTTTCAAATGTGTTTTCTCTACAGTATTGTTATTATATAAGTATATTCTTTTAATTCTGCTCATTTCACTCTGCATCAAGTAATATGAGTCTTGCTGGATTTCTCTGAAATTGTTATTTTTGTCTTTGTTTTCTATGACACATTAATATTCCATTACATTCAGATACCTTAATTTGTCAAGTAGATAATTTGAGGTAGAGGACAGTAATTGATTGGCTTTAACAATTCTTTTTTTGTCTTCCTTAGAGAACTCAGCAAGTCAGCGAAAAACAAACAACTATTTCACTTACTCTTCATGAGTTATTGAAATGCCACATATTGATGTTGCATGTAAAGTTATAGAGCAATAACTAGTAATATTTATAGTCTTTGTGGCTATTATTAACCCTAAAATTATTTTAAGTGCATTTATTTTATACACACATGCTCTATCTTCATATTGAAAATCAATGGGGGAAAATTATGCCTCACGCCTTTGGAATTCCTTGATCCACATAAATCTTTAGGTTAAATAATCCATGGAAGTGGCCATAAAAATTTCCAGATCATATGTTAATTGTACATCAAATATGTGTAAGATGAATATACACACATAGATATATATGTGTGTATTTGTATGTATGTTTACATATAACAGCATTTATGAATTGTTTGCCATTTTAATATGGGTGTGCTTCAGAACAATTACAATAGCAAGATCACTGATCACATATCATTATATAGATATAATAATAATGAAAAAGTTTGAACTATTGTGAGAATTAACACAATGTGACAGACATGATGTGAGCACATACTGTTGGATAAATGGCACCAGTAGACTTTCTTGATGCAGGGTTACCACAAACCTTTAATTTGTAAAAAACACAATTTCTGCAAAGTGCAATAAAATGAGGTATGCCTATAGTATTGTGAGAAAATGTTTAATAAGAATGAGGTTTTTTAGGTGTGCTTTTTCACTTAAAGGTGACAAATTTATTAAAAGGTTTTTATTCGAGCATATTTAGACAGGACTTGCATGTTATCTTTTTTTTTAATTGTGCAATTAAGAAAGTGTCAGAAAAAATGTGCTGTTAAACTCATTAGTAATGTGATCTTGTGGTAGAAGCATTGATTTTGGAAGAAGCAACACAGTTTTAGTTCTAGGTTCTGTTTTTCCCACAAGTATTTATTTTAGGCCCTTAAAATAAGCTTGGGGAATTCAAAGACAGAATCCATATAGCTCCTGTTCCTAAGTTGCTTAGATTTTTTTTAGAATCAATTCCACTAACTTGGTATGAATTTCCCCCCCCCGCCCCAGCTTCCTCCTTAAAATGAAGATGAGAAGCAGTTAATAAGGATATTTCAAGCAAAAAATAATGCATGATTTAAATAATGTGCTCATTTTAATCTGCCTGCTATATGAATTTAAATACGTTAAGGTATAAATGAATTGTAGGTTTTGGTTCTTTCCCTTTAAATGTTTGCATAAATTAATAGTTTTTTTCAAACTACAGATGCCAGAAAATTGGTATATTTTCAATTTTCCCAGAGTACAGGAATTGGGCATCAATACTTTGTTTACCCAGATGTCATTTAATTGTCATTCTCATCTCTTTGGAATGAAAGCAGATGCCTACAAAATATATGTAATAAAATTTGCACTATATCTTGTAGAAAAGACTTCTCCCCAAGCTCTTAACTAGAAACTGTTTACTATTATTTTACACAAAATTCTAATAATTTTAGTTGTCTGGTTTTTTAGATGAGACAGATCAGTTGGGGTCAAATATGCTTACTGCAGTAAGAAGTGACTGTTGGCAACTTGACAGATAAAAAAGCAGATCAGAGAGCAGAGAGTATTAGA
Source organism: Potorous gilbertii (assembly GCA_028658325.1). NCBI lineage: Eukaryota > Metazoa > Chordata > Mammalia > Diprotodontia > Potoroidae > Potorous > Potorous gilbertii. Next base: position 345,619,822 of record CM053771.1, on the reverse strand, counting down.
TAGCTGGACCTGGAGTCCTCTTACACTTACTGTCTCTGTGACCACTGGCAAGTCTTCTAATTTCTTGGAGCCTTAGTTTGCTTTCCTGTAAAATGAACAGGTTGGACAAGTTATCCTTTTGGTCTTTTAGCTCTAAATCTATGATCCTGTAATGACTGTAAAGACAAAGCAAAAGCCCAGTAGTTAAAAGCCTGGAGAAAGCAGAAAGACCACCCAGATGGTGGTCACCTGAGGATCAACTCCTAACAGCAAATAGCCTTGCCCTCTTCTGTGGTACTGACAACTGCTCTGGTACAGGTCTTCATCACTTCATACTTGGACTATTACAGTAGACTGCTGGCTGGTCTCCTTGACACAAGTCTGTCAAAGTGTTCTTCCCAAAGTAAAAGTCTGACCATGTCAACTTTACTATTCAGTGACAGCTTGTCACTTCCAAGATCAAATATGCAATCCTTTGTCTGGCATTCAGAGACTTTCATAAATTGACCACCCCACCACCACCCGACCATTTCCGTTTTTTTACCCTCCATTATGTACTTTGTAATTCTGTTACACTTTTCTCCTTGTTCCTCCAATAAGATACCACTTCTGACTGCATTTTTCTCTGGCTGTTTCCATGTCTTGGAATGTTTTTCCTGCTCATCTCTACCTCCTGGATTCCCTGGTTTCTTTCAAGTTCTAACTAAAATGATACCTTTTATAGGAAGCCTTTCCTGAATCCCATGAATTCCAGAGCCTTCCCTCTGATGATTATTTCTGGTTTATCTGGAATGTAGCATTTTTGCATATAGTTGTTTGCGCATTGTCTCTGTAGCATTTTTGCATATAGTTGTTTGCGCATTGTCTCCATTAAATTGTGAACTACTTTAAAGGCAGGGATTGTGCTACAAAGTGGAAGCTGCTTGTATCTTGTGCAGTCACATCTACCTCGTGACCCCATATAGGATTTTCTTAGCAAATATATTGGAGTAGTTTGCCACTGCCTTCTTCAGCTCATTTTACCGATGAGGAAACAAGGTTAAAACGTGACTTGCCCAGGGTCACACAGCTAATATGTGCCTGAGGCCAGATTTGAATTCAGGAAGATGAGTCCAGATTGGGCATTCTATCTATTTACCATTTGGCTGTCCCCCAGTAGATACTTAATAGGTTTTTTATCTCTGACCTAAATAGCAACTCTCCAAATGCCCCAGGAGCTACTTTGGGCAATGGTAAGGGTCTTTTTTGTGAATTAAGCTGAATCAGACAATTTTTCTGGGTCAGCTGACCCTTCCCCAGCAGATAGGTGTTTCTTTAGTCTTGTTGACTGTGAGCTGCCAACCTTGACTGATCCCAAGCATCAGCCCCTACCAGAGCAGGGATCCCCACTGATCTCGCTCCACTTCAATTCCTGAGATCCTCTAGCTCTTTAAGTTCTGGAACTTCCAGGAATTCCTTTGCCTCCCAGAGAATGAGTAGAACTCTTCACCTTACTCCAAATTGGTCTATATGCCAAGGTCTGGTTAAATAAACATAGTATCATAATTATTCACAATGACTGGTTGGTCACTCTGTATCAGGTAAAATAACGGCATTGAAACTTGTCCTTATGTATGGAAATCTAAGTGATCATAAGGTGTACCTCTTGTCCCTTTCCTTCCCTAGCTGAACCCACTGGTGACTGCTAGCCTGGGAAAATTTACCACAACTAGGGGTGCCTTCTTTCTTTGCTTCTTGACTCTACGTGGTTTGGATGAGATGGGAGTCAGCTCTGTGTCTTCCTGTGACGTGTGATCGTTTGCTCTACCACCATCTCTTAATGTTTTCCAAGCTTTACAGCCTTCCTTCCTCTGTTACTTGCAGTACTTGAGCACTGTCATCTTGTATCCTTAGAAATTCTAGTCCTTTTTATCTCCCCTGAAGCTGAATTTTTTATGTGTTGTCACCTCCATTTAGAACGTGAGCACCTTGAGAAGCATGGAGTTTCTTGATTTTTCTGAGTGTTTCACACAAAGCATAGCATACCCATTAGCATTGGAAAACATAAGAATAATAGAATGGAAGTTAGTTTTGTAGTCAGGATATGTGTTCAGACCCTAGTTCTAATATCTCTGACCCATGGGCAAGTCACTTAACCTTTCTGACCTGTTTCCCATCTGTAAAAACTAAGATAATTATATTTGTACATCTTACTTCATGGGCTTTTGTGGAAGGTCTTGTAATAATAAATATGAGTTGCTATTTACTGTGGTATAAGGGGAAGCAGCTCTACCAGCCTCAGAGAGTTATATTGCACTACATAATTGTTATACTTAGGTATGACCCCAATTTCTCAAGAATAAAAAACGAATATTCAGTATGCTTCGTTTAGCAAAAACAATTTTCCAATAAACTTCTGTTACTCTATTTGGAAAATTCACCAAGAGTGCACAAATGAAGCATTAGTGTAGTAGAAAATAGGAATGAATTTGTACTCAAACCTGAATTTGGAATTCTAGCGCTGCCATTTATCAACTGATCTTGACAAAATCATTTAACTCCTCAAGCGCTGAATCATTCCTACCAGAATCTTCCTACCCGAAGAATGATGATAACAGTGTTCTTGGACTGTCTCCTGCCCACATTTTATAAGGCTCACATGTGAAAAGTGCTTTATAATTGTACTGTGTTATATACGGTTTAGGAGAGTGAGTCAAGATTGTAAATTTTTTGGATTAGTTAAAAATTGAGTCTCTCCTCTTTGGTTTTCTGAGGGAAAGACTTGTTCTTCTTTGACCCAACCTGATCAGGCCTTTGGGACTAGTAGCTCTGAAAGGATAGTTATTTATATATTCAAATTAAATATTCTCTTTGCTCTGGGTGATCTAATCACTGAAATCTGCTTTCTAAGTAGTAGGTCGGGCAAACTACCGCTCTCGGATTGTTGAAATCTGGATTAACTAGTTAACATTTAATTACAGGATCTGAAAGACACAGCTTTTACTTCTAAGTTGGAGAGCACATAAATAAGGTTCAGAAAAATACATGACATTTCTCTTTTAATTTTTTGCATAGAATTAATGTCAGAATGGGGATCATTGGTTCTATTGTGTGTATTTTGGCAAATGAATATGTGTAGCCTTAATATATAAAATTACGTAATTTGGTTCATAAAGGTCTTTTTCAGCCCTAAGGCTGATTTTGAGATTCATTTTGATGTTGCTTTTAGAAATTAGTAAAACTTTATTTTAAAAGTATATTCATGGTTAACTTGGTTGATGTTTACTGTAGAAATATAGTAAAATGTTATAATTGCTAATAGATATTCAAGTAGTGCTTACTAAGAAACTGAAATGGATTTGTGATCTCATTGTTAACAATGTTGAAGATCACTATCCAACTGTACCTGCTTATCTTATGCAACTCTTGGGGGAGTCCTCCTATGGCAAACTTGCCAAGAACGAGTCCACCGAATGGATTAAAGATATTCCTCACTCTTGATGTTTGTTACCTCATGCTTTGAGCAGCTTGATGGTGCATTGAGTGTAGTGCAGAACCTGGAATTAGTAAGACTCATTTTCCTGAGTTCAGATCTGGCTGTGTGACCCTGGACAAGTCATTTAACTCTTATTTTGCCTACCTTTCCTCATCTATAAAATGAGCTGGAAAGGCAGTGGCAGACCATTCCAGTATCTTTTTAAGAAAAGACCTGAATGGGGTCATGAAAAGTCAGACACAACTGGAAAACTGAACAAAACCTCTTGCTTTCCCCATTTTATTAGCCTATCTTTTTATTACGATTTTTACAATATTTTTTAATTTCTTTTTTGTGATGTATAGCAGCCTGCTTATGTCCACTGTGTAACTTTCCATTGCCATTGGAGTGATCTTTAATTTCAATTTTTCAAAGATTCTAGCATTCCATGACTCCCAGCCCTACAACATTAGAAGAATAAAGAATTTTATTGTAGGAAGAAGCTTTGGTGACATTATTAAGAACTTTGAACTTTCCCTAAGGCTCTCCAGCCTCATTTTCTCCTGTTTTAGTTCTGGGCCCAGTTTATTGACATATGTGGTATCTGTCCAAGATAAATATGTGGTTTCTGATCCCACTGTATTAGAACTGTGCTTTCCAGTTACCAACAATATCTTAACTGATCAGGGCTTTTTTTTTCAGTCACCCTGCTTGGAGCTTTTGATACTTTTGAGACCACACCTATTGTCATTTCACTGTGTTTTTTTTTTTTAAGTAATGTGTCTTAATAGATAAAATGTGACCAGATTGAAGAGAAAATATACTGATGCTATTGAAGCAGAAGCAGTGATGGAGAGAGTTTAAGTAGATAAAATACGGAGTAGCCCAAACCGAAAAGATACAGCCTCTCTCTGTAAACATATATACATATGTAGCTTTTATATGCATACATAAATTTTTACTTATGTATAAATTAATTGGTATTCACAAGTACTGATAGATAAGACTTGTGTTTGTTTTGTATGAATACTTTAGCTTCAGATAGAAGGAAAACTTATCAGCTGAGATCTTTAATACGTGCAAAATGTATTATTTTCTTGAGAAAATTAGATAATTTTAAATAACAATATCCGTGATATCAAAAAGATTGATTCAGTTGTATAAATTTGCTTATAAAATTTACACTTCAGAGCTTGGTCTTATGAACAAAAATGATTAATATATTTGTTTTGTGATAGTACATTGAAGCAAGCATTTGAATCTGAAAATCTTAATATGTCTTAGCTACTGGTGAATTTATGATTTATTGAACAAGAAAATAAAAAATTTGTTACTGTTCATAACATTGGTGTCAAATGAAGTTTTCTGTTGTAGTTATGATAACATAACAATCTTGATTAGTGAAAAGAATTATAAGTAACAATCTCATCAGTCACACCACATTTTTGAGAACTCTTGAGTAACAATCTCAACCACTGCTTAACCCATAATATGGTTGATATTTATGTTGCAGATTGATATTGCAGAGGATTTTTGTCAAAAATAGTTTTTGTGTAAAATCTTTTATATAAAATGGTAATATAATTCAGTTAACGCTTATAGATTGTTGTCAAAAGGAGTGACAATTTTTTTGTTAAAAAAAAAAGAGAGGTAGGCATTGCTACATAAAGTTTTGAAACCACTCCTCTAGAATGATTATGGCTATCATTCCGGAACATCACATATTTTTGGACTTGACACGAGTAGTACAATGTTATCCAAGAAACAGAAGCATCTAGAAGACCTGTGGGACGTCCCTATTCAAGTTGGATTCTGCGCTTGATCGTTTCCATGACAATGAAGAGACTACAGTTAGAGAACATATGTCCTCTCTTATCAATGATATTAGTGATCACAGGGTCATTGAATAAACTAATCTGTTAAATTTTTCAAGGAATCTTCAAGTCTGATTTTCTTGATCTTAATCTACAGTTAGGATTTTTAAAAATTAAAATATGGCAACATATTGGATGTAGGGAGGATATGCAAATAGGAGTGTATCAATATAGCCACAGGATCTCTGAGTTGAAAAGTCAAATGTAGAACTTTATATTTTATTAATTTTTGGAGGGAGGAAGGAATTTTAAAGCTATTTATTGATGTAAATTATTTCATAGTGTCCTAGAGCTAGAAGGTTCTTTAAGAGGTCATTAGGTCTAGTCCCATATTTCCATACAAGTGAAATATCTATAAACCAGCTTGACTAATTATTCCCTTCTTAAAGAGATAAAGATGATGTATTTTCCCTTGATTACTTATTTTTTTTGTTACAATTAAACTTCTGACCTATATTCCTCCTTCCCTCCTCACCTCATACTAGACAAGGCCAACATTTCACACACACACGCATACACATACATATATATACACACATACATCCACACATATATATATGTTTGTGTGTATGTGTGTGTATATATATGTAATATGTATAGATATAAATAAAACCATTTTATGCATACTTAATCACTTATTTCTCTGGAGGTGGATAGCATCTTCCTTCACAGGTCCTGGTAGTTTGAGTGTTATTAATACTCAGAATAACTCAGTCATTCAGTTATTCTTCGAATAATAATGCTTTTCCTCTATACAACTGTTCTTTATTCTGCTCATTTCACTCCATTGTTCCATATAAGTCATTTTGTGTTTTTCTAAAATCAGTCTTCTCATCATTTCTTATAGCACAGTAGTATTCTATCATAATCATATAGTATAATTTGTTTAGACATTCCTCAATTGATGGACATCCACTCAATTTCCAGTTCTTTGCCTCCACAAAGAGAGCTGCTGTAAATATTTTAGAACATGTAAGTTCTTTTCCTTTTTCCCTGATCACTTTGGGAAATAGACTCAGTTTTATAACTCTTTGGGCATAATTCCAGATTGTTCTCCAGAATGGTTGGATCAATTCACAGTTCCACCAATAGTGGAACTATTACATTTCATCTTACCGGATTTGGTGTAGTGTTTTAGTCTGAGATACTCTTATCCAGTATACTCCACCAAACTTTGTCATCTACAAGTTTGATATGTATACTCTTACCTAAGTCACTGATAAAAATCTTAATACAAGGGTTAAACAAATTCTTGTGGAAACGAGAACTAGACTTGCTCTACCTAGCTGCAGAGGGCAGAAGTAATAATGTGATAGAATTACAGAGGAAAAATAAGTTTTAAAAATAAAGAGAGGAAAATCCAAATAAGCTATCCAAAAGTTGAATGAACTGTTTTGGGTGAAGGCTGAATGGCCACTTGGTGATATTAAAGAAGGCATTCTTGGTCAGGTATAGGTTTTACTATAGTTTTTTTTGTGTCAGTGACAACATTATTCTTGGAATATGTCTTCATTTTGATTTGAAATTCATTCGGGCTGTTGCAAGAAACTTATTTATTTGATTCAAAATTTTGTTTGGTGTAAATTGAAATAAAGACTACTGGTACACATTATTGTGTTGTATAGTATTTTTTAGCAAGACATGCTCTATCTCACTTTGCTTAAAGTGTTAAGTTATTTAAGTACTAGGGGAAACCCCAGTTTGTTTTTTTAATTTGTTACAATCAACATTCACTGTCAAAGCACACAAATGAAAATTAAAGAAAAATAGTTTTGTAAATGATGGAGAATGAAACCGTAAACTTCCATTCTTTTTATCTATTATTAATACATTTGAAAGAATGAATGTATTGACTTTACATCATTTGATCTTTTGTGTTTGTGTACCCTTTATTTTTATCTGACTTTCTCTGACTTTCATACATATAATTTATATAATTGTAACATAGTATGGGCTGTCTTCCACATGTAGCATGGGGATATCATGTGCCTTGACATGAGGCAGAATAGACATCTCTGGTCTCTTCTCCAAAGGGAACTGTTTCCTTGCCAGAAAAAGCAGGTGATTAAGGTCAGAAACTTGGCCACTTTATTCTCTTCAGGGACAGGGGTTACTAGGTTAGAATTATAACCATCTGTGCTTTTAAATATTGTAGTCTAAGTCAGGTATGTGGTTTCCTTGTCAAACTAACTTCTGATTGCTGTGTTAGTCATGGAGGAAGGAGGACCTCAAGCTTTATATCCAGGGATCATCTCTCCTCACAAATACAGGCTTCACAATGAACACATGACAGGTAGCAAAGAAATCCATTTATCCAAGTTCCATATAAAAAAATGGAAATAGAGAAAGTATTATACGTAAGATAATATGTACCAGACAACACAGAATGAAGGATCTCTGCCATTGAGAAGCAAGCTCAACTGAGTCCTAGATCTTACCCAAGGGGAAGTTCCCCACAGTCTTTAGTGTAACAGGCAGGGGACAGGGTCAAGATGGAGTCTGTTAGTTTCTTCTCAGAGTCTTTTCCTTCAGCAACATTAAGTGGGGCTGATACTTACTTGCTGGAAGCCATAAGCACCTGAAATGTCTACAGAACCTGAGGAAACTGAAGGGACTCTCTTAAAGAGAGTTTGAAGAAGCTCTACAAAGAATACTGAAGAGCCTCTCTTTTTCCTGTTCTCACCAACTCTCAGACTCCCATTGAGGGTCATAAAGAGAGTTCCATACCAATGGTCTTTGGGACTCAGGTTACCATAGTGAAGTATATCACTTCTTCTCTATCTTCCCATAATTGTAATTTGACCTTTCTTATGGTGATATCTGTTATATTTATGTGCTATTTGTTTAGCCATTCTTCAAAAAATAAATTGAATGGGATGTTTTTAAGTTTTTTGTCATAATCATGTTGCTTAGAATTATTTTTGATAATTTTTTCCTGTGCTTAAGTTATATTTATGAATTTTTGGGGAAAATATATCTGGACCACACTTTGTGAACTTATCTCACAATAACTTATTGACTCACAACAATTTATTGACATCAAGACTGACCTGTAGTAAAAGGGATATGACAAGTTTATGACAAGATTTGCCTGTTTATTGGGTCTTAGTCCTGAGAGAATTTGCTCAGGGGGTTGGAAGGTAGTCTTAGGTTAGTGACCTGTGAATATTATAATTGATGCAGTTTTGTCCATATACCTTAGTTTTAGGTAATGGAATTTCCATTGCTGTATGAATGTACCATCACAGATAAAACATATAAGCATATAAGGTATATTTGAGTTTGTGTGATGTATTTGGTACCTTGTCATTATAACCTGTGAATTCACTAATCACCTTTGGCTTTTTTGGTCCACACTTCTCCCTTTACCTGTTTTGTACCCTGTTGAATAATCTGGCGGGGAATGGGGTGTGGCGGGTAAAGTCTGAATATCCTTCACCATTCTATTGGCTTAGTAGTGTTCTTTGTATGTGGGAAGACCTAGCTGAGGTCTATTGCTGGGGTTGGGGAAATGGAGCAAAGGTCTTCAGTTTCAGCTTCATACACATCTAAAGTACTTCAGCTGTAGTCCCCTGCTGAGGTGTTTTCTTTAGGCTTATTATGCTACGGTTAGCTCCAGAGTAGGGATATAGCTCTTCTAAGCCGGTCCTGTTGGCCAATGGCTAAAGTGCTTATCTTACTGATGACACATCCCAGTAAAGTCTCTCATTTTTGTCATGTGCTCACACATTTCTGTGTGGCTGATACAGATCTGGTTGTTTTTTGTGTTACAGCCATCCCTGACAAGGAAATGATTGTGGATTGCTTTTCTTTTACTTAGTGTCCAGAGGAGGTCAGACAACATTCAGATTCTGAGTACACTGGCACTTTGACAACCCATGTTTATTATCAAGTATCTCACAAATCTTGGTACAGGGATTTAGGCATCCACTTATCTTATAAAGTTCCAGGACGTGGGCCTGGGTAATTGGATACTGTAATTACAGTCACCAAGCCATTAAAGTACTTGCTAGTGATAAACACTGATTGCTCATCCAGATGAATGGTGAAGGTCCTCAAAATAATGACATATGAAGATTGAAGAAATTGCCCAGAGAAGATTTGTGGAGAAATGATGACTGACTCTTGGTCTCAAAGGGCAGAATTAGGAACAATAATTGTGCAGTGTTAGAGAAACAGATTTAACTTAAAGTAGGGATCTTAACCAGGGATCTATGGACAGATTTCAGGAGGTCTGTGACCACAGAAAGGGGAAAAATTGCATTTTTATTTTTTACTAACCTTTAATTTCCTTTGTAATCCAATGTGTTATATTTTATGCATTTAAAAATCTCATTCTTAGAAAGGGTACATAGGTTTGGCCAGCCTGTTAGCAGGGTCCTTGATAAAAAAAAAAGGTTAAGAATCTTTACAGAGAGTAGTAGCATGAGATAATATTGAAATGTTAGGTGTAGAGGTATTTACATGTTAGGGCAAAGCATTTATATAGCTTTTTAAGGTTTGCAAAGCACTGTGTGTAAGTTATCTCATTTGAGCATTTGATTGGGTAGCTGGTGGTATAGTAAATAGAATGCTATACTTGGAGTCAGGAAGACTGGAGTTCAAATTTAGCCTCAGACACTTACTAGCTTTGTGATCCCTGGCAAGTCACTTAATCTCCCTCAGACTCTGTTTACTCATCTGAAAAAAAAGGGGGGAGGGGACTATAATAGCACCTACTTCACAAGGCTGTTGTGACAAATGAAGTAACTTCCCTGAGCCTGTTTATTCATTTGTAAAACAAATATTAATATTTTATTACTTATCTCACAGGGTTGCTGAAGATCAAATGAGTGCTTTGTAAGGCAGCCCGTCATAGTAGAGACCTAGCTTTGAAGCCAGCAAGCTGGGTCAAATCCTGCCACTGACGATATTGACAGTCTGAACCTGGGAAAGCAAGTTAGCCTCTCAGTGCTCTAGACAGCTTTCTGATGGTAGGTTAAGAAAGGTGGTGCCTATGTGAGATGTTAGAGGGATTTTCCTTACTCAGGAGTTCAGTATCAAAATGAAATCACAAGCCTAGTCCCTATGCTGTAAACTTTAAAGCAGTATATATAAATGTCATTTATCATCATTGATGAATTTGGTGCTCTATTCTAGGGACAATCCTAAAAGAATCTAGAAATTTAACCCTTTTAAGTGTCAAACCTTTACAGTTTCTAGTTGGCTTTTTTCAAAATTGTGTATCTCTGAATCCAAAAGCATAGTATGCTGATGATAATTTATCTTTTAATTAATTAGGGTCATCAAGGGCATAGCACTTTTGTATTGTACTATTTATGTAACTGGCAATACAGATTAGATAGATAGCTCAGTGGACAGAGCACTGGGCCTAGAATCAGGCAGACTTACTTAGTTCGAATACAGCCTCAGACACTTATTAGCTGAATGACCTTGGGCAAGTCTCTTAACTCTGTTAACTTGAGTTTTCTCATCTGTCAAATGAGCTGGAGAAGGAAATGGCAAATCACTCCAGTATCTTTGCCAAGAACATTCCAAAAGATTCGGACATGAAAAACAACCGAACAGCAACAATAATTATATTATTGACATAACTGACAACGCAGATTAGATAGTATGGAATATAGGTCCTTATTCTATATGTAAAATGAATATAGTAATACTATACTACCTAACCCACAAGGTTGTAAAGTCAGCTGCTTTTAAAATTATAGGGCAGAAGAGACATTGATCTTACAAGCTGTCCTAGAACTTAATTTCTTGGAAAAGCCCCTGATGGAAAAAAAGGAAAAGAAAAAGCCTCTGATGTCCAGCTTACTTTTTGGTCATTTGACTCTTTCATTAATGTTATAGGGATAGCATTGTGGAAATAATTTTTTTGAAACTAATTATTGAATCAAAGACTGAAATGGCATTCTTCCCAAATAAAAATATAGAAACAACAATAACAAACTTCCCAGTTTCTTCCTGTTTCCTTCAATTTGTCAGTAGCACCTGAAAACTATCTAATTTTGTTATCTTTTATAAGATCTTATATAAGATCTATCTATTGTAACTTCTGTTATAACCATGAACTGCATTCTTATTAGCTTCTATACACTCTCTAATTGGCAGTGTTGTAAATAGGGGGTAAAGAAAAATATTTACATTTCAAGAATTACTACTAGCATATTTTGAGGTGGGCTCGCTCCAGAAACCTATAGAATTTTACAATTGGAATAAAATATCAAAGCAAACATGATAGTAAAACACAATTTTCTCCAGCTTTCTCTCCCTTAATGTTTGGCTTTGCTTATGCCTGGAATTTTGTTCTGCCTTAAAAATTGGAACATTAATGTTGAAATGAGATTAAAATCCTGTTTGTTCAACTTTTTCCCATGAAATCTCACCTGGAGTTAAGTTGATAGATTATCTCAGTGAGATTATACTGAAGGTATGCAAAGGTGATGAAAATTAGTCAAAAAGGATTTCTTCCGCCCCCCCCCCCCATATATATGTGTGTGTGTAGAGTGTGTGTGTGTATGTGTGTGTGTGATTTTGTACTATTTTACTTATAGGTAAAAGTATGATAACTTTAGAAAATTTTGTCTACTTGCAGTTAAGAAAAGATTTTCTTTTATGGGAACCCATGTCATTAGCTTATGTAAAAACAGTCATTTTCCTCCTTACACTGCATAAACCCAAGCATACTTGAGTCACTGGTAACACCTATTATGGTAAAAGTTGCCCAAATAGATGAGTTTGATCAGCACTGGAACATTACTTTGGAGAATAAGTAAGTTTTCTGTGAAAACTAAAAACTTTTTTTCCTGCAGTTTCATGATTTATTACCTTTTTTAAATTAGATATTTAAAAGAGAAGTCCAATGCTATGTCTCATTTGAAGCAGTGAACCATAAATGAGAAAATGAGTGTGCATTATAAGCTTCTCTATCAATTACATTTATTTATTTCAAATGATGTTTTATTGATGTCTTCTGCTTTTGTATCTGTGGCCAATGGGCCCTCCCTTGTAACAAAGAAAAAAGGTTAAGCAAAATCAGTTGATGTAACAGAATGTATGCAGCACCCTGAAAACATATCCTGAAAAGAATTTCTCAAAATCCTTTGCATTTTCTATTAGAATTGGGCAAAAATTACACTTACTCTTTTCACTTCAAGATGTTGTTATATACTGAGGTTTAGATATACTAATTAATCTGTATAATGGTACTTAATACAATCATAGAGTTATTTGAGTTAGAAGGAACCTCAGGACCTGAAAAGTCACCTCACATTTATCTGAAGATTTTGGGTGAGGCAGTTGCTGTGACATTCCACTTTTAAAAATATATTGGCTAATGGTTAGGATTTTTTTCTTGTAGCAAAAACAAGTTTCTCTTTTCCAGTTTCTGTCATTTGCATTGTTGCCTTTGGGGCTAAACAGAATTTAATTCAACAAATGCTTATTAAACACCTGCTTTGTTCAGGGAGTTCAGAGACAAAAAAATCCGTGGTGTCATGGAGCTTATACGTCCTTACATAGAAAGTGAAATACAGTTTATGTGCATGGTAATTTCTAGAGGTCAGGCAATGGTGTAATATGAAGGGCATTCCATCGGAAAGTGGCATCCAGACAGTTCTGTGGAAGGATAGAGCAGAATGTGTTAAGGACAAGGGAGAGGTGGGCTGACATGGATGAATGTGAGGGATCAGAAATGAATAGACAGCTTATAAACTCAGAGTCATAGGAATTGAGTGGAGCAGAAAGCTAGATAGTACACTGTGCTCTTCACCATAGTAGTGTTAATATTGATTTGATTGTTAATCTTTGAGTAAGAGGTGAAAGGGGGGAACGGATATGTTGATTTCTTGATCCTGCCTCAGAGTCAAGGGCCATAGTTTGTGGAGTTCTAAATCTTAAATTAAGGTAGCATGTTGCCTATTTAAGGTACTCCTCTAATCCACAACTAGGTGAGGTCTTCCCCAAGACTTAAAGCATTACCCTATCCAGGGTGGGTAGATTGGAGTCTTTGAACCTAAAATGACTGTGTATGGAAGGGAAAGAATGACGGAAAAGCAGATGACCATCCTCTGGTCCTGCCTGTTAAGTAGACAGTCTTGGCACCTGACTTGAAATTCCCAAAGGCAAATATCATATTGCCTGATCACATGAGTCTAAAGATAGCTAATATCAAAGTAAACTGTACTCCTCAAAAGTACAGCAAATACAAATAGCAAGGTGCTGATCTGTACTAAAACTTCTAAAAGGTGAGTCAAAAAATAAAAGTCTGTAGGGGTCTTGCACTGTGTGGGGAAGAGAGTGCTATGACCAATTTAAATGAATATCCCAGACCACTTCACAAATATATAGCTGTGGTTAAAGTGGGTATATCAGACTTTTATGTTTTAATGGCAGTAAAAGTTGTTCAGCTCCCTTGTATTCATCAAACTACACTCTACTATTTTTTTGGCTTGGATTCTTGAACAGACCTCTCTTGGGAAGGGTATTGCTGACCAATTGATGAAAGTGTTCTAATCTATGGATCACTTCTGTTTCTTATTGTAAAATAATAGATTGATATTGTGGTTTTAAAAAAGGAATATTTCATATTCATCCCTTAGGGGGAATGTCTTTTCTCCAGGCTGACCATCCCTAATATTTCTTATATAGCATGAACATGAGACCTTTTACTTTCCAGGTTGCCCTCCCTTGGACAAACCTCCACCTTATAAATTCATCTCATAAGATGTGGTGACCAAAATTGAGCACAATATTTGAGAATGTGGTTTGACCCTGACAGAGTTCAGTGGGACTGTAATTCTTAGATGCTTTTCTTTTCGCAATACAACCCAAGATCATACTGGCCTTCTGGGTTGCCGTGTCACATGATTGAGCTGATAATTTACTAACCTCTCTTCTTTCTGCCTTTTTTAGACAGACTGCCATTTAGCTATGACTCCCTTACCTTGTTATTTATACAGTTAATTTTTTTGAATTCTATTAATTTTTGTCTTAGGATCATAGATTTAGAGCTATAAGAGACCTTGGAATTAGGTGCAACCCTCTCATTTTACGAATGAGGAAACTGACAGTTTTCTAGTGTGTCACTCTTTTTGAGTGATAACTGGAATCTAGTGAATTAGCTATCCCTTTCATATTTGTGATATCTGTAAATGTGATAAGTAGGTAGCATTATGCAGTGCATGAGGCACTGGACTTTGAGTCAGAGAACCTTGGTTTGGATACTGGTCTTGTTACTACCTACTTCCTGGGTGACTTTGGGCAGTCAATCAACAAGCATTTATTAAACACCTGTTTGCAGTCACTTCGCTAGATAATGAGGAACACAAAGATGAAATTTAAAGTTTTGTTTTTTTCCTAGGATCTTGAGAGTCTGTTGGGTAAGACATTCACAAACATACATATGTGTGTGTGTGTATGTATATATATACATATGTATATATATACATACACACACACACGCGCACACACACACACACACACACCAAAGTAACTTTTACTTATTCTGTCTGTCTGTATATATGGTGTGTGTGTGTGTGGGGGGGAGGTGTATGTGTGAGAGAGAGAGAGATCCTAAGATGATGTGTTTGTCCTTCGTTCTCGAAGAGGACCATGACATCAAGATGATTACATGACTTAGAGTTGACTTTGATTTGAGTGACAGAGGGCCGTGCAAGGTCACCAGCCTCACTTTCTCTTGAGCCATCTGGATCTAGTGGCCTGATACTCATCAGGATGACTGGAGATGGCCGAGGATGCAATGGGAGACCCTGGCCCTTTCAGGCTAAGGTCTTATAGCATTCTCACTTTGAGTGAGATACACCCATTCAGTGAATGGGCCTCTTTAAGTAGTTGCTCAGGGATGGCCCCTTTAATTAAAAAAAAAAAATCAAACAGAGGAGAAGACCCTCAGGGTTCCTAGGTAAAAGAGAAGCAATTACCATTTAGTATCCTAAGATGTGGAGGTAAAGAGGAACTACATTCGGGGAACTGAGAACAACTGATGCAAATGATGCTCATTTGTGAGGAGTAGCAAGGAGGCCAGTTTGGTTGGACCTAAGAGGGCAAAATAACCTTTCTTGGACTTGGTTTCCTTATAAGGGACAGCGGGTGGACTAGGTAATCCTTTAAGTCCCTATAAGCTCTAAATCTCTGATCTTACTGTATGATATATGGCCTTATCCAAATCATTGCTTAAAAATAGCACAGAATCAGATGGTAGAGTAGAAGAAGGAAGTTCAATAAGCTCCTCTCCCCACCCCAAACACTTCTAGAAAATTCAGCAGACTGAATCCTGATGGGAAAGTCCAAGAAAAAGTAGAAGTAAATAATTTTTCTAGCCCAGGTTAGCATATGGAGACAGAAACTGGAGATGGAGTCTATCCAGAAGTGCACCACACAAAGTATTCCAGTTCAGTGAGAGGCTGTGTTCCAAGGCAAGAAGAGGTCCCAGAGCCATATGGGCACCATGACCTTATGAGGGAACAGGTGGTAACTGACAGCTTTGTTGTTCACTATCCAGTTCTGAGTCACAGATCTAGGTGCCAATGGCTTAGGGCTATTAGTAAGGAGTGGTAGGAAACCCTGGGCTGTGAACTGATAGAGGAGTGAGCTCAGAATCCCAGGAGCTGAGAGAGTCTCAGATCCAACATCTAGCCACGAAAGGAGCCTGCTGAGGAATATCCAGGGAAGCAGTTTTGTTACTCTGAACCAGCAGAGCTTCCCAGCTGTCTGATAGTGGCTGACTCTAGCAGTAGTCAGCCTCCTGTTGCTCAGACCCAATCCCAGTCCAAGAACTAGCAGAGCTCAGACAAGGGAAGCAGTGATCAGTTAAGGCCCTGGGTCAGACCAGTTTGGGACCACTGAGAGCTTGTAGGCCCCCAGTCTCAACTGTACCTGAAAGCTTTCAATAACACAACACTTAATACCCCAAGAAAGGAGGAACAGGACCAATTCAGCATTTCTCTCCAGAAATATGTGGAACTTGGCCCTAATATAAAGTCTAAACTCAAGAAGTAGACTGGAAAGATGAGCAAAAAAAAAAAAAAAATAGGAATCCTACCATAAAAAGGTATTATGGTGACAGGGAGAATCAAGATGCAAACCCTGACAAAGAAAATTACTCCAAAGCAGTGCCTCAGAGAAAAACAAAGCTTGGATGTAAATTTCTCTGGAATTCCTCATAGGATGACACAAGAGTTAAAAAGAAGTAATATATATATATATATATATATATATATATATATATATATATATTTATAAATGAAATGAGAGTGCTAAGAGAAAAATGGAAAAGAAATGAAAGCTGTGTAAGAAAGAAATTGGAAAGGGAATTAACAACTTGGCACAAGAGATAAAAAACCTTGCAAAAAATTCCCTGAAAATTAGAGTGGACCAAATAAAAGCAAATGATTCCACGAGACAATAAGAAATATTATAGCAAAGTTAAAAAAAAGACTTTTAAAAGTGGAAGAAAATGTATGATGGCTAAGAAAAGCTTAGCTGAACTGGAGAACAAAAAGGAGGAAAAAAAATTAAGAATTATTAGACTCCTTGAAAGCTATTACCAAAAAAAAAAAAGAATAAAGAGTGAGAGAGTGTCTAGAAATCCTACTTCAAGGTATCTTAAACCTGCCCAAATCTCTTAGAACCAAAGGGCAAAGTGGAAATGAATTCCACTGAGCACTGCTGGAAAGTCCCAAATTAAAATTGACAGAGCTTCCAGGTCAAAAAAAAAAATTACTGCAAGCAGCCAAAAAGGAAAGAATGTAGGTATTGAGGAGTGACAGGACCACAAATGTTGGTGTCATCATAATTGAAATTTCAGTTTAGTTTTATTCTTTTTGTTTAGATTATAGTCAATATAATATTTTCCTGATTTTACTTATTTTGCTATTCATCATCCTATTCCCATGCTTCTCATACTTCTCTTCTTCACATTCATTACATTTATGTAACACGATTTGTTTTGAGTTCTTGACTACTACGAATGCTATTCTAAATATTTTGTGAATTCTTTCTCTGTATTTGGATCAAAGAGTATTAACATTTTTGTCACTTTCTTTGCATAATTCCATATTGCTTTCTGGAATGATTAGGCCTCTTTTTAGCTTTTTGGTTATTCATCCTCATTCATTCCCTATGTCTGGTCACTTGTCAGGTCTTGTATATTCCACCTCTTCAACATGTCTTGTAACTGTCATCTCTCTGTAACACAACCACACTAACACATACAGCCTATTTCTTTTGCTTAATTTACTGGAATGGTCTAATTGTAGGGCCTACTTCCATTCTTTCTTCTCTAAACCTTCGTCTACACAGCTTCAAGGTTGATATTCCTAAATCGTAAGTCAGACCTGCCACTCCCATTGCTACTAGATGCCCCTTTGCTTCTAGTATAAAACACAAGTTTTCCATTTAAGTTTGAAGACCATTACAATTCCACTTCTTTGACCTAAGTCAAAGCACAGGCATAGGCACTCTGCTAAGTAAGAGCTAGGTATACAAAGAAAGGCAAAACACAGATCTTGCTTTTGAGGAGCTCACCATCTACTAGAGGAGATAATATGCAAGCAAATATATAGACAGGAGCATAAATTGGGAATACTCTCAGAGGAAAGGCACTAAGATTAGAGAGGACTGGAAAAGATTTCTTCCAAAAGGTGAGATGTTAGCTAAGGCTAAGGGAGCTAGGGAATCCAAGTGGCAGATATGAGGAGAGAGTTCTAGGCATAAAGGTCTGCCATTTTGATCAGGAGCAGAAGGTGGAATGTTTTGTGCTAGGAACAGTAAGGAGAATAACTCACTGGATCACAGAGTACCTAGGGTAGGGGAAAGGTAGGAGAAGGGTAAGGTATAAGAAGACTGTAAAGGTGGGAAGGAGCCAGGTTGTGAAGGGAATGCCAAATAGAGGATTTTAGATTTGATCCTGGAGATTATAGGGAGCCACTGGAGTGGATTAAATAGGGAGGTGACATGATATTGAGAGCTGAGTGGAAGATGGGCTGGAGTAGGGAGAGACTTAAAGCAGGGAACTAAGTCATCAGGTCATTTCATGAGATGATTAGTGGCTGGGCCAGGGTTTTGGCAGTGTTAGAGGACAGAAGGAAGACTTACAAGATTTTATTAAGGTAGAAATGACAACTGATTGGATAAGGGTGGAGTAGGGGGGCGGGGAGGGAGGAGTTGAAGATTATGCCTAGGTTGTCATCCTATGGGATTAGGAGGTTTGTGGCATCCTTGATGATAATAAGGAAATTCAGAAGAAAGAAGGATTTAGGGGAAAAGATAATGAGTTTAGCTTTGGATATGTTGAATTTAAAATGTTTATGGCACATCTTGTTCACGATGTCTTATAGGCAGTTGGAAAAACAAGACTAGAGATGGGAGAGAAGTTAGGGCTGGATAGAGACCTGAGAATCATAAGCATAGAGATGATCATTGAATCCATGGGCGCTGATGAGAGAGCTGATGAATAAAAAGAAGAGAGCCCTAGGGTGAAGAGTGGAAGGGAGTGGGGTGGGGTAAGAGATATCCATACTTAGTGAGTATAAGAGAAAACCCAGCAAAGAAAACCAAGAAATGGTTATATAGGTAGGAGGAGAACCACAAGAGAATAGTGTCTCAAAAACTTAGTGGGAAGAGGATGATCTACAGTGTCAAAGGCTTCAGAGAGGTCAAGAAGAATGAGGGTTAAAAGAAAGGCCTTTCATTTTGGCAAATTAGAAATATTAGTAATTTGGAGAGAGCAATTTTTGGCTAAATGATGTGGTAGAAAACCAGAAGTGAAGGCATCTTTTCAAGCAGTTTAACCACAAAGAAGAGGAGAGAGATGGGACAGTAGCTAACAGAGGTGGATGGATCAAGTGACAGTTATTTTTGAGGGTAGAGGAGACAGGCATATTTGGAGTTAGTAGGGAGTGCTTATAGACATGAAGAGAGTGAAGATTACTGAGAATGTAGGGATGATAGAGTGAGCAGTGTGCTAGAGAAGATAGAATCAAGTGGACTCCCTTGCGTATATAAAGGAGTTTGCCTTAAGAAGAGTCACTTTATCATGGAAGACAGGGATAAAGGAGGAGATGGTGGCAGAAGGTATCCAGGAGATAGGAGTTGAGGAGGGAAAAAAATGAAAACTCTTGGCAAATAACCTCAATTTTTCAATGAAATATGAGACAAAGTTCCCAGCTGAAAGGATGTGGTGAGGGAAAGCTCTGAGAAGTATGAGGAAGGATGAAAAGGTCTGCTGCTCTAGCGAATGAGAGAATGAATTGATTAGGGACATGTAAAAGAGCTGTGTGACCAAAGTGAGGGAGGGCCCAGTTGAATTATAATCCTAATCATCATTGATCATTGCTTTGGTCAGAGGTCATAAGCTATTCAGAATCATTTTTTCATAATACTGATATATTGCAAATTGTTTTCCTAACTATACTCATTTCATTCTTTATTAGTTCATATAAATTTTCTTAGGCTTCTCTGAAATTGACCCTTTCATCATTTCTTACACAATAATATTCTATTACACTCATATATCATAACTTATTTAGCCATTCCACAATTAATGGGCACCCCTTTAATGTTCAGTTATTTGCCACTTCAAAATGATCATTACACACACACACACACACACACACACACACACACACACACGATGCTTTCTAAATAGTATTGCTAAAGAATATGTATATTTTCTCAGCACCACTTAAAGGAAGTCAGGAAAATCAGCAAGTAGAGTGGATGAGGGAGAGTATTCTAGTATTCTAGGCATGCAGAGAGCCAGAGAAACTGTCTAGAGTTGAGAGGTGGAATATTTTGCTCATGGAACAGCAAGCAGGCCAGTACCACTGGACCAAAGACTACATGTGGTGAGTAAGCTGTAAGAAAACTGGAAAGGTAGGAGGTGTCTATAAAAAAAGCAGCAGTAATCTCAGCTGAGACAGATGGGGGAGCAAATGCTATGGAGAGGTTAATTTGAAAAATTAAGGAAGATCTTAAAGACCTAGATAGAATTTTGGCAAAGTTTTTTTAAGGTTTTGTTTCTCCAACAATTTGTTCAGTTATGTATTTTCTGTCTTGTCTATCTTCTGTTCATTTTATCCCAAACCAGAGATGGATTTACTAATAATAAGAACTGTAAGGAACACTGCTAAGTAATTTACAAACAGTATTTTATCCTCACAGTGACCTTGGAGGGAAGTGCTGTTATGATCTGCATTTTACATTGGAAGAAACCAAGGCAAAGATTAAGTGATTTTGTCCAGAATCACACAGCTGTCTGAAACTCCACAGGCACAGCACTCTATCTGTTTGAGCTACTTATATTTCATTAAAGTCTCTTGCTATTATTACATTACTGTTGTCTTGGTTTCTTGTAATTCAGTTAATTTTTCCTTTATGAATTTTGGTACTAAAGCATTTGAAGTATGGTTCTAAGAGATCTGGGACGTCTTCTTTTATGATTCTTGAAATACAATATCGAGGCTCTCTTTTTTCATATCTCTTCATTTGAATCCCACTTGACCTTTATTTTGTCATATTTACTTGCAATTTTTTTTGTATAGTGTTCTTTCCGTTGTAATTAACTGTGTATATTGTTTTCTTAGTTCTGCTTACTTCATGCAGCACCATATACATCTTTTCATGCTTCTGTGTATTCATCATATACTTAAAGCACAGTAATATTCTATGACATTCATATATTACATATTTTTTACACATTCCCCTATTAATAGGCAACTACTTTGTTTCCAATTTTTAGTTGTCACAAAAGTTCTGCTACTAATATCTTGGATTACATGGAAATTTTTTTCTTAACAGTAGTTTCCTTGGTGTATAAACTCAGTAATAGAATCTCTTCTTCAAGGGGGTATGAACATTTTTAGTCACGTTATTTGCATAATTCCAAGTTGCTCTCCAAAATAATTGTATTGTTTAATAGCTCCGCCAGCAATATGATATTATAATTAGTTGTTTATGTTTTGGATACCAAACCTTTATGAGAGAAATTTGATTACAAAGATCTTGTTCCATTAGCCTCCTCTTCTTATCCTAGGTGCAGTAATATTGTCTGTGCAGAAGATTTTCGGTTTCAAGTTCTCTCTTCTGCTGTAGTTTTTTCAGTTACTTTACATTAATCTTTTTTATAGGTTGACCTTTTTCCCCACTTACTGTCTACTCACCCCTGATCCTTCTGATTTGATGTTCCCCCCCCCCTTTTTTCTTTTGTTGTTGTTGAGTTGTTTTAATCATGAAAGGAAACTGAAGCAAAACGGTTATATGACTTGCCCAGGTTCATACAGCTAGTAAGCATATGAAGTCAGATTTGAAATTGTCTTCCTAACTCCTGTTACTATCCTTTCCTGATGTATTTATTATTCACTCCTCCTGCATTTCTGTTGTTTGAGGCATTTGAAAGGCAAATAATGTCTTTGGTTCTGGTTTTCTTTCTAAAAACATTTCAAACTCTTCTCTATTATTGAAGGTCCATCTTTTGTCCTCATATTTGTAGTGTTAAGGTTTTTTGTCCTGTCTTTTTCTTCTGGGAGATCTGTCATCTTTACAGTTGTCTTTGCACATCCTACTTTTGAGTTCATTATGTTTTGCTTTCTTGGTGAGTATGTTGTCTTTTAATGTTGTTGTTTTTTTCTTATCTTCTTCTAGGTTGTCCTTCACTTCTGTTATTTGCATTCCTAGTCTATTCTCTCTTGTTTCTTTGATGACTTGCCATTGCAGAATCAAGATTTTCTATTCCGTCCATTATTGTTGTTCTACAGGACAAATTCTTCTTTCAAAATACTTACTTCTTTTTTTAAAGTATTTAGGAACAGAAAAGGCAGAGGGAAAACCAAGATGGTGGAGAAAAGGCAGGCACTCCCCTGAACCTCTCCCATATTTTCCTCTAAATAACTGTAACACCTCAAAGCAAATTCTGGAGCTAGAAAACCCACAGAAGGACAGAGTGAAACAGTTGTTCAGCCTAAGACAGCTTAGAAAGTCAGTAGAAAAGGTCTGTCTCACTGAGGTGAGAGTGGAGTCAAGTACGGTAGGCTACTCTAGTGCAGGCCATGCCCTAACAAATCGGTATCAGGCCAGCAGGGCTGGGAAGGGGGAAGTAACTTAATCTGCTGTGACAGCAGCTGCTTCTAGAACTCTCAGCCCACAGATGCTAAGAAGTTCAGACAACTGGGAGATGAAGATTACAGGGGCCCCTTTACTGATACCAAATGCAGAACTCTCTTTGCATTGCCCATACATGCATTCAGATTGCTGTCCCAGGGCAAGGAGGAACACTAATGCACCAGAATTTGTGACTTTAGGGGAGTGGAGATGCTGATCACAATTCCAGGGTAGGAAAGAATGATCAGATCACAGACCAGGAGGGAGGTAAACACACCTTTCTTCAGAACATAGCACCTTGAAAAAACTTAAAGCTTACAAACCCAAGAATTAACTCTTAAAATAGCTGCACAAAATGCTTGAAGCTTGGGACAGTGCCTCTTCCATCTCAGGAGCTGAGCCCAACATTAATATAAAGGTAAAAGTCAAGAAATACGTTGGGAAAATGAGCAGACAACAAAAACAGAACCTGACCGTAGAAATTACTATGGTGATTGGGAACATAAGAGCACAATCTCAGAAAACGACAAGGTCAAAACTGCTACATTCACAGCCTCATAGAAAAATGTGAATTGGTCCTAGGCTCAAAAAAATCCCTGGAAGAGCTCAAAAAGGATTTTAAAAATCAAATAGGCGTGGTAGAAGAAAAATTGGGAAAAGAAATGAGAGTGATGCAAAGGAATCATGAAAAAAGTGAACAGCTTGGTAAAAGAGGCATATAAAAAATACTGAAGAAAGTAAACTCCTTTGTGGGGCAGAGCCAATATGGTAGAATGAAAGCAGAGATGAACCTGAGCTTATCCACAAACTCCTTCAGATACCGCTAAAAAGTGAATCTGAACAAATTTTAGAGTGGCAGAATCCACTAGGAGACAGAGTGTGGCAGATTTCTAGCCCAAGACAGTCCAGAAGGTTGATGGGAAGGATCTGTTATATGGAGCTGGAGGAGTGCAGAACACGTGGGCTTCACCAGCACAGACTTGGCCATAGTGGAGGGGGAACAGCCTGGGATAGACTGAATTAGAAGTGGCAATGTGGATTCTCAAACCTCTCAGCACAGAATGGGAATCCAGCAGAACTAAGTGAGAGAGAAGCGCAGGGCCTACAGTAGCAGCAGCAGCTAATCCTGAGGCTATCAGCCCACAGACTAAATGTTTGAAAGTTACCTACTTAAACTTCTTAGAAACAAGATGGCAGAATAAACTGTAAGAGCTCTCGCCCTCCCTTTGTTGAACTTGAAAATTCCAGAGAATATCTCCCCAGGAAAAATCCTGGAATAGTGGAGCCAGCAGAAGAGGAACAGCAGTCTTTGAGCTGTTAGGGAGACTAGGGAGATTGACAGGAAGAGTACCTCTTGCTGTGGCTGAAGAGAACCAGTGCAGAACTGGAGGCATCCCAACAAGCCTCAACTCAGCAGACCAACAGGAAGTCCTGAGGCCCAGGAGAGTGAAGCTGGTAAGCGCCAACAGCAGGACCTCAGGTATACGTTAGCACAGCCAGGGGAATTGGGCAGACAGTAGCACAGGTAAGGGTTCACCAGTCACTGTGCTTGCCTGTGCTCTAACTCAGCCCTAGGGGAGGAGGAAACCTCCTGCAACCAGAGCACCCCTCCCCCACACCTCACATCCTGAGCTTCACTGGAACCTCAGGGAAACTCAGACTTCACCTGATCTCAGCCTTGGCACGCACCAGCCAGCTCAGCACCAGATAAACTGCAGCATTATATAGCTTCTAGTTGAAAGAACCAGAGGCCACAACACACAAAGCTAATAAACAGGCCTCAAGTTCCCAGCAGAAATTCTATGCCCCAGAAGCAGAGATCCACTTTAAAAGCTAGGAAAAAGGCAATCACCGTGACCAAGAAGCAAATCAGAAAAGCAAAGATTATACAATCTTACTGTGGGGAAGGGAAGATCAAATACGAATTCAGGATAGGACAACACTGACAATATACCCATATCTGAAATCTCAAAAGAGAATGTGAACTAGTCTCAAGCCTAAAAATCATTCTTGGAAGAGCTCAAAAAGAATTTAAAAGTCAAATTAGAGAGGTAGAAGAAAAATTGACCAAATGATTTTTAAAATGCTATTGACAAAATGAAAAAAGAATTCACTGATAAGAACAGCTCCTTAAAAAGTAAAATTGGCCAAATGGGTAAAGAGGTACAAAACCTAACTGGAAAAATTGGACAAGTGGCAGAGGAGACACAAAAGCTAACTGAAGAAAACAATTTGTTAAAAATTAGAATTGGGCAAGTAGAAGCTAATGACTCTATGAGACATCAAGAATCAGTCAAACAAAATCTGAAGAATGAAAAAATAGAAGAAAATGTAAAATATCTCACTGGAAAACAACTGGCCTGGAAAATAGATCCAGGAGAGAAAATCTAAGAATTATTGGTGTACTGGAAAGCCATGATGAAAAAAAGAGCCTGGAAAATATCTTCCAAGAAAGCATCAAAGAAAACTGCCCTGAAGTCCTATATCTAGAGGGCAAAATAGTCATCGAAAGAATCCATGGATCACCTCCTGGAAGAGATCCCAAATTGAAAATGCCAAGGAATATTGTTGCCAAATTTCAGAACTATCAGGTCAAAGAGAAAATCCTGCAAGCACTCTGAAAGAAAAAATTCAAATATCAAGGAACTAAAGTCAGGATCACGTAGGATCTTGCAGCTTCTACATTAAAAGATTGGAGGAATTGGAATATGATATTCTGTAAGGCAAAGGGACTTGGACTACAACCAAGCCTCAGTTACCTAACAAAATTGAGCATAATCTTTCAAGCAAGGAGATGGACATTGAATGATATAAGGAATTACTAGATCTTCCTGATGGAAAGGCCAGAGCTCAGTAGAGAATTTGATCTTCAAATACGAGATTAAGAGATGTATAAAAAGGTAAACGGGAAAAAGAAAAAAGTCTTGTTATTCATTCAACATGGGAAAACTGTTTGCATCCCTATATGAGAGGATGATACTTGTAGTCTTGAGAATTATATATTTATTATGACATTTAAAAGGGATATACATAGATAGATAGGAGTGGGTATAAATTAACTGATATGATAATAAAAAAATAAAGGCTGTGGAGGGACTGTAATGGGAGAAGAGGAAAGGAGGAGGCATAAAAAGGTAAATTACATCACAAGAGGAGGCACAAAACTGTAGTATAGGGAAAGAAGGGAGGGA
The DNA here is from genome assembly GCA_028658325.1 of Potorous gilbertii. NCBI lineage: Eukaryota > Metazoa > Chordata > Mammalia > Diprotodontia > Potoroidae > Potorous > Potorous gilbertii. Next base: position 345,594,203 of record CM053771.1, on the reverse strand, counting down.
TATGAACATTGTTTGAGCTTTACTCTCATCTGATTTGGTTCAGGGAGGGAACAACATACTCAGTTCAATATAGAAATCTAACTTGCCCTGCAGGCAGTGGGAGGGGAAAGGGGAAAGCCGAGAGAAGGGGTAGTTAGACGGGAAGGGAAAAAGTAGTAAGGGAAAAGGGAAAGAAAAGGGAGGGAGACTGATAGAAGGAGGGAAGTGAGGGAGGTGGTGGTCAAAAGTAAAGCTCTTATGAGGAGGGGAAGGGAGAAAGAAATAAAAGTATAAAAGGGGGGTGGACTAGGGGACAGAAAGACATAAATAGTAATCAAAACTGTGAACGTGAATGAGGTGAGCTCTCCCATAAAATGGAGGTGGATAGCAGAATGGATTAAAAACCATAATCCTACAATATGTTGTTTACAACAAACACATTTGAAATGGGGATATACGCCAGGGTAAAGGTATAAGGTTGGAGTTGAATATATTATGCTTCAGCTGATGTAAAAACAGCAGAAGTAGTGATGCTAATCTCAGACAAAGCAAAAGAAAAATAGATCTAATCAAAAGAGATAAGGAAGGAAACTATATCCTGCTAAAAGTCACCATAGACAATGAAATAATATCATTACTAAAAATGTGTGCACCAAGTGGTATAGCATCCAAATTCTTAAAGGAATTAAGGGAGTTATAGGAAGAAATAGCAAAACTATTCTAGTAGGGGATGTCAACCTCCGCCTCTCTGAACTTGATAAATCTAACCTCAAAATAAACAAGAATGAAGTCAAGGAGGTGAATAAAATTCTGGATAAGGTAGATATGATAGACCTCTGGAGAAAATTGAATGGGGATAGAAAGGAAAATAACTTTTTCTCAGTAGTACATGGCACATATACAAAGGTTGATCATGTACTAGGGCATAAAAAACCTCACAATCCAGTGCAGAAAGGCAGAGATAGTCAAGGCATTCTTTTCAGATCATGATGCAGTAAAAATTATATGTAATAAAGGGCCATGGAAAGATAGATTAAAAAAGTAACTGAAAATTAAATAATCTAATACTAAAAAATGAGTGGGTCAAATGACAAATCCTAGAAACAATCAATAACTTCATTCTAGAGAATGACAATAATGAGACAACCTACCAAAACATATGGGATGCAACAAAAGCAGTTCTTTGGGCAAGTTTTATATCTTTGAATGCTTACATGAATAAAATAGAGAAAGACGAGATCAATGAGTTGGGCACAAATGGAAAAAGCTAGAAAAAGAACAAATGGAAAGTCCCTAGTTAAATACCAAATACAAATACTGAAAACCAAAGGAGAGATTAATAAAACTGAAATTTTGAAACTATTGAACTAATAATAAATAAAACTGAGTTGGTTTTATGAAAAAAAAACCCATAAAATTTATAAACCTTTGATCAATTTAATTTAAAAAAAGAAGAAACCAAATTACCAGTATCAAAAATGAAGTGAACTACACTCCAATGAAGAGTAAATTAAGACGGTAATTAGAAATTACTTTGCTCAACTGTATGCTGATAAATATGACAATCTACATTTACAAAAATATAAATTGGCCAGAGTAGCATAAGAGGAAGTAAAATACTTAAATAACCCCATCTTAGAAAAAAGAAATTGAAGAAGCCAAGGCCAAATAGATTTAGAAGTAGATTCTATCAGACATTTCAAGAACACTTAATTCCAATACTACATAGACTATTTGGGAAAATTGGCAAAGGAGGAGTTCAAATTCTTTTTACAATACAAATATGGTTCTGATACCTAGACAGGGAAGAGCCAAAGGAGAGGGAAAATTGTAGACCAATTTCCCTAATGAATACACATGTAAAAATTTTAAATAAGATATTAGCAAAAAGGTTACAGCAACTTATCACGAGAATAATATGTTATGATCAGACAGGATTTATACCAAGAATGCAGAGCTGGTTCAATATTAGGAAAACTATCAGCATTATCGATCAACAGCGGAACAGAAACTATATGATTATCTCAACAGTTGCAGAAAAAACTTTTGACAAAATAGACCACCCATTCCTATTGAAAACACTGGAGAGCATAGGAATATATGGAGCCTTCCTTAAAATAATAAATAGTATCTACCTAAAACCATCAGCATGCATTATATGTAATGGGGATAAGTTGGATGTGTTTCCAATAAGATTGGGGTGAAATAAGAATATCCGTTGTCACAACTGTTACTCAATATGGAACTAGAAATGTTAGCTTTAGCCATAAGAGAAGAAAAAGAAGGAATTAGATAGGCAAAGAAGATACTAAGTTATTACTCTTTGCAGAGGAAATGATGGTATACTTAGAGAATCAAGTGAAAAACTACTTGAAATAATAGACAACTTTGGAAAAGTTGTAGGACACAAAATAAACCCACATCTACATTTCCATATAATACTAGCAAAGCCCAAAAGCAAAAGATAGAGAGATTCCATTTGAGGTTATGGTAGACAGTATAAAATATTTGTGAGTCCACCTGCCAAAGCAAACCCAAGGATTATGTGAACACAATTACAAAACACTTTTCACATAAATAAAGTCAGATCTAAAAAATTGGAAAAACATCAGTTGCTCGTGGGTAGGCCAAACCAATATAATAGAAATGACAATTCTGCCTAAATTAATTTACTCAGTGCAATACCCATCAAACTACCAAAACAAATTGTTTTCTAGAGCTTAAAAAAAATGTCAAAATTCATCTAGAGGAACAAAAACTTTAGAAGGAAATTAATGAAAAGAAATGCTAGGAAAGGTACCCTAGCTATACCAGATCTCAAATTGTATTATAAAACAGCAGTCGTCAGAAACACTTGGTACTGGCTAAGACATAGAAGTGGAGATCAATGGAATAGATTAGTTACACAAAATACAGTAGTTAATGATGATAGCAGTCTACTGTTTGATAAACCCAAGGACTCCAACTTCTTGGATAAGAACTCACTATTTGACAAAACTGCTGGGAAAACTGAAAAATCATGTAGCAGAAACTGGGCATAGACCAATGCCTGACACCATCTACCAGAATAAAATCCAATGGGTACACAATTTGGGTATAAAGGCTGATACTATAAACAAATTAGGGGAGCAAGGAATAGTTTATTTGTCAGATTTATGAAGAATGGAAAAAATTATGACAAAGAGATAGAGAACATTATGAAGTGCAAAATGGATAATTTTGATTATATTACATTGAAAAGTTTTTGCACAAACAGAGCCAATGCAATCAAGATTAGGAGGGAAGAAGAAAACTGGGAAAGAATTTTTGCAGCTAGTGGCTGTGATAAAGGTTATTTTTCTAAAATACGTAGAGAACTGAGTCAAACTTACAAGAAGAATTCAAGTCATTCCCCAACTGATAAATGGTCAAAGGATATGAACAGACAATTTTCAGAGGGATAAATTAAAACCATTTGTAGTTATATGAAAAAAAAATGCTCTAACTCACTATTGATTATAGAAATACAAATCAAAACAACATTGAAGTGCCACATCACATCTGTCAGATTGGCTAACATGACAAAACAGGAAGATGATAAATGCTGGAGAAGATGTGGGAGAGTTGGAACACTAATTCATTGTTGGTTGGAGCTGTGAGCTGATCCATCCATTCTGGAGAGCAATTTGGCAGTATTCCCAAAGAGCTATAAAAATGCATACCCTTTGACCCAGCAATACCATTTCTGGTCTTGTATCCCTAAGGGATCATATAAATGATAAAAGACCCAGGTGTAAAAAAATATTTGTAGCAACTCTTTTTGTGGTGCAAGAACAGGAAATTGAGGGAATGATTATCAATTGGGGAATGGCTGAACAAGTTATGGTATATAACTGTAATGGAATACTGTTGTGCTATATAAGACATCATGAACAGGCAAACTTCAGAAAAACCTGGAAAGATTTATATAAACTGATGCTGAGTGAAATGAACAGAACCAGGAGAACATTATATACAGTAACAGCCACAGTGTGCGAGAACTATTTCTAATAGATTTAGCCCTCACAGCAATGCAAGGACCTGAAACATTACCGAAGAACTCTTGATGCAAAATGCCATCCATATCCAGAGAAAGAACTATAGAATGGGGGGAGGGGAGGAGCCAAGATGGTGGAGTAGAAGGACAGATCTACTCTTGCTTTCCCCCCGTAACCCATAAAATATCTGTAAAAAATGACTTCAAATTCTAGAGCAGCAGAAGCCACAAAATGACAGAGTGAAACAGATTTGAAGGCCAATGGGAAAAGTCTGTTGCACTGCACTCAGAGCAGAGTACAGTCCAGTGTGGGCCACACAGCACAGACAGGACTGGAGTAGGCTTCAGGGCACAGAATCATGGGTAGCAGCTGTCATTCCCACATTTCTCAATCCACAAATGTCAAAGCTTCAAAGGTCAGTAAGAAAGCTCTTTCACTTAGGTGAGAAAAGAGTATGGTCCTGCCCTAGCCCTAGCCCCAGGGCAGCAGCAGCCACTGTGGCAGCAGCGTCCACTTTTGGAGCCCTGGGCCTAAAGACCCCGGGGAATTGAGCAGTTGATCTGGATCTCAGCATTGAATAGTGGTCCTGGGGTGAGGAAGAGCACTGGCGCTGGTGTGGTGGAGCTGATGGTGACTGTAGAGAGGGAATCCCACTCACAGTTCCAGGGCAGAAAAGCATATTTGTGGTTGCCTACAGACCAGACTTCAGGCCAGGAGAAGAGTAAACTCCTCTCCCTTGATTGTGCCACCTTGAAGGAACTGAGAATTTACAAGTTCCTGGAGATGTCTCAGAGAACAGCTGCATAAAACCTCCGAAACCTAGGGTAATGTACCTTCTACTTGACAAAGGACTCAAAATTCAAGTAAGTGTCTGGGAAAATGCCCCAAAAATAAAGACTAACGAAGGTTACTTTCTTGATAAAAAGGCATTTCTTCCATCCTTTCGGATGCGGAATAACAAAGCATACAACCAGAAGAAGACATCAAAGTCAAGATTTCTACATCTAAAACCTCCAAAACAAATATGCAGTGGTCTCAGGATATGGAAGAGTTCAAAAAGGATTTTGAAATCAAGTAAGAGAGGTGGAGGAAAAATCAGTAAGAGAAATGAGACTGATGCAAGAAAATTATGAAGAGCTTGCCAAGGGAGACCCAAAGAAATACTGCATAACACCTTTAAAATGGCAAAAGAGGTCCAAAAAGCCAATGAGGAGAAGAATGCTTTATAAAACAGAATTGGTCAAATGGAAAAGGAGGTTCAAAAGCTCATTAAAGTTCCACCAGTGCAGCATTCAGGGCTGAGATTTTAGATAAGCTGCTCAATTCCCCCAGGGGCTTTACAATGAGGCCTCCAGCAATGGATGTCAGCTGCTGCCTGCCATGGGAGCCACCAATGCCACCTGAGGCCTCTGCCACTGCCACCTGGGGTAGGAGCTATGGGGGGGACCCTACTCCCTTTGTGGCCAGCTGAAAAAGTCCTCTCTCTGACCCTTGGTGCCTCTCAGTTGAGGGATCTGTGAACCACCACTGCTGCCATGGGAGATTCTGTCCCCAAAGCCTGCTCAGGCCCTTTTCCTTCCTGGGCCGTGCGGTCAAGGCTGGGCTGGGCTCCACTCCGCATCTGGTGCAGCAGACCTTCCTGCTAGCCTTCCAGGTCACCCTGGGCTGGAAGTCTCCTCCACTCTGTCGTTCTGTGGCTTCTGCTGCTCTAGAATTTGTTGAGAGTCCTTCTTTATAAGTATTTTATGGGCTGTGGGGGAAGAGCTAGAGTAGATTTGTCTTTCTGCGCCACCATCTTGGCTCTGCCCCCCCATAGTAAATTCTATTTACTATGGTAAGTATTTACCATAGTAAATACTTCTTAATGAGCCCTTTGGAATTGTGGTTGGCCATTTTGTGGATCAGCATTCTAAGTTTCTCTTTTTAAATAATATTTTATTTTTTTCCCAATTTCATGTAAAAGCAATTTCTAACTTTTTTTTTACTTTGATTGTTTTCTCCCTCCCTCTCTCCTGTCCTGTCCCTGATATTCTAAGCAATTTGACAGCTTGTACGTATATAATCATGCAAAACTTACTCCATTTTACTCATGTGAAAGAATACAGAGACACCAAAAAAAACAAACTCAGAAAAGTGAAAAAAATGTGTACTTCAATCTGCTTTCAAACTGCATCAGTTCTTTACCTGGATATGGATAGGATTTTTCATCACAGGTCTTTGAAATTGTCTTGGATTGTTGTGTTGCTGAGAATAGCTAAGTCATTCCCAATTGATCATTGTACAGTGTTGCTGTTACTGTGTACAGTGTTCGCCTTCTGCTCACTTCACACTGCATCAGATCATGTAAGTCTTAAAACATTTTTCTGAAACCATCCTGCTCATTATTTCTTATAAGCACAAAAGTATTACATTAAAATCATATACCACAACTTGTTCATCCTTTCTCCATTTGATGGACATCCCCTCAATTTCTAATTCTTTGCCACCCCAAAAGAAGCTGCTACAAATATTTTTTGTACAATTAGTTTCTTTTCCATTTTTCTTTATCTCTTTCGGATATAGACCTAGTAGTAGTATAGCTAGGTAAAAGGATATGCATGGTTTTATAATCTTTTGGGCATAGTTCCAAATTTCTCTTCAGAATAGTTGGATGAGTTCACAACTTCACCAACAGTGCATTAATATCCCAACTTTCCCACAACTCCTCCACTTTTATCACATAACAGTCATGTTCTGAAAGACTATATTTCCTTCTATTCTATCCTGCCCCCTATTTATTCTATTCTCTCTTTTGACCTTGTCCCTCCCCAATGGTGTTTACTTCTAATTATCCTGTCCTCCTATTTGCCCTCCGTTATATCATTCCCCCATATACCCAACTTGTCCTCTTCTCCTCTACTTTCCTGTAGTGTAAGATAGATTTTCATACCAAATTGAGTGTGCATATTAGTCCCTCCTTAAGCCAAAATGTGATGAGTAAGCTTCACTTTTCCCCTCACCTCCCCGCTTTTTCCTCCACTGAAAAAGCTTTCTCTTGCCTCTTTTATGAGATAGTTTGCCCCCATTCCATTTCTCCCTTTCTCCTCCCAATATATTCCTCTCCCCTTAATTTTATTTTTTTAGATATCATCCCTTTCTATTCAACTCATCCTGTGCCCTCTGTCTACATGTATGTAATCCCTCCAACTACCCAAATACTAAGAAAAGTCTCAAGAGTTATGAATATTGTCTTTCCATGTAGAAATGTTAGCAGTTTAACTTTAGTATGTTTTCTTATGATTTCTCTTTCCTGTTTGCCTTTTCTTGCTTCTCTTGATTTTTTTGTCTGAAAGTCGTATTTTCTATTCAGCTCTGGTCTTTTCATCAAGAATGCTTGAAAGTCCTCTATTTCATTGAAAGACAGTTTTTTCCTCTGAAGTATTGTACTCACTTTTACTGGGCAGGTGATTCTTGGTTTTAGTCCTAGTTCCTTTAACTTCTGGAATATCATTTTCCATGCCCTTTGATCCTTTAATGTAGAAGCTGCTAAATCTTGTGTTATCCTGATTGTATTTCCACAATACTCAAATTATTTCTTTCTAGCTGCTTACAATATTTTCTCCTTGACCCGGGAACTCTGGAAGTTGGCTACAATGTTCCTAGGAGTTTCTCCTTTTGGATCTCTTTCAGGAGGTGATCAGTAGATTCTTTCAGTATTTATTTTGCCCCCTAGTTCTAGAATATGAGGGCAGTTTTCCTTGATAATTTCATGAAAGATGATGTCTAGGCTCTTATTTTGATCATGGCTTTCAGGTAGTCCCACAATTTTTAAATTGTCTCTCCTGGATCTATTTTCCAGGTCAGTTGTTTTTCCAATGAGGTATTTCACATTATCTTCCATTTTTTCATTCTTTTGGTTGTGTTTTGAAATTTCTTGGTTTCTCATGAAGTCATTAGTCTCCATCTGCTCCATTCTAATTTTTAAAGAACTATTTTCATCAGTGAGCTTTTGAACCTCCTTTTCCATTTGACTAATTCTTATTTTTAAAACATCTTCTCTTCATTGGCTTTTTTTGCCAGTTGAGTTAGCCTATTTTTAAAGGTGTTATTTTCTTCAACCTTTTTTTGGGTCTTCTTTAGCAAGTTGTTGACTTGCTTTTTCTGATTTTCTTGCATCTCTCTCATTTCTCTTCCAAATTTTTCCTCCACCTCTCTAACTTGATTTTCAAAATCCTTTTTGAGCTCTTCTATGACCTGAGACCATAGAATATTTATTTTGGATGTTGGGGATTCAGAAGCCTTGACTTCTATATCTTTCCCTAGTGGTAAGCAGTATTCTTCCTCATCCGAAAAGATGGGAGAGGATATCTGTATCCAAGAAAGTAACCTTCTGTAGTCTAATTTTTTCCTCCTTTTTGGGGCATTTTCCCAACCAGTTACTTGACTTTTGGTTTCTTTGTCAAGAGTGTGGGGGATCTGTAAGATCTTATTTCCTCCAAGGTGGCACAATCAAGCGTGTATACTGGTCTGGGAGCAACAAGAAACTTTTGTACCCAGAATTTGTGAGTAGTAGTTTTCTCTCCACAACCACCTGGCCTCCACTTCCACCAAGCTTCTCAGTTCCCCCAGGGGCTTTAGGTGGGGGCAGGGCCATCACACAGGGCTGAGGTAAGGATCAGCTGCTCTGATCCCCCAGGGGCTTTATGATCCAACAATAGATGAGGGCTACTGTGGGAGCTGCAGCTGCCTGATGCAGCCTCTGCCACCACCTCCTGAGGCTGGAGCTATGGGAAGACCTAGCTCCCTTCTTGGCCAGCTGAAAAAACCCTCTCACTCATCTTTGGCACCTGTGGGTTGAGGGATCTGCAAACCACTCTACTGCCACCAGGGATTCCACCCCAGAGGCCTGTTTGGGTCCTCCTACAGGGGCCATGCAGCATGGCCAAGTCTGGGCTGGGCTCCACTCTACAAATGGTGTGACAGACCTTTCCTGTTGGCCTTTCAGGTCACCCTGGGCTGGAAATCTCCTCCATTCCGTTGTTCTGTGGACTCTGCTGCTCTAGAATTTGTTGAGAGTTTTTCTTTACAGGTATTTTATGGGCTGTGGGGAAGGAGCTAGTGTATGTGCGTCTTTCTACTCCACCATCTTGACTCTGCCCCCTCCTTGATACTTTTGTGAAAGATGATGTCTAGGCTCTTTTTTTGAACATAGCTTTCAGGTAGTCCCATAATTTTTAAATTGTCTCTCCTGTATCCATTTTATAGGACAGTTGTTTTCCCAATGAGATATTTCACATTGCTATTTTTCATTCCTTTGGTTTTGCTTTATAATTTCTTGATTATTCATAAAGTCATTAGCTTCCATCTGCTCCATTCTGACCTTTAAGGAATTATTTTCTTCAGTAGCTTTTGGATCTCCCTTTCCATCTGGCCAATTCTGCTTTTCAGGGCATTCTTCTCCTCATTGGCTTTTTGGATCTTCAATTGGGACCTTTGGAAACAAAACAGGCAACAAAGATGCCACCAGCCTCCCAGAACATAATCATCACAGTGAAGAACACTATGAGTTCTGTGTATACCTTGGCTAGCTGCTGTGGACCTTTTTCCTTGGCTCAGCTCTACTCACCAGAGTCTCAAGTCTACATTTCTTAAGCAACATTTTTGGGTTCTGTGGTGTTTGTTACTTAACTAGTTCTTTCTCCCTTTACTTTGTGGTTGTTGCTGTGTACAAAGTTCACTTGCTTCTGCTCTTTTCCACTCAGTATCAGTTCATATAAGTCTTTCCATGCCCTTTTGAAGTCTTCTTGTTCATCATTTCTTATAGCACTGTAGTATTCCATTACATTCATATACCACAACTTGTTCAGCTATTCCTTGAACCTCACTTTCATTGGAATTGGTTCAACGAGGGAAGAATAGATAGACACACTCAGTTATGTATAAGAAATGTAACTTACGTAATAGGGAAATAGAAGGGAAAAGGGGCTAAGAGAACAGTATTGGGGGTTGGAGGGATGATGAAAAGGAGAGCAGATTGAACAAAGCCATGGTTAGAAGCAAAATAGACTTTTAAGAGAAGGACAGGATAAAAAGAAGAAACAGAAAACTGGATGGAGGGAAATACACAATAATCATCACTGTCAATGTGAATTGGATGAGCTCACCCATAAAATGGAAGCAGATAAGACAATGGATAAAAAACCAGAATCCCGACAATATGTTTGCAAGAGACACTCTTGAAACAGAAACATGCACACAGAGTTAAAGGACTGGAGCAGAATCTAATGTACTTCAGCTTAATTAAAACCAAAAACCTAACAAAAAAGCAAAAACAGAAACAGACTTAATTGAAAGAGATAATCAGAAAGCCACATTATGCTAAAACGATATCATAGCTAATGAAGTAATATCAATTTTTTTATAGTAAGTTTCTCTGATAAAGGCCTCATCTCTTAAATATATATTCAGTATAGAACTGAGTCAAATTTATAAAAATAAGAGTCATTCCCCAATTGACAAAGAATCAGAGGATATATAGAGGCAGTTTTCAGAAGAAGAAACCAGAGCTATCTATAGTTATATAAAAAAATGCTCTAAATCACTATCGATAAGTGAATACAAAATAAAACAACTCTGAGTTACCACCTCAGACCTATCAGAAATGACTTATGCTGGAGGGGATGAGGGAAAAATAGATACACTAATAAACTGTTGGTAAAGTTGTAACTTAGTCCAACCATATTGAAAAACAATTTGGAACTATGTCCAAAGAGCTACAAATCTGTGCATATTCTTTGATCCAGTAATAGCACTAGGTATGTATCCCAAAGAGATAAAAGGGAAGAGGACCTATTGGTACCAAAAGTATCTATAGCAGCTCTTTTTTGTGATGGCAAAGAATTGGAAATGGAGGGGATGCCCATTAATTAATTGGGGAATGACTGAAAATGGTAGCATATGGTTGTGATGGAGTACTGTTGTGCTATAGGAAATGATGAGGTGTGTGTCTTCAAAAAAACATGATAAGACCTATATGAGCAGCTGCAAAGTGAAGTTAGAAGAATCGATATCATTGTGCTTAGTAATAGCAATGTTATAATGATGATCAAGACTCCAGTCTTTTTACGACAATTCCTAAGGACTCATGATGAAAAAATAATGTCCACCTCCAGAAACAGAATTTATAAAACAGAATATATAAATGTATATCTAATACTAATTGAAGTATAATTTTCTCACTTTATTTTTCTTGCTTTTTTTAAAAAAGAATTTGGGTAATATGGAAACAAGTTTTGCATGATTTAACATGTATAATTCATATATTATTTGCTTTCTCGGTAGGTGAAGGAGGATATAGGAGTATAGGAAGAGAATTTAGAATTCAAAATTTGAAAAAAAATGTTAAAATAAAAATTTTAAAGATGTGAGGTAATATCAGTAGCAAATTCAGAAAAGTGAGAGTAACTTATAATTAAATTAACTGTCAAGCTAAATGTTACATGGTGTGGCCAATTCTAAAGGATGGTAATGTTACAGTGGGCTTTGGAGATATTTTTATGGGATTTAGTTTTATATACATATATGTATGTACATATATATACATATAGACACATTCAAAGATACATACATATATAAAATTTCATGTTACTTCAAGAATGATACTTATTGGAGCAACATTTTGTGGAGTATATCTTTGTACTTTTCTTTAAATTGAATGATTCAACAAAATTTACAAATACTTAAATACCAGGATAATACAACTGGATTGCCAATTATACAACTTTGGTATTAGAACATATGTTGTATTTAGAAGATCCTGCTATTTTTAAAGAATATAAATTTAATCTTTTTGCATAGAATATGTAAATGTAAGCAGATTTGTGTTATTAAACCCTTTAATGTATATACTAACTTCCACAGCACACTTTCTGACCTAGGCTTTTGGTGACACCTGGTGGCTGGTGTAGGGAACTATGTATCTGAACATTTCTTGAATTAGTTTCCACATTTTGTTTTTACCTGAATATATTTCTTTCATTTATATTCTTCTTTACACCTATACAGCCAGTACTGTAGTTCAGATCCTCAAAGCCCCTCAGCTGGATTCCAGCAATAAATGTCCTGTCCTGTAATTCAGGACATCCTTCACAAAACACACTGAAGTGATTTTCTTTAAGTACAAGTTTGACCATTTAATTCCCTTACATCAAGGATCTAATGTAAATTCCATGGGTTGACATTTAAATACCTTTATAAACTGGCCTTAACCTACCTTTCCAACCTTATTACATATTAGTCTGCTTTCCATACTCCAGTATGTAGTTATCCTTGCTTAATTACTGCTGCTTCAACAAGGCAGTCCATTTCCTACCTTTGTATCTTTGCACAAGGAGTCTTCCATGTCTGGGAGACACTCTCTTCTCACCTCTAAGTCTTGGGATCCTTAGTTTTCTTCAGGTCTCAGCTCTGTGTGAAGCCTTTTCTGATTACCTCACCACTAGACTCTGCTATCACCTTGTATCTGATTTATTATAAGAATTTGTAAATCAGATCACTCTACCCAGTTTTAGCAAAGTGATGCCTTAAGGGGAGAACATATTTAGGTTAAAGACTTTAGACTAAATCTAAAGTCTTTGGTCAACTGGAGTGAGGTTATACAGGAAATACGTTCATTGTGGCTGAAGAAATTTGGTTATGCCAACTTGGACTCATGAAGAGTGGAGCAAGATAAACTAGAAGAGAGTGTTCAGCAAAGCCCCAGAGGAAGATGCATTTGGAAGAGGAGAGGAGGGAAGTATGCATCTCAACTTCTGTCTAGGCCAGAGGAGGATTTCAAAGTCCTTTGAAGAGTCTAGAGGCTTTTGAATTTTTCATCTTCCTATCACCATCCTAGCATTATCCTCTGGGACGGCAACTAATGATAGTAGTGTCAACATCTGGAGCTAAGAACCGATTGAATGTGATTTGGGAGGGCTGATTCATGGCTACACAAACAATCCAGGAAAAAAAAAACTACATCATGCCTAAGAGGAACTTACTGAAAAGTCTACAAAGGGGATTTTTTTTCTCAGTAAGCAAGAGTCATGAGTTGCCTCTTTGCCATGTGTTCTCTGAGGTTAAGCCTATTTTGACTTTGGGGAAGGATGCTTATGTTAACTTTTAAAAGAAACTATGTATCTTTTTTAGTATATTTGCATTGTATGTTGTATATTTTTCTATAGTATCTTCATAAGTGTTCCTTTCTAAAAACTAATTGTCTGGCTGACTGATAATAAAACTGACAGGCATAATGGTAAAAACACCAGTTAAGGCCCGTGAACTGCATCACTAAAATAGATGCCCTCCAGCCTTTTTCCTATTCCTTAGGATCATTCCTGAGGAAATATGTAGGGACTTAAGTTGACAGTGAGAATGGAGGTTGGGATAAGTACCCCCAAAGTGCTACATGATGTATGTTCATATATATGTACATATTGTTTCTTCTAACACAGTAGAAAAGAAGGGAGGGAACTTTTGTCTTTGTATTCATAGTGCTTAGCCCAATGCCTGGAGTAGAGTAGGCATTAAGTGATTACTAGTTGGTTTTATTACTTGCATAAATTTACCAAATCTTGTTACTTTTATTTTATCAGATGTTATTTTTATTTGCTTGCTTCATTTTGCAACGTATTAAACTTTTTATGTTTTCCATATTCAATAGTACTCTATTACATTCACATAAAATATTTTGTTTTAGGTTGTTAGAGGAGGTTATAGAATCATTAGACGTCTGGAATGTTTTCTTTTTTTAAAAATTCCTTTAAAAATTTATTTAGCATTTTATTTAATCTCCAGTTGCATGTAAAAACAATTTTTAACATTCATTTTTTTAAAACTTTGAGTTCCAAATTCTCTCCCTCACTTCCCACCCTCCCCCCACTGAGAAGGCAAGCAATTCGATAGAGGTTATTTACATGTGTATTCATGCAAAACATTTCCCATAATAGTCATGTTGTGAAAAAAAAATAGGCCTCCCCCCCAAAAAACAAAACAAAACAAAAAAACCTCAAGAAAAATAAAGAAACTTTAGAAAGTATGCTTCAGTCTGTATTCAGGCACCATCAGTTCTTTGTCAGGGGATGGATAGCATTTTTCACCCTAAGTCCTTCAGAGTTGTTTTGAATCATTGTATTACTGAGAATAGCTAGTTTATTCATATCATATTCAATACAATATTACTGTTACTTTGTACAGAGTACATTTCACTTTACATCAGTTCAAGTAATCTTTCTAGGTTTTTCTGAGAGCATCTTGCTCATCTTTTCTTATAGCACAATGGTGTTCTATCATAATCACATACAACAATTTGTTCAGCCATTCCCCAATTGATGGGCTTCCCTTCAGTTTCCAATTCTTGGCCACCAGAAAAGTGCTTGCTATAAATGTTTTTGCACATATAGGTACTTTTCTTTTTTCTTTTCTTTTCTTTTTTTTTTTTTTTACTTCTTTTGGAATATTGACCCAGTAGTGGTATTGTTAAGTGAAAGGGTAGGCATGATTTTATAGCCATTTGAGTATAGTTCTAAATTGCTCTACCAAATGGTTGAATCAATTCGCAACTCTTACCAACAATTTACCCCATTCTACCTTTCCTTTTCCCTTTCTCCCAGTACATTTGTCTTTCCTCCTTCAATTTTATTTTTTACAATCATCCCTTTATACTCAACTCATACCTGTGCCCTCTGTCTAGATATATTCCTTCTACCTGCCCTAATAATGAGAAAGCTGTTATGAGTAATAGATATCATCTTCATATGTAGGAATGTAAACAGTTCAATGTTAAGTCCCTTATGATTTCTCTTTCCTTTTTACCTTTTTATGCTTCTCTTGAGTCTTGTACTTGAAAGTCAAATTTTCTATTATCCTCTGGTCTTTTTATGAAGAATGATTGATTGGGAAGGAAGGGAGAAAATTTAAAACATATGGAGGTGATTGTTGATAATTGAAAAAAATGAATTTTAAAAATTTTTAAAAAGAAAAAGAAAAAAATGCTTGCAAGTTCTTCCTTTCATTGAATGCTCATTTTTATCCCCTGAAGAATTACACTCATTTTTTCTGAGTAGGTGATTCTTGGTTGTAATCTTAGCTATTTTGCTCTCCAGAATATCATATTCCAAGCCCTCTGATCCTTTAATTCAGAAGTTGCTGTATCTTGTGTTATCCTGACTGTGGCTCCATGATATTTGATTTCTGGCTGCTTAAAATATTTACTTTTTGACCTAGAAGACATGAGATTTGGCTATAATGTTCTTGGGAGTTTTCATTTGGGGATCTCTTTCAGGAGATGATACGTAGATTCTTTGAATATCTATTTTACCCTCTGGTTCTAGCTAGGGGTGGGGAACCTGTGACCTCAAGACCATAGGCGGCCCTCTAAGTCCTCAAGTGTGGCCATTTGACCAAAATTTGGATTCAGTTAAAGGACTGTACTTGAGGACCTAGATATCTACCTGTAACCTCAAGGCCCATTTTAGACTATCAGGGTAGTTTTCCTTGATAATTTTGTGAAAGATGATGGCGAGGCTCTTTTTTTTTTTTATCATGTCTTTCCGTTAGTCCAATAATTTTTAAATGATCTCTCCTAGATCTGTTTTCCAGGTCAGTTGGTTTTTAATGAGATATTTCACATTGTCTTCTATTTTTTCATTCTTTAGGCTTTATTTTTATCACTTTTTTGATTTCTTATAAAGTCATTAGCTTCTATTTATTCAAGTCTAATATTTAAGGAATTAATTTCTTCACTGAGCTTTTGTACCTTCTTTTCCATTTGGCCAATTCTATTTTTTAAGTAGTTTTTTTGTTTGTTGAATTTTTTTTCCTCTTTTTCCTTTTGGCCAGTTGTGCTTTTTAAGGCGTTCTTCTCCTCATTGGCTTTTTGGATCTCTTTTACTATTTGGCCTAGTCTTTTTTTAAAGATTTTATTTTCTTCAGTATTTTTTTGGTCTCCTTTACCAAGCTGTTGACTTGTTTTTCATGATATTCTTGCCTCATTCTTATTTCTCTCCCCAGTTTTTTCTCTGCCTCTCTTATTTAATTTTCAAAATTCTTTTGGAGCTTTTCCATGGCCTGAGACCAATTTCTATTTTTCTTGGGGGCTTTGGACGTAGGAGCTTTGACTTTGTTATCTTATTCTGAGTGTGTGTTTTGATTTTCCTTGTCATCATAGTAACTTTCTATGGTCACAATTTTCTGTTGTTTTCTCATTTTCCCAGCCTATTTCTTGACTTTGTTAAAGTAAGCCTCTGTTTCCAGGGTGGAGGGTGAACTGTTCTTTTCTTCAGGGGTTTTGTGCAGCTGTTTTCAGAGACACTTCTAGGGACTTGTAAGTTTTCAGTTCCTTCAACATGGCAGGATTTAAGGAGAGATGTGTTTATTACTTTCTGGCCTGTGCTCTGGTATGTGAGCAGTCACAGGAACTTCTTTTCTGCCCTGGAAATGTGATGAGAGTTCCTGTTCTACTGTGGCTGCAAGCTCTGGTGTGCTAATGCCCTTCCTCACCCTGGAACTGCCACCCGGGACTGCAACTTGTATCTGAGTATGAGAAAAGCAACAGAGTCCCGCTAACAGAGAGACCTCAGTAATCTTCTGACCAGTTGTTTGACTCCCTTACTGTCTGTGGGCTGGAAGCAGGCACTGCTGATGATGATTCAGTGACTCTCAAAGCCTGCTCCTAGTTCACTGGGGATGGGTCTGTGCTGGTACAACCTGCATTAGACTGTACTCCACTCTTACCCAGATGTAACAGACCTTTCCTTCTAATCTTCTAAGTTGTCTTTGACTGGAAAAATATTTCACCCTGTCCTTTTGTGGGGTTTGTTGCACCGGGAACTTTTTCACAACTTTATTTGAAGGTTTTCAGAGGAGTTTTGGGAAGAGCTAGTGATTCCCTATCTTTTCTCTGCCATCATGGCTCCATCCCTCCTCCTCTTCCTCTTCCTTCTCTTTCTCCTTCTTTTGCTATTTCAAATGATACTTTAAAAGATTTTGTGTATAAATCATTTTTTTGTCTGATAAGGGGTAAAAATCCTTAGGAGATTTCTAATAATGCAGTCACTAAAGAAAATAAAGAAAAATGACTTTGTTATGTCCCTTGTTATGTAATCCTATATTTTTCCCCAAAATGAGTATAATTTTATATTCATTTCCAAAAATTTACCACTCTATCAGAAGTTTGGTTGCAGTCCACTTGATTTTAATACTCTATCAATTTTATTTTATTTCATTATTTTGGCTTATTTTTTCTTTTTAAGGACTTCAAACACCTTCTTATCTAGTTATTTTTTGTATTCTTTCAAAAGGCTGCATGCTCATATCATTTGGGTGGAATTCTGGCTATGTCCTAAGGAAGAATGGATTGAAATCCTGCCTCTAACATGTACTAGCCATGTGACCCTGAGGAAGTCACTTAAGCCTCTTTGAGCTTCACAAGATTGCTGTAAGGTTCCAAAACGAAAAATCTCTATTAACTTTGAAGTGAATTTCTATCAAAACCTTTAGAGGTTTTTGTTTTTACTTATGTGCACGCATGTACACATACACGCACATACACACCTCATTCATCTAGTTTTTATCTCCTATAATTTCTTTTTAAAATTTTATTGTTTAAATTTAATAATAATGCTTTCTCTTTTCCCTCCTCCATCTCCTTTTTTAAAAGTTCTATAGCTTTTTTCTGTGTAGTCCTAGTGGCAAACTTTGCTGTCTCCATGTAACAGAAAATTGTATACTCTCTGCCTTTCGGTCACAAGCCTGCCAGTTACACTTTTATTCATGAATTATTCTAATTCACAAATTTTTCTGCTTCTATTTGAAGAAGAGTCGAAAAACAGCAGCTGTCACTGGCTTTTGTAAATCTACTTATGCAAACCTCTTCAACCACTGTTAAAATTTCTAAGTATAAAATTCTAACTACAGAAATCTAACTAGCTCTGTAGTCAGTAGGAAGGGAAGGGGGAAAGAAAAAGGAGGTGATGCTAAAAGGGAAGAAGTAGTAAGGGAAAGCAGGAGTAAAAGGAAAGCAGGGCTGAAAGAAGGGAGGGAAGACTGATGGGAGGCAGCAGTCAAAAATTAAAACTATTGTGGAGGGGAAGGGAGAACTAAAAGCATAAATTGAGGGAAAGAGAATGAAGGGAAAGACACAGTAATCATAACTGTGAATGTGAATGGGATGAACTCTCCCATAAAACAGAGACGAATAGCAGAATGGATCAAAAACCATAATCCAACAATATGTTGTTTACAAGAAACACATTTGAAATGGGGATAACACACGGTAAAGGTGAAAGGTTGGAGCAGAATATGTTGTTCTTCATCTGATTAAAAAAAGCAGAGATAGCCATCTTTAGCTCAGACAAAGCAAAAGCAGAAATAGATCTAATCAAAACAGATAAGGAAGGAAACTATATCCTGCTAAAAGGCACCATAGACAACAAAGCAATATCATTATTAAACATATATACTTCAAGTGATATAGCATCCATACTCTTAGAGGAGAAGTTAAGGGAGTTACAGGAAGAAATAGACAGTAAAACTATGCTAGTGGGGAACCTCAACCTCCCCCTCTCTGAAATTGATAAATCTAACTTCAAAATAAAGAAGACAAAAGTTAAAGAGGTGAATAAAACTCTGAATAAGGTGGATATGATAGATCTCTGGAGAAAATTAAATGGGGATAGAAAGCAATATACCTTTTTCTCAGTGGTACATGGCACATATACAAAAATTGACTATGTACTAGGGCATAAAAACCTCACAATCCAGTGCAGAAAGGCAGAGATAGTCAGTGCATCCTTCTCAGATCATAATGCAATAAAAATTATATGTAATCAAAGACTATGGAAAGATAAGCCAAAAAATAATTGGAAACTAAATAATCCTAAAGAAAGAGTGGGTTAAACACCAAATCATAGAAACAACCAACAACTTCATTCAAGAGAATGACACTATTCAGACAACCTACCAAGTCTCATAGGATACTGCAAAAGCTGTTCTTAGGGGAAGTTTTGTATCTTTGAATGCCTACATGAAAAAAAAAAATAGAGAAAGAGATCAATGAATTGGGCATGCAGCTGAAAAAGCTAGAAAAAAAATTGAAAATCCCCAAGTGTATACCAAATTAGAAATATTGAAAAACAAAGGAGAGATTAATAAAATTGAAATTAAGAAAATTATTGAACTAATAAATAAAACTAAGAGTTGGTTTTATGAAAAAAAAAACAATGAAATTGATAAACCTTTGGTCAATTTGATTTAAAAAAAGAAGAAAACCAAATTACCAATATCAAAAATGAAAAGGGTGAATTCACTTCCGATGAGGAGGAAATTAAAACAATCGTTAGAAAATATTTTGCCCATATGTATGCCCATAAATTCGACAATCTAAATGAGATAGATGAATATTTTAAAAAATATAAATTGCCCAGATTAACAGAAGAGGAAATTGAATACTTAAATAACCCCTTCTCAGAAAAAGATATTGAACAAGCCATCAATCAACTCCCTAGGAAAAAATCTCCAGGGCCAGATGGATTTTCCAAGTGAATCCTATCAAACATTTAAAGAACAGTTCATTCCAATACTATATAGACTATTTGGGGAAGTTGAGGAAGGAGTCCTACCAAATTCTTTTTATGATACAAATATGGTTCTGATACCTAAACCAAGAAGAGACAAAACAAAGAAAATTATAGACCAATTTCTCTAATGAATGTAGATGCAAAAATTTTGAATAAGGTATTAGCAAAAAGAATGGAGGAACTTATCACAAGAAAAATACATTATGATCAGGTAGGATTTATACCAGGAATGCAGGGCTGATTCAATATTAGGAAACCTGTTAGCTTTATTGATCATTTCAACAACAAAACTAACAGAAACCACATAATCATCTCAATAGATGCAGAAAAAGTTTTTGGCTAGATACAACACCCATTCCTATTGAAAACACTGGACAGCACAGGAATTAATGGAACTTTCCATAAAATAATAAGCAGTGTCAAACCTAAAACCATCAGCAAGCATTATATGCAATGGGGATAAGCTAAATGCATTTCCAGTAAGATCAGGGGTGAAACAAGAATGTCCAATATCACCACTGTTATTCAGTATGGTACTAGAAGTATTAGCTGTAGCAATAAGAGAAGAAAAAGAAATTGAAGGAATTAGAATAGGCAAAGAAGAAACTAAGTTATCACTTTTTGCTTATGATACAACGATATATTTAGAGAATCAGGTAAGAAACTACTTGAAATAATAAACTACTTTGGCAGTGTTGCAGGTTACAAAAGAAATCATTTGCATTTCTGTATTTTACTAATAAAGCCCAACAGCAGGAGATAGAAACAGGAATCCCATTTAAAGCTGCGGTAGACACTATAAAATATCTGGGAATCTACCTGCCAAAGCAAATCCAGGTACTTTATGAACACAATTATACAACATTCTAAGTAAGTGGGAAAACAGTAGTGGCTCATGAATAGGCTGAGCCAATATCATAAAAATGACAATTCTACCTAAATTAATTTACTTATTTAGTGCCATGCCAATCAAATTATCAGATAATTATTTTCTAGAGCTGGAAAAAAATATCAAAATTCATCTGGAAGAAAAAAAGGTCCAGAATATCAAGAAGACTAATGAAAAGAAGTGCTAGAGTAGGTGGCCTAGCTCTACTAGATCTCAAAATGTATTACAAAGCAGCAGTTATCAAAACCATTTGGTACTGGCTAAGAAACAGAAGGGTAGACAAGTGGAATAGGCTCAGTACTCAAGGCACAGTAGTCAATGAATATAATAATCTACTATTTGATAAACCCAGTGTGGTGGGATCTGGGCACAGACCAATTCCTGGCATCATACATAAGAATAAAGTCCAAATGGATACATGATCTAGGTATAAAAATTGATACTATAAACAAATTAGGAATAGTGTATTTGTCAGATTCAAGTACAAATGGATAATTTTGATTACATTAAATTGAAAAGTTTTTGCACAAACAAACCCAATGCAACCAAGATTAGGAGGTAAGCAGAAAACTGGGAAAGAATTTTTGCACCTAATATCTGTGATAAATTTCTCTTTTCTAAAATATATACAGAACTGAGTCAAACGAACAAGAATACAAGTCATTTCCAATTGATAAATGGTCAAAGGATATGAATAGGCAGTTTTCAGAGGAAGAAATTAAAGCTATCTATAGTCATATAAAAAAATGCTCTAAATCACTGTTGATTAGAGAGATTCAAATCAAAACAACTCTGAGGTACCACATCACACCTATCAGATTGACTAACATGACAAAACAGGAAGATGATAAATGTTGGAGAAGATGTGGGAGAGTTGGAACACTAATTCATTGTTGGTGGAGCTGTGAGCTGATCCAACCATTCTGGAGAGCAATTGGAACTATGTACAAAGGGCTACAAAAATGTGCCTGCCCTTTGACCCAGTAATATCACTTCTAGGATTGTATCCCAAAGAGATCATAAAAATGGGAAATGGTCCCACATGTACAAAAATATTTATAGCAGCTCTTTTTGTAGTGGTCAAGAACTGGAAATTGAGGGGAAGCCCATCAATTGGGGAATGGTTGAACAAGTTGTGGTATATGAATGTAATGGAATATTATTGTCCTATAAGAAATGATGAACAGGAAGACTTCAGAGAGGCCTGGAAGGACTTCTGCTGAGTGAAAGGAGCAGAACCAGGAAATCTTTGTACACAGCAACCACCAGTGTGTGAGGAATTTTTCAGATAGACTTAGTCCTTCATACCAATGCAAGGACCTAAAAAATTCCCAATGAACTCTTGAGGCAAAATGCCTTCCACATCTAGAGAAAGAACTATGGAATTGGATTGCAGAAGGAAGCAGACAATTTTCTTTTATATTATGTTTGATTTGGTTTCGTTTCATTTTACGGTTTCTCCCTTTCATTTTAATTCTTCTATGCAACGTGACTAAGATGAAAATGTACTTAATAGGAATGTATGTGTAGAACCTATATAAGATTGCATGCTTTCTTGGGGCAGAAGTGGGAAAGGAGGGGGAAAAAATCTAAGATACTTGGAAGTGATTGTATAACACTCAAAATGAATAAAATAATTTAAAATAAAAAATTTTAATTAAAAAATATAAAATTTATAATGCTCTCAAATAATAGATAACATTCTACAGTCAATACTGAGGAAAAGTTCAGAATTTAGCTAACAGCTTCAGAATAATAATAGTAATTTTAAAATGTTAGCATATCCCAGAGGAGGGTGTCATCAACTGGGATCTGTAAAGGTAAAAAAAATTTTCATCATTATATTTTAATATAATTGATTTTTTTGCAAACCTGTGTATTTTATTTTATTCATTTAAAAATGTCATTCTGGATGGAGCCAGGATGGAAGGGTAGAAAGATGCATATACTCTAGTTTTCCCCCCACAGCCCATAAAATACTTGTAAAAAATGACTCTCAACAAATTCTAGAGCG
Organism: Potorous gilbertii; assembly: GCA_028658325.1. Taxonomy (NCBI): domain Eukaryota; kingdom Metazoa; phylum Chordata; class Mammalia; order Diprotodontia; family Potoroidae; genus Potorous; species Potorous gilbertii. The sequence continues at coordinate 345,571,712 of CM053771.1, read as the reverse complement.
GCAGAAGCCACAGAACACCAAGTAGAGGAGATTTCCAGCCCAGGCTGATGGGAAAGATCTGTTGCACCAGAGGCAGAGTGGAACACAGCCTAGCTTTGGCTGTGTGGCACTGGGAGGAGTAGGATCAGGGCAGGCCTTGGGGGCAGAATCCACAGCAGCAGCAGAGGTTCTCAGATCCCTCAAATCACAGGCAACAAAGACACTTCAAAAGTCAGTGAGAGGGCTTTTTTAGCTGGGCAAGAAGGGAGCAGGGTCCTCCCCTACTCCCAGCCTCAGGCCACAGGGAGGTAGTAACAGGTGGGAGCAGCAGAGGTGGTGGTGGTGGTGGTGGTGGTGGTGGTGGCGGCGGCGGCGGCGGCGGCCGTGGTGGTGGCCATGACTGCCAACGTCCATTGTTGGAGCCCTGGGTGAATTGAGCAGCTGATCTCAACCTCAGCCTTGAGTGGCAGCCCTGCCCTCTGCCTAAAGCCCCTAGAGGAATTGAGTAGCTGATCTTAATCTCACAGTGAGTGGTGGCCTGGCCCTAGGAACCCTCCACCTAAAAGCCCCTGGGGGATTTGAGCAGCTGATCTGAATCCCAGTCTGAGGTAAGGAGAAGTGCTGGTGTGGTGGAGCTGGAGGCAGTTGAGGGGTAAACTCCTCTCCCTTGACTGTGCCACCTTGGAGGAACTGTTCCCCAGAGAATATCCTCCTCTTGACAAAGGACTCAAAAGTCAAATAACTGGCTGGAAAAATTTCCAAAACAGGGGGAAAAAATAATAGTTTAGAAGGTTACTTTCTTGATGAACAGGTATTTTCTCCCATCCTTTGAGGAAGAACTGCTTACCACCAGGGAAAGACATAAAAGTCAAGGCTTCTGCATCCAAACATTCAAAATAAATATGCAGTTGTCTCAGGCCATGGGAGAGTTCAAAAAAGGATTTTGAAGAGCAAGTAAGAGAGGTGGAGGAAAAACTTGGAAGAGAAATGAGAGTGAGGCAAGAAAATCATGAAAAGCAAGTCAACCGCTTGCTAAAGTAGACCCAAAAAAATGCTGAAGAAAATAATGCCTTTAAGAATAGGCTAACTCAATTGGCAAAAGAGGTCCAAAAAGCCAATGAGGAGAAGAATGCTTTAAAAAGCAGAATTAGCCAAATGGAAAAGGAGAGTCAAAAACTCACTGAAGAAAATAGTTCTTTAAAAATTAGAATGGAGTAGATGGAAGCTAATGACTTCATGAGAAACCAAGAAATTGCAATACAAAACCAAAAGAATCAAAAAATGAAAGATAATGTGAAATATCTCATTGGGAAACAACTGACCTGAAAAATAGATCCAGAAGAGACAATTAAAAATTGTGTCAGGGACCACCTGAAAGCCATGATCAAAAAAAGAGCCTAGACATCATCTTTCATGAAATTATGAAGTAAAATTGCCTGGTATTTAGAACCAGTGGGCAAAATAAATATTGAAAGAATCTACCAGTCACCTCCTGAAAGAAATCTGAAAAGAGAAACTCCTAGGAATATAGTAGCCAAATTCCAAAGTTCCCAGGTCAAGGAGAAAATATTGCAAGCAGCTAGAAAGAAACAGTTTTAGTACTGTGGAAGTACAATCAGGATAACACAAGATCTAGCAGCTTCTACATTAAGGGATTGAAGGGTGTGGAATATGATATTCCAGAAGTCAAAAGAACTAGGACTAAAACGAAGAATCACTTACCCAGAAAAACTGAGTATAATACTTCAGTGGAAAAAATGGTCTTTCAATGAAATAAAGGACTTTCAAGCATTCTTGATGAAAAGACCAGAGCTGAAAAGAAAATATGACTTTCAAACGCAAGAATCAAGAGAAGCATGAAAAGGTAAACAGGAAAGAGAAATCATAAGGGACTTACTAAAGTTGAACTGTTTACATTCCTGCATGGAAAGATAATATTTGTAACCCTTGAAACTTTTCTCAGTATCTGGATAGTTGGAGGCATCACACACACACACACACACACACACACACACACACACACACACACGTATGTAGACAGAGAGCACAGGGTGAGTTGAATAGGAAGGGATCGTATCTAAAAAAATAAGATTAAGGGATGAGAGAGGAATATATTGGGAGAAGAAAGGGAGAAATGGAATGAGGCAAATTCTCATAAATGAGGCAAGAAAAAGCCTTTTCAATGGAGGGGGGAAGGGGAGAGATGAGAGGGAAAAAGTATAGTTTACTTGCATCACATTTGACTCAAGGAAAGAGTAACATGCACACTCAATTTGGTATGAAAATCTATCTTACACTACAGGAAAGTAGGGGAGAAGGGGATAAGCAGGGTGGGGGGATGATGGAAGGGAGGGCACATGGGAGGAGGGAGCAGTTAGAAGTAAATGCTCTTGGGGAGGCACAAGGTCAAAAGAGAGAATAGAAAAAATGGGGGGAAGGATAGAGTGGAAGGAAACATAGTCTTTTACAACCTGTTATGGAAATAATTAGCAAAACTACGCATATATATCCTATAATGAATTGCTTGCCTTCTCAGAGGGGATAGGTGAGGAGGGAGGAAGAAAGAGAAGTTGGAACTCAGAGTTTTAAGAACAAATGTTGAGAATTGTTTTTACATGCAACTGGGAAATAAAAAACATAGATAATAATGGTGTATAGAAATTTATCTTGCCCTAGAGGACAAGAGAGAAAATGGGGATAAGGGAAAGGGAGGGCTGTTAGAAGGGAGGGCAGATTGGTGGAAGGGGTAAGCAGAATGCTTTGTGTTTTGGGATAGGAGAAGGGGGAGACATGGGGAGAAAATTTGGAACTCAAAATTTTGTGGAAAATAATGTTGAAAACTTAAAATAAATAAATTAATAAAATAAAAATGGTATTCTGAAGGGTTCTGTATTCCTTTGATAAATTTTTTCCTTTTGGTCTCTGTTTTCTTTTACAACATAACTAATACGAAAATAAGTTTTGCATAATTGCACATACATAACCTATATCAAATTGTTTAGGGGAATGAGGAGATGAGGTATAGGGAGAAAATTTAGAACCGTCTCAAATTTTTAAATGAATGTTATAAATTGCCTTTACATGGAATTGGTAAGAAAAACAAAACATAAAAAATATTTAAAACAGAAAGTGAAAAATAGTATGCTTCAGTTTACATTGACTCCATTAGTTCTCTTTTTGGATGTGAATAACATTTTTCATCATGAGTCCTTTGAGCTTGTCTTGGAACATTATATTGCTCAGAATAGCTAGGTCATTCACAACGGATCATCATACAATATTGCTGTTACTGTGTTCAGTGTTCTCTTGTTTCACTTTCACATCAGTTCATGTACGCCTGATGGTCATTTCTAATAGCATTCCATTGTATTCCATTGCAGTCCTTCCCCAGTTGATGGACATGTCCTCAGTTTCTAATTCTTTGCCATCACAAAAAGAGCTGCTATGAATATACTTGTACAAATCCATACTTTTCCTTTTTTAAAAAAATCTTAGAGATGCAAATCAAAACTCTGAGGTACACATCACACTATCAGACTGGCTCACATGACAAAGCAGGAAGCTGGTAAGTGTTGGAGAGGATGTGGGAGAGCTGGAACACTGACTCATTGTTGGTGGAGCTGGGAGTTGATCCAGCCATTCTGGAGAGCAAGGTGGAACTAAGTACAAAGGGCTACAAAAATGTGCCTACCCTTTGACCCAGTAAAGAGATCATAAAAATGGGAAATGCTTCCACACGGACAAAAATATTTATAGCAGCTCTCTTTGTAGTGACCAAAAACTGGAAATCAAGGGGAAGCCCATCCATTGGGGAATGGCTGAATAAGTGGTGGTATGTGAATGTAATGGAATACTATTGTCCTATAAGAAATGATGAACAGGAAGACTTCAGAGAAGCCTGGAAGGACTTCTGCTGAGTGAAAGGAGCAGAACCAGGAGAACTTTGTACATAGCAACCACCACAGTGTGTGAGGAATTTTTCTGATAGAGTCAGTACTTCATAAATTCCCAATGGACTTTTGAGGCAAAATGCCTTCCACATCCAGAGAAAGAACTATGGAATTGGATTTCAGAATAAAGCAGACCATTTTCTTTTGTGTTATGTTTTGTTTAGTTTTGTTTTATGGTTTCTCCCATTTATTTTCATTCTTATATTCAGCATGACTGTGATGAAATGGTATTTAATAGGAATGTATGTGTAGAATCTGTGTAAGACTGCAAGCTATCTTGGGGAGAGAGTGGGGATGGAGGGAAAGGAAGGCAGAAAAAATCTAAGATATTTGAAAGTGATTATAGAACACCGAGAACAAATAAAATAATTCTTAATAAATAAATAAAAATTAAAAAAAAAATCTCTTTGGGACAGACCTAGTAGCAGTTTTGCTGAATCAACAGATATATGCACTTGTATAGCCCTTTGACATAGTTCTAATTTCTGCATTTGCTTATGCAGTTTTTATGCTATCACACGCAGTAGATTTTTATTAGTATCATGTATTGTTGAAAAATATGTATATTTCTTTTTATTCTCAATTCACAAGAAACATATTATAAATAACTTTTCTAAAATTCTATTCAAGTCTATTATTTTTCTTTCTTGTTCATTTTTGTTGCATTTCTCTAGCTCTGAAAGGGGAATAATGAGATACCAGCTATTTTAATTTTGTTGAATTCATATCTGTCAGCTGGTTCATTTTTTCCCTTAAATACTTAGATGCTCCACCACATGTGATATATATACATATATATGAAATATTAATATTCTATTATAGTGCTTATTTCTTTCCACTATGCCTCTTTTTTTGTTGCCTCATTTTTAATTTTGTATTTTTCTCCAGCATCGCTTTTACTTCCCCTCTGTCTTTGAGTTGTCCCTCTTTACATAGAAGAGGGTAGTAAAAGAAATGAAATGTGTTTAACTTTAGAAATCTGTAGTTGAAGTGTTCTGATCCCATTTTGAGTCGCCTACTCTCTTTACATTATTTCAACCCTCTTGACCACTGTCTCTTATATTTTCCCTCCTTTTCATTCATCCTGTCAAATTAAAATTTTCCATCTGATTGTGCTTTCTCTGATTACCCTATCTCTCTCTCTCTTCTTGTTTCCCTATTGAGTTTAATGCATTTCTGTATCCAATTCTATTTGTGTATTTAACTGTCCTTTACCTGATTCAGGTAAGGTTGACATACATGACATCCCTTCCCCCACCACCTTATCCTTGTTTACATACTCTTCTTATGCCTCCCAGCTATATAAAACTACTAAATTCCTCCCATTACTCATTTCTTCCTTAAGCTATTTCTTATTCTTCCATTTTCTTTTATTTCTTAAAACTTAGAATATAGAAAATAACCACCTCTTAGGTTCTGTGTTTTTTTTTTACTTTAATCTCTCTGTGACCCTAAAGATAATTGGGATTTTGAAAAGATATTTGTATTTTCTGTATTACAATGTAGACACTTCATCATTTAGCTCCTTCTAAATAATGGAATGTCTTTACTCTTGTAGGTTTCCTGTGTTTGCATTTAAAAGGTTCTACCCAACTTGAGACTTCTCATCAGGAGTTCATCAAAGTCCTCCATTATGCTAAAAGTTCATTTTTTTCACCTTGTAAGATTAGCTGTTTTTTAAAAGGTAAGTTATTCTTGATTGTATGCCTTTTTCTTTTGTTTTTTGGCGTATGATATTCTGAATTTCTCTCTCCTTATATCATAACCGCAGCATGTTCTTTGTGATCCTGACTGTGCCTCTTGTACTCGAACTCTTTGTTACTGGCTTCTTGCGATATGTTTTCTTTTACTTGATGTCCCAGGACTTTGGTCAGTTGCTCAGTAAACATTCATCAAGTGCCTACTATGTGCCAGACAATATGCTAAATACTGGGGATATAAAGAAGGGCAAAAGATAGTCCTTGCTTTCAAGGAACTCATATGGGGTAGATGATTTGTAAACAACTATGCATAAACTACATGCAGGATAAATTGGAAGCAATTCACAAAGGTAAGATACTAGAATTAAGGGGGATCAAGAAATGCTTCTTGTAGACTGTGATTTTAGCTTATGTTTAAGAAAACCAGGAGAGCCAGGAGGCAGAGATGAGGAGCAGGAGCATTCCAGTCATGGAGGATGGCTCGTGAAAATGCCTGGAGTCAGAAGATGAAGTGTCTTGTGTGAGGAACAACCAGGAGGATCACTGGAATGGTAGGAAGCAGCCAGGTTATGAAGGACTTTACCAAAAAGATTTTGTATTTCATCGTGGAGATGATAGGAAACTACTGGAATTGATTATGTGGTGACATGGTCAGGCTTGTACCTTATGAAGATCGTTTTGGCAGCTGAGGGGAAGACGGGATGGAGTAGGGAGAGACTTGTGGAACATAGGCCAAACCTGTGAGCTGTTGTAACAGTCCAACTGTGATATGAGGGTCTGCACCAAAGGAGTGTCAGAGGAATGAAGGGTAAGATGTTATGAAGGTAAAATCATCAGGCCTTGCCAACAGATTATATGTGGAAGATAAGAGAGTGAGGAGTTGAAGATGACACCTAGGTTATGAGTCTGGGTAACTTGATGGAAGGTCATGATAGTAATAGGAAGAGGGAAAGGTTTGGGGAGCAAAGATATTCAGTTCTGGACATGGTGAGTTTAAGATATCTGCAAGACATTCAATTTGAAGTGTGTCATAAGTAGTTGGAAATGAGAGAATTTAGGTCAGTAGAGAAGTTAGAGATGGATAAATAGATGTGAGAATGATGATTGAATCCATGGGAGCTGATAGGATCACCATGTACAATAGTACAGAGAGAGAAGAGGGCCCAGGACAGAGCCCTGAGGGATGCCTGTGGTTAGAGGGCAGGATATAGAGGTTCTAGCAAAGGAGGCTGAGAAGGAACAGTCAAGTAGGGAAGAGAAAACAAAAACTGGGAGGGAACAGGATTCTGAAAACCTAGAAGGAAGAGGGTGATCAGTATAGTCAAAGCCTAAAGGAGGATAAGAAGAACGGAGATCAGGAAGAAGCTATTAGGTTTGGCAATTAAGAGATTATTAGTAATTTTGGGAAGAGCAGTTTTGGTTGAGTTATGATGTCAGAAGCCAACCTGCTGAGAGTGAAGAAGAATGTGAGAAGCACGGACATGGAAGCAGGTATGGAGATGACCTTCTCAAGGGTTTAGCTACTAAAAGGAAGCAAGGGATGGATGGGTCAAGGGAGAGTTTTTTGAAGATGAGGAACACAGTCATATTTGTAGGAAGTAGGGGAGCAGTCATTGAAGTGATATAGAGCAGATGGAAACAAGCCTTCATTAAATGTAGCAAGAACTGTGCTAAGTGCTTTACACATTTTATTTAATTTGATCCTCAAAACAGTCCTGGAAGGTAGGTGTTATCATTTTCCCCATTATACAGTTGTAAAAACTGAGGTAAGCAGGTTAAATGACTTGCCCATAGTCATACGGCTCTTAAGTGTGTGAGGTTCTTGGGCCACCTTGCTCCTTCTAGATGAAATGGAGTGAATCAGCTGTGCATGTAGAAGTGGTTTTCCTTGGCAAGGAGAAGGGCAGGCTCATTATGTGAGGAGTGAAGGAGGAGAGGATGGCAGAAGGATAGAAGAGATCTGATGATGTGATATTAGGAGAAGAGGAAATCTTGGCAAATGGCCTTATTTTTCGTTTTAGTAAAATATGAGAGGATGAGAGGAGGAGTGAAAAACTCTGAAAGAGGTACTGTGATGAGTAGGGTAGTGAGTTTATTGGGGAGGTGTCAAAGGGTTACTTTGTGAGGATTTAACATAAACTTGTAGTGGACCCAGTCAGCGTGGTTTCATTATTTTCTCTAGCTTCATTCAGCAGCACATGTGTGGGAATAAAGATGGCAGGTGGAGAGAATGATCCAAGACTGAGACTTGGCAGGGCATGATCAGTGATACCACAAGGGGCAAAGGACTCATGAATAGCGGAGAGCTGAATTAGTTCACCAAAGGATCGAAATGGTTAAGGGAGGAGAGAATGGTGAGGGAGATGGCCTGAGAAAGAATTGTAAGTTCAAGAGAATAGTGATCACAGTGTAGATGAAAAACAGGGTTTCAGGCTTTAAGGCAGATAGAGAAGAATGAAAATAGAGTGTGATCAGATAAGAGAATTTCGGAGTTCATGAACATGGACTTGTTGCATTTTGGGTTGCTTTCAGGATCAAGAATATGACATACTCTGTGTGTGGCTGAGGTAGGGTAGAGGAATAGATTTTGTGAATTGAGCAAGTTGAGAAACTAGGGTGTTTGAAGGAATATCAGCATGTATTTTGAAGTCCCTTAGTGTGGGGGCAGGAGTTTATGGAGGAAAGACTGAGTCAGGCATTGAACTCTTTAAAGAAAGAAGGGGACTGTTCTAATATTGGTAGAAAATAGGTATCAGGATTTTGATTAGATGATAGGTGTGGATTGAGTGAATCTCAAAGAGGGAGAGGCTACTAAATGATAGTGCGAGAGGGAGACCTTGGAAGTGGCCGTGGGGAGCAAGGAGTATCTCAGCTTCCCCATCTTGACTAGTTAGAGGGAATGAGTGAAAATACAGCCAGTATTGGAAGGGATACTGGGGAGGCTGGTGGGAGAAGTAGGCCTCAATGAGAGCCAGAAAGTAGATGGAGTGTGAAAGGAAAAAATTTAAACATGAAAACAAGTTTGTTGCATACAGAACAGACATTCCAGGGAACATAGTGGAAAGAGTGGATAACTTTAGATTAGTACTAAGGGTAGGGGGTAGGAGTTGAAGGGAATGGGAATAAAAGATTGGGCTTGAAGGATAGAGGATGAGGTTCATAATCTCTGGGATGGGGAGAGTATGACCAGGAGGTGTTTATTAACTTTTGAGGAATGAGTTTTGTTAGGTTTTCATTGTGTACAGAGATTTTGTCTCAGGATAGAGGTCTCTCAGGGCCTTTGGCAGTTCACTGCGCTTTTGCTTTGAGGTTTCTTTCAGGAGGTGATGAATGAGTTCCTGTGATTAGGACGAGGCCCCAGTCTCTTCCAAAATCCCTGGCACTGGACCCGACTTTTGGTGGCCCACAGTAATTTTTTAGCCTTGGCCTTTCTTTGGCTACTGCTTGGTCAGAAAATATAACTAGGAGTTGCCTCCATCCTCTGCTGTGTCCAGATGATAGGTTCCACTGGGATGTTCTAGATTTTGCTGGTCTCAGACCTACATGACGTGATGCCCTTGCTGGGTCTGGTTGGTTGTGGTGCTTAACCTTCTCTGTATTTTGCAGTAGCTCCAATAGGAGTATTGATTTAAGACCTCTTTCTTGGTACCCTTATGCTGAGACTGCCTGGTCTTGACTCCTGCTTTGGCTCCAGTGCCGGTTGCTGGGACATCGACTTGATGCAACCTGGAAGGACACAACATGTACTGCTTGGTCTTGTCTACCTGGCTGGCGAGCCATGGGGACTAGCTCTTTCCCATGTTGACCCAGTAGTACAAAGCTGAAGGTCACTGGATTAGGCCTCAGTTTATGCTTCTGGCTTTTTCTTCCTCTGTCTTGCCTATGCCCAGAATTGCCTATGAGCTTTTGATATGTATGAAAGAGATTTTTGCTATTTCCTTCTGGTTTTCCTTAGCATTGTTTCTTTTGCTTCATTTTTAGAACGTGGCCTGGCATGTTTTTGAGAGAACTGGTTCCTTTCTAGATCTTTTACATCATCATAAATAGAAGTCCAAAACTTTCATTTTCTAAATAAGAAAACTAGATGCAAACAGGTATAGAATAATAGATTTAGGGATCATTTGGACTATTATTTTCATTTTATAGAAGATGGAGCCTTAGAGAGATCATACAGTGTTGTATAATGGGTAGAATTTTTCAGTCCATAAACATTTATAGCTAGTTCTCAATTAGGATGCATGAAGAATCCTGTGAAGTAATTATATTATTTGAATTTGCACTGCATATTTCCGTTGGGCTGAAGCCTATTACTATATTTTGCATAATTATAATTTCAAGTAGTGTGAATTCAAATACATGTGAACACTTCACAGGATTCATTATTCACACTTACCAGGATCTAGCTGTATTAAGCATGTTTCATGTGTCAGGCTAGATATCAATCCTGTTTCAGACTCATATTAGGTATGACATCACGGGCGAACAACTTAACTCCACCCTTAGTTGTAAGGGTACCTGGAAGTATTATTTTGTACCTGCTTCTTGGACCTGTATTCTTTGAGTTTTAACATTATCAATTCATGCATCCCTATGTCATGGATGCATATTCATTTAGGTATTTTCATTCATTTGTTGCAGTTGTATCCAACTCTAAATGACCTCATTTGAGGTTTTCTTGAAAAACATACTGGTTTGCCATTTCCTTCCTAAGGCAAACAGGGTCAAATGATTTGTCCAGGGTCACACAGCTAGTGAATGAGTGAGGCTGGAATTGACCTTCCTCATTCAAAGCCCCATGAGTGCTCTGTGCACTGCACCACATACCTGACCCAATATGTGAGTGCACAAACAGATATGTTTAAATATTTATGTATCCGTATGCATATGCAGGGTTTAGCTGTAGCAGTGTGACCCTGGGCAAGTCACTTAACCTTTTTTTGCCTCAGCTTCTCATCTGTAAATGAGCTGGAGAAGGAAATGGCAGACCACTCCAGTATCTTTGCTAGGAAAACTCCAAAATGGGATCATGAAGACTTGAATACAACTGAACAACAAAAATGCATACACACACAAACATCTCCATTCTGAGCTCTAGTTCTGTACAACGTTGTTAACTGTGTAACCAATACATATACATACTATGTAGATACTATGTAACTGATTGATATTAGAAACACATGTATAAATATATGCACATACATGTATATAATATATTCATATATGTATCTATAAACATATATAGTCTTTTTCCTGAGCTAGTCCTGAACAATTGCCTACTGAATGTAGTCAAAGCAGAATTCTTCGTTTCCCTCAAACTCACCTGTCTTGCAGACTTTTTAGCCAAGGCAAAACCTCTTTACAAGTGATCTCATTCCATCCCACCAGTAGCTTGGCCCCTTGATATTCCCACTTTCTCACTTCATTCTCTCCGTGGTGCTTCCCTAGTACCTACAAGTATGCCGGTGTTTCCCCCATCTTCTACCTCCTCCCCGCTTTGATCATCATACCCACCTCTCCCATAGCTCTCCTCTTTTTTGTGTTTAAACTCCTTGAAAAAGCTGTCCGTGGTTGGTGCCTTCACTTCTCACTCTCTTCTTAACTCTCTGCAGTCTGGTGTCTAACCTCAAAATTCAACCACAACTGCTCTCCCCAGAGTCATTAATGATCTCTTTCATTGCCAAATATAATGGGTTTTTTCAAAGCTTCATCCTTCTTGAAGTCTCTCTAACCTTTGACACAATCAACCTTCTTCTTGATATTCTTGTCTCTCTAAGTTTTCACGACAGTCCTTGTTCACTTCCCTGTCTAGATGTTCTTTCTCAATCTCAGTTGCTGAAATTTCACTAACCTTGGGTGACCCACAGGGCTCTGTTCAGGGCCCTTTTCTCTTCTCCCTGTATACTGTTTCTCCTGGTGAGAAACATCAGTTCCATGAATTCAATTATGCTGATTATCTAAAACCTGCACATCCAACTCTAATTTCTCTCCTAACCTCCAGACTCACATTTCCAACGAGATGCCCTATAGACAGTTTAACTCATTATGTCCAAAAATGAACTCATTATCTTTGCCCCTCAAGCCCTCCCTCCTTTCCTATTCCTGCCATGGGTATCAACATCCTTTCAGTTACCCAGGCTCACAACCTAGGTATCGTCTTCGATTTTTGTCTGTCTCTCTCCCTCCCTTTTTCCTTCCCTCCTGTTGTCCCTCCCTCCTTCTTTCCATATTCAGTTTGTGGTAAAGGTCTATTATATCTCTCATATTCATTCCTTTCTGTCATTTGACATTGCCACCACTGTGGTACAAGCCTCCATTACTTCATGTCTGGATTATTACAGTACTGCTTAGTCTCCCTGCCTCAAGTTCCTGCTCCTTCTGTTGTATCCTCCACTCAGCTGCCAAAATCGTTTCTTTCTGGCTACTTGCAGTATTTTTTTCCTTGATCTGATAGTTCTAAAATTTGGCTATAATGTTTCTTGGAGTTTTTATTTGGGGATCTTTTTTCCTGAGGTGATCGGTGAATTCTTTCAATATCTATTTCGCCCTCTGTTTCCAGGACAACAGGGAAGTTTTCCCTGACAATTTCTTGAAAGATGCTATGCAGGTCCTCTTTTTGATTATGGCTTTCAGGTAGTCCAATGATTTTAATATTGTCTCTCCTGCATCTGTTTTCCAGGTCAGTTGTTTTTCCAGTGAGGTATTTTACATTCTATTTGTTTCATTCTTTGAATTTGATTGATTCTTAATGTTTCATAAAGCCAATAGCTTTCACTTGTCCAATTCTAACTTTTAAAGTTGTTTTCCTCAGTCAGCTTTTATATTTCCTTTTCCATTGTAATTTTTAGGGAGTCCTTTTCTTCAGTGAATTTTTGTACCTCCTTTTCCATTTGGCCAATTCTCCTTTTTAAATAGTTGTTTTCTTTATCCAAGTCGTTGACTCTCTTTTCATCGTTCTCTTGCATCATCCCATTTCTTTTCCCAGTTTTTCTTCTGCGTCTCTTATATGATTTTTAAGGTCCTTTTTGAGCTCTTCCACAAGTTCTTTCTGGGCTTGACGCTACTTCCCATTTTCCTTTGGGGCTTTGCCATTGTTGTCCTCTTCTGAGTTTGTGTCTATAGATGATCTTCACTGTCACCAAAATAACTTTTTTTGGCCAGACTCTTTTTTTTGTTGTTCTTTCTCATGTTTTTTGAACTTCTTCCTTTCTTTTAAATTTGAGCTACACTTCTAGGGTGGAAGGGGCACTGTTTCAGGCTTCTTGTACCAGAGACTGCAGGACCTGGCTGTTTACCTGGTGCTGCAGTGATATTGCCTGAGGCCCATAGGGGACCCTCATGTCTGGTGCTGTGCTAAGGGGGTGAGGTGTGACTGGCACTGAGGGAAGCCATAGAGGTCTGGCAGCTTACCTTGTACTGAACCAAGGTCCTACTGCTGGTATTTGTTGTGTGCTGAGGCCAGTGGGGTATTTCTGCATTTCCCTGGAACCACACTGAAATATGTGGTGTCTGGCTGCTGAAGGCTGCCTGTTTGTCCAGGACAATGCTGAAGCAACTGAAGGTCTGGCCACTAGGGTTGTCTGTTTGCCTGGGGCTATACTGAAGCTCATGGAGGTTCTTAGAGCTGGAGTCTACCCATTCCCATGGCTATTCTGAGGCAGAGCTGCAGAGGTGGAAGGGAGGGCATTCCTGCTGTTGACATTTGCCTGCTGCATCCTACTGAACGTCAGGATCTACCTCTGAGGTGTGGCTTGCTGCCGACTTTCTGGAATACTTCCTGTCCTGAGTTGTGTTCCCCTCTTACGCAAATGAGAAAGACCTTTCTTGCTGATCTTCCAACTTTCTTGGGCTGAAAGATTGGTTCACCCCATCTTTTTGCCAGTTCTGCTGTTCCAGGATTTGTTTTGGGGTGTTATTTTATGGTTGTTTGGAGGTGATTATGGGAGAGTTAACAGTGATTTGCTGCTTACGCCATCATCTTGTCCCTATTAACTTTAGAATCAAATACAAATTTCTCTATTGAGTATTTAAAGTCCTTCATTATCTTCCAGGTTTCTTACATATTACTCTTCTTCATGCACTCTGCAGAACAGCCTGATTGATGTTCTTGTTGCTCCTCATGTTCAATGACTCATTTATCATTTTTTTGCCTTTGCAATGAATGGTTCTTCTTATCCTTGGAATGCAATTCCTTCTCAACTTTGCCTCTTTTTCCTTACTTTACTTCAGAGTTCAGCCCAAGTTTCACTTTTTACCTGAACCTTTTCCTGATTTCTTTCCAGATTCTTTCCAGGCGCTTCCCCACCTCTACTCCCCAAGAAATTTACTTTTATTTTGCATGTATTTTGTATATGCTTATATATGTGTATCCTGTCTCTCCTGAGAGCATATAAGTTCCTTGAGGCCAGAGACTGCTGAAAGCGTTTAGCTCTCAGGAGTCTTGTGAGGACAAAATTAGATAATAATATTTGTAAAGCACTTTACAAACATTAAAATGTTGTTATTGGTATTGTCATTAACAACAATAATAAATTCATTTGGAGAAACAAAAGATATAAAACATCAAGGGAAATAATGAAAAAAGTATGGACAAAGAGTAATAATAGCACTTGTAGACTTGAAGCCATAATATGAAATAGTATTTTTGAGTAGAACAGATTAAACATGGGAAAATCAGAACTAATGGAATTCAGTAGCTCAGTGTTCAGCAAACCAGAAAACATGTTCTTTAGGAAAAAAACTCCCTCCTTCAGTAAAATTTCTAGGAGAACTAATATGCAAGCTGATAAAAATTAGGTTTAAACCAATATTTTGTACCATGTTTCATAAATTCAAAATGAACACATAGCCTTTACATTAAAGATTATACAATAAAACAAAAAGTAAGCGGATCACAAACTTATTATGGCTAGGGACAGGGAATAACACAAGGTCCAGAAGCAATTACAAAAGAAATTATTTTGATGACCTGCACTTGAAAAGCTTTTGCACAAACAAAATTAAATCACTTAGAATAAGAAGGGAAGCAATTGAATTAGAAAACTCCTTTATATAAAATCTCTTGGATTTATGTTGGATTCAAGATATTTAGAAAACAAATATATGCATGTACATTTTTCTGTATACGTATGTATGTTGATACCGATAGAAAGAGTGATAAATATTCAGACCAAAATTCATTACAAAATAGATAAGTGGTCATAGGATATGAACATAGTTCTCAAAAGAAAAGTTGCAAACTGTTAACCATATGGGCAGCTGAGTGGTTCAGTCAATATAGTGTTGGGCCTGAAGTCAGGAAAACCTGAGTTCAAATCCAGCCTGTGTGACCCTGGGTCAGTCACTTAGCTGCTGTTTGCTTCTGTTTTCCTCATCTGTAAAATAAACTGGAGAAGGAAATGACAAACTTTAAGTATTTTTGCCAACAGAGCCCCCAAAAGGGTCACAAAGAGTGACTGAAAAAGTGACTGAACAACATGTAAAGACAACCATAAGAAAGAATGTGCCATGTCACTAATAACAGTAGAAGTACCAATCAAAACACTGAGATTTCACCTCATGCAGCAAATTGGCAAAGATGCAGGATGTAAATGGTTGACCCTGAAGAGATTTGGGGAAGATAGACACACTGGTGCATTGTTGGGGGGAGTATATTTTCTTCATTGTTGTTTCTTTTTGTTTTCTCTTTATTCTTTTGGTTTATTTAGTCTGTTTATGTTTAAAGTCCTGAAAGTTCAGTTTATTTTCTTCCATTTGTACCTCTGTTATTGCTGTTTTAAATATAATTAAATTTTTTCTTTTGCTTTCACTTTTATTACTTTGTCCTTAGGATTAATTTTGCTTAAATGGAAGCCTCCACCTTATAAGATCTTACCCTCCCTCAATCTCTAATCTCAGTTGTGTCAGTTTTTTTTCTTAATTTGCATTTTCCTCCTTTTATGTAGTTGTTTTCCTCTATTTTGTTTACCTTTTTCCCTACAAATGAGTAATTCAATACCCCTTTCTTCTCCTCCTCCAATCTCTTGTATTTTTTTATGATTTATGCTTTTTTCTAAGAAGACTTCCTTTAATTTTTTTTTACTATTGATTTCTTTTCCTTTTTCTTCTGAAATCTTATTCTCTGATTTGTGCTTTATTATATCTTTAATCTTTTTTGTGAATCTCTTGGAGTTAAAGCTTCTTAAGGTACTAGGTTTGAGTTCCTTCTTGAATTCCTTGTTAGAAGACAAATTTCTAAGTTATTCCCTTTCTGTGTCTTATAACATCATCCCTTTTTTTCTGCTGTGCCTCACTCTTAAACATCTCAATTTGTGAGGAAAATAAAAATGTGGATCAACGCAATTCCTGATGTTAGAAATTATCCCATGTTTCAAATCATGGGATTCAGTTCTACCCTCTTCCCTCTCCATTGTTATTGTCCTTGCCTCTAGATCCATATCTTCCTCCAAATCCTATCCTTCTGGATACCAGATTTTCCTAAGAACTCATATTTCCCTTTTCAGGTGGGATTATTGTCCATGGAGGTACAACACTTTCCATGTAATTCTTCTTTCCAAATGATCTTTTAGTTAACTACATTATGTTTATTTTGTATATAATTATATGTAACCTACTTGTCCGCTCTATTAGAATGTAAGCTTCTTGAGACCGTTCAATTGTATTTGTATCCTATCATGTACCATGGTATGTGGCACCATAGTAGGAACTTAATGAATAATTGTTGATGGACTAAATTCTTCCTAAGGAAAATCCCTGTCCTGTATTGTAGGTGTACACCTTCTCTTCATGGGAGTACTCTTCAGTGGGATTCTTTCCTTCTTTTGGGTTGTCTACTCTCTCATTCTTAGTGCTTATTTTTTTTTTAATTAAGAAGTTCTTAGCACTTTCACTGTATTATGCCCTGTATGATGGGGTTAAATTTTGACTTTCAGGTTTCTGTGTTCTTTTTTTGGTTTTGAGTAGTCATATTCTTCTGGGAAGCTTGTGATCCTTAAGTTGTCCCATGAATCCTGTCTTTGAGGTCAGTGGCTTTGGCTTATATGAGTTTGTTTCCCTTCTGTTTCCTCATCTTCATTTTTTTTCATTTTCATTTTATTTTCAATATCAAATTGTCTTCCTTTTAATTTTCTTCTACCCCACCCATCAAGAAAGTTAGAAAAGCAAAATCCATTACAAATGTGTATAGTCAAGCAAAATCAATTACTTCATTGGAATAGCTACAAAAAAAAAAAAAAGCTTCATTGTACACTTTGAAGCGATTACTTCTGAGCCTGGAGGTATATAACATATTTCATCATGAGTCTTTTGGAATTGTGGTTAGTCATTGTATTGATTAGAATTCCTAAGTCTTTCACAGTTGTCTCTTCCATTGTTGTTGCTCTTGTTCTCCTGGTTTGACTCGACTTCATTTTGCTTCCATTTATACAAATTTTCCCAAGTTTCCTTGAAACCATTCCCATCATCAGTTCTTACAACAGCATCATTCCACCATATTCATTCCCCAGTTGAGGAACATTTTCTCAGTTTCTGGTTCTTTGCCGAAATGAAAAGAGCTGTTATAAATATTTTTGTACATATTGAGTCCTTTCATCTCTTTGACTATGGCTGAATCAAATGTAAATCAAATCAAATTCACAATGTAATAACTTTTGAGGTATGATTTTCAGTTGCTTTCTAGAATGGTTGGGGCAGGTAACCGTTTTAAAAAATAGTGCATTAATATGCCTGTTTTCTCACATTTCCCTCCATCATTTCTCATTTTTTTTTTTTTGTCATTTCAGACAGTCTGATAACTGTGAGCTAGAATCTCAGTTATTTTAATTGGCATTTCTCTAATCATTAAATTATTTAAAGCATTTTAAAAATATGTGACTATAGGTAACTTGAATTTCTTCCTCTGAAAACTGTCTATTCATATCCATTGACCATTTTTCAGTTGGGGAATAGCTTTTCTTATAAATTTGAATTAGTTCCCTATGTGTCTTAGAAATGAGAACTTTATCAGAAAAACTTGCTGCAAAGAATTTTTGCTTTTCTCTCTTAATTTTAGCAGTATTCATTTTGTTTGTGTAAAAACTTTTAAATTTTATATAATCAAAATTGTCTTTCTCTTAATATGATTTCCTTTTGCTTCTCATCTGACTAATTTTTCATTTCATGTTATTTCTTTGCAGAAACTTTGTACCATAGATTTAAATTTTTTTCTGTTTTGTTATTTGAGTTCTGACATTTGTTCCTCCCAAATTTCTTATAATTTTCATTTCTCTTTTTTGCCATATTTTGGAATTTCATGTTGCATCCCATGCTTTCTTGGGATTTCAGAGAATTCTGTTTCATCAGACATTGGTTGACTTTCCTTTGTCTTAGAATATTTGTAAAGAAACCTAATCTCTTTGAGCATTTAGCCTTCATACTTTCTTCTAGTTTTAGGATCCTCTGTGTTGATTTACTTGTGCTTTGTGTTTTACTGAGTTTTCTTCCTTTTGAAATCTTCGATATTTTAGCCGTTTTTCTTTATATTTCCATTTCACTCAGTTTCTGACTCTTCCTTCTTTGCTGTTGATTGCACTCCTGAGTCTGGACTGCAGTATTGCCTCAGCCTTATCCTACATTGATGGTCTCAGGTTTTACTGACCTTGATCAGTTCGTCAGTTGACAAGAATTTATTAAACCAGGTTCTTTGGGTACTAGGGAATGTATTTTCTGCTGTAGTCTGCATTAGAGTAAGATTCAGGTATTGTCATTCATACAGTGCTCTGGAGTAGAAGTGAGGCTGGTGACCTGCACAGCCCTCCTTCACTCAAAACAAAATCAAGTGCAAATCATGTCATCATTTCTCTGATGGCATGGTCTTCTTTGGCAACAAAGGACGAACACACACATATCAGTATTAGTGCTTATAGTCCTGATATTGTGTATTATGTGCTTGACAGTGGATCCTAAGAAATACAGACATAAAACTAAAAGGAACCTTAGCCTGGCAGTATCAGTATTTTCTGCTACAGGCTCTTATCTTCTCATTCCTGAATTATTGCAAAAGCCTACTGGTTGGTCTGTCTGCCACAAGTCTCTTCCCACTCCAGTCTATAATCCCTTGGGCTGCAGAAGTTATCTTTTAAAATGCGGGTCTGATCATGCCATGCCCCACTCAGTAGACTCCAGTATCTCCCTGTTATCTCTAGGATCAGATGCAAAATCCTCTCTTGTTTAAAGCCTTATATAACCTATTCCCCCCACCACACACATACACACACACTTTTCCAGTCTTCTTACATCTTCTCTCAACTCCTTCCTACCCCCACTCCATAGTCTTTTATCCTGTTTGCTCTTTGATCAAGATGTTCTATTTCACAGCTCTGGCATTTTCACAGGATGTCCTCCATGCCAGAGTGATCTCTCTCCTTACCCCTGCCTCCTAGCTTCCCTCATTTCCTTCAAGTCACAGCTAAAATTCCACTATGGGAAGTTTTTCGAAACACTGTTCCTCTTATAGTGCCTTCCATCTGTTGGTTATTTCCAGTTTGTGTTGTATTTGACTTGATTGTACATAGTTGTTTGCATGTTGTCTCCCTCATATTGTGAACTTCTTTAGATCAGAGACTGTCTTTTGCCTTTCTTTGCATCCCCAGTCTTTAGCAGAGTGCCTGGCAAATAGTAATTGCTTAATAAATGCTTACCTGGCATAGACCAGCCTCTTATTTTATAGGAAATTTAAGTCCCAGAAAGTAAGATAAAATAGTCAACAAGCATTTATTAAGCATTTAATTGTGACCCAACCACTGTGTTAAGACCATAGTGCAAATAAAGAAAGGAAAAAATAATCTATGTCCTAAGGAGCTCATTCTGATGTTTAAGACATCATTTACACAACCATATATGTGTGTGTGTGTGTGTGTGTATGTATGTGTGTGTATGTATGTATATATAAATGAAAGATTTATACAGAGAAGATGAAAGGTAATCTGGAAGCAGAAGGTACTAGGAGCTGGGAGTTGGGGAGGGTAAAGATTCCTGCAGAAGGCAGGACTTGATCTGAGTCTTGAAGGTTATTTGGATGTGGAGGTTAGGAGGCAGAGCATTCCAGGCGTGGGGGACAGTCCCATTGCAAAGGCCCAGAGATGGAAGTTAGAGTGATATATGCAAAGAGGATCAAATAGTGTAACTGGAGTGTAGAGTTACTAAAGAGAGGGGAGTAAAGTGAAGGAAGTCTGGAACTGTAAGAAGGGCCAGATGATGAACAATTTTAAGTGCTAAACAGATGAGTTTATATTTGGTCTTAGAGGTAATAGGCTACCATTGGAGCTTATTGAGTAAATGTTAACATAGAAAAGTCTTTTGGTACCTGAAGGGAGTATGGATTGGAGTGGGAGAGACTTGATAAAGGCAGAGAGACCAGTAGTCCAGAGTAAGAAGTAATGAGAACCTAAATTAGAGCAGTGACTATCGTGAGTGGAAAGGAGATAGGTGTGTCCTAGAGATGATGTGAAGGTAGAAATGACAGGATTTGGCAATGAAGTGGATATGAGTGGTGAGAGAGAGTTGGGTGTTGAATGTTTCACACTGGACAGTAATAGGTAAATTAAGAAGAGAGGACCATATGGGGCAAGACAGTTTTGTCTTGGACATGTAATTGAAATGCCTGTGGAATATCCTGCTTATAACGTTCAAAAGGCAGCTGGTGATGGGGGTCTATAGTTCAAGTGAGACTAGGACTGATCTGGGAATCTCCTGTATAGAAATGATCATTGAGTTTATGGAAGTTGATGAGATAATTAAAGTCCCTGCTTTTCTTAGCCTTTGGGGATTTAAGACTAACTCCAGACCCCTTTCCTTCAGAATTAGTGTAGTCTCTGATGTTGGCTTCCTTTGCCTCATTTCATCCTCTTGCTGGAGTGAATTGGCATTTGCCACTTTTTTCAGGGTTGGGGAAAACCACAGAGAGCTAAATATCTGCAGTTTGTTGTTGGTTGGGGATTTGCATGTGATAAAGTGTTGTCACAGCCTGTACAGCAGTAGAGCAACCCAGTGTAGGCAACACCACAGAAGCATGGAGATCAGTTTGTCTTTCTGGGATTGTGTATGCTGGGAAAGTGATATATTCTCCCTTGTTAATTTACAAGGATTTTTCCTTGTTGGGGTTCCCTTTGTCCTACAATTGCTTCATCAGATATATAATTTCTTTTAGGTTAGGTTTTGAGAATTAGCGGGCCCTGGGAAAAGTAACTAGTCCACTGTCTTGTTGTTCACAAAGCTCTTCAACCTTACTGCATATAACTGAAGGATTAATAATTTTTGATAATTAAAAATAAAATGAGGAAGACACAAAATTAGAAAATTGATAAATGATTACAAACTTGATAGATAAATGAAAGCACACAAAATAACTTGCACAGGCAAGAGTTAGTTGGGAGTGTGGGGATATTCTCAGTAAAAAGTTGCGTATAAGTGGATAATTGATTACAACAGTTTTTTTCAAGTGCTTTCCATTTTCCTGTCAAGGCAGCAGAGTTTCTCACAGAAATGAAAAATTTTCATAGTCTCTCTGGGTAGAAGTGGCTAAACTACCCGTAGTATTTGGTAGTAACATCAGTCTCTCTAGAAGCACACACAAATAAATGAAATATAGAACCCTGCTTCTATAGAAATTTGTTCTATAAACAAGTTGCAAGCCGTTGACTTTAAGAATAATATAACTGGTCTCCTCTGAATTTCTACTGACAAATAAAGGACATTTGTTTTTAAATTGTGAGGCATCTGGGTGGGGACTAGGGAAGGTGGGGACTACTATTAACTAATACTTTTGTGCTTTTTTTTTTTTCCAGAATACAGTTGCTTTTGATTTAAGATGATTTGATGCCTTATAATAAAAGCTTCATTAACCATGATGGCTACACAGACATTAAATATAGACAGCTATCAAGATGGCCAACAAGTGAGAGCTTTGTAATTTTCCTAAAATGCTTTTATCTGTTTTATTGACTAGAAACTTTATAGTGTTAATTACTAATTCAGTTTATGTGATTGTTCCTTTTAATTATATGCTGGTCTTGACAGGTTAATTCGTAAAACTTTAAGTTCTTAAGTAAATATAAAATCTAAAGCAGTTTCAAAATGGTTAGCAACTAGACATTAATTGTAACTAAGAAATCTGCTTCTTAAGTAAATATCCAATTGATATCAGTCTGAATAATTCTATTGATTTTTTAAAAAATTAATGTGTAAATGTGAGCTATTTGAAGATTAGGTCTTTGTTATGTCGTACATATTGCTAATTGGTGCCTGAAACTTCAATTTTTAAAAAATAGGAATCCCATTTTTTATGTAATAAAAAAAGCATTTATGCATAGAAAACAGCATACAGCTCTATATGTCTTGATTTTAATCTCTTGAAGGGCAAGAGAGAGGCTTTGATACCATAGAACTTAATTATTTACTGCTCTAATTTAGATTAGGGTAAGATTCACATATTGTCATTCATGTTAGCATCAATGTACTATCAGTGTTGATGCTTATGATTCTGACATTGTTATGTTAAGTACGTGATGTTGGATTTTAGGGTCATAGTTATAGAACTATCATTCTGATGGGTAAAGCATTAAACAACCAGATACACATACAGAGGAGATGGAAGTACTTTGAGAATGAAAGGTTCTACAAGCTGGGGGTTGGAGAGGGAAAGTCTTCCTGCAGAAGAAAGGAAAGAAATCAAGGATATTTGGATGTAGAGCAGAGCATTCCAGGCATGAGGGACAGCCCAGTCCAGAGATGGAAGTTGGAGTGCCGTGTGCAAAAAGGATCAAATAGTGTAACTGCACATAGAGTTCCTGGAGTGGGGAGTAAAGTGAAAGAAGTCTGGAACTGTAAGAAAGACCAGATGATGAACAACTTTAAGTGCTAAATAGGTGAGTTTATATTCAGTCCTAGAGGTAATAGTCTGCCATTGGAGCTTATTGAGTGGGATGTTACATAGAAAACCATTTTGATGGCTGAAGGGGGCATGGATTGGAATGGGAGAGACTTAATAAAGGCAGAGAGACCAACCAGAAAGCTATTGCAATAGTCCAGGGTAAAAAGTAATGAGGAAGTAACCTAGAGCAACGGTTATTGTGAGTGAAAAGTGGACAGATGGTAGAGATGGTGTGAAGGTAGAAATGACAGGAGTTGGCAGTGGATTGTCTATATTTGTGACATTTAGGGTATCCAAAAGGCAGTTGGTGATGGCGGCCTGTAGCTGAGGAGAGATAGCAGGGATGAATATATAGATCTGGGAATCATCGCCATGGAGATCTTTGATTCTCTGTAAGTTAATGAAGTCACTTAGTGAAATGGGATGGAGTAAAAAGAGAAAGGTTGCCCAAGACGAAGCCTTTGTGCACACCCAGGGTTAGTGGGCATGACATAGAAGAGCTATCAAAAGAGACTGAGAGAGCAAATAGGAAAAGAATTATAAGAGATCAATACCATTAAAACCTTGAAATGATTTGCCCAATGTCACATGTAGGAAGCAGAGCCCAATTTGAACTGAAGGCTTCTGACTGATAATCCAGTGCCTTTTCTAATGCCAGTGACAGTACGCCATAATACCATTGGAATCAGACATGTTTTGAAGTAAGCAGAATCTTTTCATTTTTACATTTATTTTAAACTTATTAGAACAAGTTATTTTTATTCTTCATGTTACTATTAATTCAGTAGTTTCTGGTTAATAGATGCTTTGTAAATATTCTCTGTTGATCCTTACAAACATGTATCAGATGAGTAGTACAGTTACTATCATTTTCCCCATGAATGACCAGTCTTAGAGAAATCAGATGACCTAATCCAAAGTCTCACTGCTAGTAAGGGATTGATATTAAGGACATGAACTCAGATCTTCTGACTCCAGATCCATTGTTTTTCCACAGTTGATTGGAGATGGAAAGGAAGGGGCCTTCAACAGTTAATTCTCCATTTGTATTTTTGGTCTATACTGCTTTTAAAGCTGTTGTGTTACTGTGGTACAGGAGTTTGGATCCACCCTGTACAGCTCTGTCAGAAATGAAAACCAAATCAGATTCTTGCAAATGTAAATTCCTTTTCTTTTTTGTCCCCTAGCTTATGTTGATAGCTTAGGTTAAAAGGTTTATTTCTCCCAGCAACATAGAGTTTGACAGCAAGCAAACAGTTGTCTTAGCTATGAATTTACCTGCAAAAAGTCCTGTGAGACTTTCAGTTTTTTTGTTAAAGTTGATACAACAGGGAGAATTAGAAGATACCATCAGTATGCTCCTTGCTCATCCTAGGGTACAGCATACATTGCCTCTCATGCAATGGGTCTTCAATAAATGTTTGATTAGTTGAGTGAACAACTTTGATTTGGCTTATTTTATCCTTTAGAACCAAATGGAAAACAACTTCATGAGCCCAAGTTTCCCTGTAGGCTTAGATATTTTTTTATCCTGGAATTGAGTATATATAGAGAGATAAAACATTTATTAGAAGCAGCTCTTAAATACTGATATGAATGATATGAAAACAGGCAATCAAAAGAGTTCCTACCCATGAAAAGCTTACATTCTAGTTAAGGAGAGAGGGTACAGGGTGGTATTGAGATGACTGAGATTTAGCATGGAGGCCTGGTTCCAGGAAAAGATAAGTTGAAAACTCCCCTTCTGGAGCAGGGGGACCCAGGAATAGAGTTCAAGTTTGTCGTGGTGAAGGGAAATGGGGATGAATTCTTTAGTGCCAGCAGCATGATGAGGAGATGGCTAGGAAGTGCCATTAGGACTGTATAGATAATCTTTGCTTTATAAAATAAGCAACTATTATTAAATAATATTCAAGTATACATTATTCATTTAAGTATGTCCCCTATTGTTGCATGTCAAGCCAAATCCCTCTTTAGTAGAGGGTTTGTTGATTGCTCTGGCCAAAATAATTAA
This sequence comes from Potorous gilbertii, assembly GCA_028658325.1. Taxonomy (NCBI): domain Eukaryota; kingdom Metazoa; phylum Chordata; class Mammalia; order Diprotodontia; family Potoroidae; genus Potorous; species Potorous gilbertii. The sequence goes on along the minus strand of CM053771.1, from coordinate 345,547,166 downwards.
TTATGTGGTGTCTAAATGTCTGGTCATGAGCTTCTCTTATCTTAAGCTGTTCCTTAGACCTCAGGTATAGTCACTCTATCACTGGGCTCATAATTGAAGTCTTCCCAACTTGGTAGCACTACTAGCCTGAATGGGTGGTCTGTTGACCCAAAGCATCTAAGAGCTGAGGCTCAGTTCCATGCCGGAGGAAAACTGAAAACATTCATTTTATGTATACTCTTGCTGAAATGTTGTCTCAATACAAAATAAATAGTATTTTAACAAAATCATATGCAAAGTAAATTAATTTAGAGTGAATTAAATTTTCCCACTGCTTTGTTTATAAATTTGGAATTATGTTCATTTAGGGAAATTCTTTCAATAGAAAATTTAATTATTGTGATGAGACATGTTAAGTTTGTAATATTTAAGTAGCATGCTGGACTATAAATAAACAGTAATATATATGATTTTCTCAGTAGTGGTATTAATCTCAACCATCCACAATATTTCATTTAGTTACTTTTATTTTTCTTAATGGCATTCCACAAAACTTGACTGGTAAAAATTAGGAGTGTAAAATGTAGCCTTAAAAGAAAGCCAATTTTTAATAGTATTTTTTTTTTACTTTTTTTAAAATAAAATTTGAGTTCCAAATTTTTTCCCTTTCTCCTTTCTTTTTCCCCTCCCTAAGATCATAGGAAATTTGATACAGGTTATATATGTGCTATCATGTAAGACCTATTTTCATATTAGTCATGTTATGAAAGAAGAAACAGTTTGAAAAAAAAATTTAATGGTTTACAAAAGGAAAAAAAAAACCATGAAAAAATTAAGTGAAAATAGTATGCTTCAATCTGCATTCAGACTCCATCAGTTCTTTCTCTGGATGTGGATAGTGTTTTCCCTCATGAGTCTTGGAATTTTCTTGGATCATTGTATTGCCAAGAAGAGCTAAGTCAGTCATAGTTGATCATCACACAGTGTTGCTGTTACTGTGTACAATATTCTCCTGCTTCTGCTCACTGCATCAGTTCATGTAAGTTTTCCCAGGTTTTTCTGAAATTTGTATGTTCTTCATTTCTTACAGCACAATAGTATTCCATTACATTAATGTACCACAACTTGTTCAGCCATTCCCCAGTTGATGGACCTCCCCTCAATTTCCAGTTCTTTCACACCACAAAAAGTACTGCTACAGATATTTTTGTACATATAGATCCTTTTGCCTTTTTAAATGGTCTCTTTGAGATATAGATCTAGTAGTGGTATTGCTAGATCAAAGGGTTAAATAGCCTATTAAGATCCAGCTTTTGACCTAGCGTGTCATTAGCATGTATCTTTTAGCTAATTAGACATGAAAGTATACTGAATGATTTTTTTTTTAAATTGGGTGTTTTTAGTACAAATAAAAATGAAGGCTACTGTTTAAAATGGTAATGTTTCTTTAGGGACTGAGAATGAGTTAAAATAAATTTGGGGAGTAGAGATCTAGAACTCCCTTTGTTACAGTATATCCACACTACTGAGATTGGATTCTTTTGTGAATCAACCATGTAATGAAAAAATACTTTGAAGAAGAGTCTTTGAAGGATATCATCAATGTGGATCACAACTCCTTCAGTCCTCATTATTTACCTTTACATACGTACATACAGGATTTATCCAAAACTCTGGAGTCTTTTCACTAGATCTTTAATAGATTACAGTACAGCATTCTGGCTGACAATTTATATTTGTGTTGTTGTTTCTCTCATTCTTTGTTTCTATTTCTATCATATTATACATAATTTTTGTTATATATATGTATATACATATATATTTATACATATGTAATCTCAAAAATTAACAAATGGGACAGGATTTTGTGTTGCACAAACTAAGTAGAAACTGTAATGCAAAATAATAAATTTTTACTTTAAAACAAAAGAGAAAATCTCTCCATTCATCATTCCCTTCAGTCTCTGGCAATAGCTGATATTTATATAGTGCAGTAAGATTTGCACTTTATATATATTATCTTATACAGCTTCCACAGAGAAAATATATTGTTTTTCATAGTTTAAAAGTATTTTATCTCAGAAAATTAATTGCAGTGGAATTCAGCAAACCTAAATTGCTATCTTGCCTCTTTATTATAGTTGTAGGACTTTTGGACAGGTCACTTAACATTTCCTGCCTTCATTTGCACATCTGTAAAGTAACCTCTGATGTTTCTAGTAGCTCTATAATGTGATGTAAATACAGCAACATTTCCATTTTTTTCCTAAGGAATTGGCTTTCATTTACTTAACAAGCATTTATTAATTACCTCCTATATGATAGGCATTATGTTAAATATTAAAGGAATAAATTAAAAAACAGCCCTTGACCTCATGGAGTTTATTTTCTGTTGATGGGGAATGGATGGACAACATGAGACATTAAACAGATAAGTAAATTCCTAAGAATAGTGCTGTATGTATGTATATCTCTTACAGGCTCTCTTCACTTTTGAATATAACACATTATTAGAGACATCTCAAATCAGGTCACCTTAAAAGATCATGACTATAAATACATTGTATCATAAGTATAATTTTAATATTGTTACTTAATATATGTTTGGATGTTAGTGGGAATTATTAAAAAAGCAAATAAAAGCAGTGCCCTTTATTGTGCATCATCAAGTGAATGGAATGGGGAAAATTAGAATATTAGAATATAAAACTTGAAAAAAATGAAAAGCAGTGCTATATGTACTGTATTTTTAGTTAGCACTCTTCATCCTTACTGTCTCCTGTTGTAATTGTTTTTCTACATGTCATCAATCTTAATAGTGTACATAAGCAGGATGAAGCCCCTTCATTAGAGTGTTCTAAATATTTGATTTAGAAGTTCCATTATTACTTAAAATTCAGCTTTTACAGTAATAAAATAGTTCTGTTCTTGTCTTATCATTTACCCTGAAATTTTTTCTTAAACTAAAATATTTCTACCAAGTGAGTAGCTTTACCTTATATAAAATTTATAAGAACCAAAAAAAATGGGTTCAGAACTACTTTTAGTTATCTTTCTTTTTTAAACTAATGGATGATTTCCTAATATTACTGTGACTATAACATAATGGCCGTGCCACAGCATCTACGTTTTTACATTTACTCTAAAAGCTGTCAGCTTAAATTTTTTATTCTGAATTTCGCAGACACACCATGACATTTTATAAACATGCTCTAAAACATATATAAAGTAGAACAGAAGAAAGGAATGTATAAAAAAGCGTGATTATCTTTCTGCAGATAGCTTGTTTTAAGAAAATATGTAATAAGCTTAGTATGTTATTTTCAAAGCTGGCCTACTTGTTTTCTTCTGAAATTCTTTCTGTTCTCTCCAGTGCATTTTTTAAAAAATACTTCAGTTGCCCTCTTTTATTTTTTTTTTTTTAGCAATATTTTCTCTAGCTTCCCTGTCCCCAAGTTTCACCCCCATGAAAAATAAAGAAAAGTTCAATATTTATAAAAATTAGCATAGTAAAACAAAACTAATCCACATATTTGATGCATCCCAAAATGTTTGCCTCAGTGTACACCTTAAGCTACTTACCTCTATCTCAAGGTAGACAGCAGGAGTCATTACTGGTACTCTGGAATCAAGCTGGTCGTGTCACTGGTTAGAGTTCTTAAGGCTTCTATAGTTTTTTCTTTTTTAGTGGGGAAGGCAAGGCAATTGGGGTTGAGTGACTTGCCCAAGGTCACACAACTAGTAAGTGTCAAGAGGCTGGATTTGAATTCTGGTCCTCTTTGCTCTAGGGCTGGTGCTCTATTCATTGTGCCACTTAACTGTCCCAGAAATGTTTTTACAGTGTTATTGGTGTATACGTTGTTTTAAATTTCATTTTGCATCAATTCATGTTTTTCCAGGTTTCTCTGAAACCATCTCTTTTTAAATGATATAATAATATTCTTTATATTCATATTCTATAAATTTTTCAGCCATTTCCCAATTGATGAGTGCTCCTTTTGTATTCAGTTATCTGCCACAAATAATATTCTTGTACATATGGTCCTTTTCCTCTTTCTCTGAGCTTTCTGAGGCATGGGTGTATAGGTATTTCATAGAAAGCACAATTTAGCAACATTAGGATTTGTTCCGAAATAGCTGGACCAATCCATGCCTTCACCATCTATATACAACAGTACCTCCCTCCACTGTCCTTCCAAAACTTCTCTCCTTGGAGTTCTACTTATTTCCACTTTTAAATTTAAAAGGATTAATGATTTGGGACATTTTTTTATATGGCTGCCAAAAGCTTGGATCTCTGCCTTAGAAAGCTCTCTGTTCACATCCTGTCCCTCCACATATTAGGGTGTGGCTGTCATTCTTGTATATGAATCACTTCCTTATCAATCTTGGATATCAGGCCTTTATCGGAGAAATTTTCTCTAAAGGCTTTTCCTCCCAATTAACTGTTTCCCTTCTCACTTAAACTATATTGATTGACTTGTGCAAAAATTTTTCAGTGTTAAGCAATTAAAATTGCCTGTTTTATCTTCTATATTCCTCTCCCCCTTGTTTGGTTATGAACTCTTCCCCATCCATAAAAAAAAATGCAAAAAACATTTTCTTCCTTCTCTAATTTGTGTGGGGACTTTTTATATCTCAGTTATATGTTCATTTGGCACTTGTATGTATACTAATTAGTAGCGAGCTCCTTTTCAGTTTTTACAAGAGTTGTTGTAGAATAAGGAGTCATTATACTCCAGTAGTTAGGGTATTTGGGCTTACTGAACAAATACATTAATATATTTATTTGCTTCTGTACATACCTTTCAGGTATTTGTTTGCCTTTCAGCTGTTTGGTTGAATTTCCTGTTGTGTAACCAGTACTGGATAATTTCAGTGATTACTGCTTTGAAGAATAGATAGATCAGTGGATTAAAAAAAATAGGAAATAAATGGAGTACTCTGTCACCATGCTGTGTTGGTTAGATCCAATCCCAGAGTGTTGAAGGGTTTAGCCCAGGAGGGCGTTGATCAGGCTTTGTCCATGTCTGGGATCAGACCACTTTGGGAACCTTGAAAGCTTGCAAGTTAGACATCTAGGTCACCTGACCCACAGGATGGAGGATGAAGTATTTTCTTCAAAACCTCATGAGCTCTCAAAACCTCTTCAAAATAGGAAATATGTGCAAGAGATGAAGCACCTTTGGTTCTTTCCCCAGTCTAGATACCAAGAACCCAAACAAGATAAGAAATTGATAAACTAACATCAGAGAAGATGAATAATCCCTAAACCCTAATACATGTTTACCTCGAGCCCCTAATCCATTATCTTCTGACCCACAAGCTTACAACAGAGCTCAACTCTACAGCAACATTTCCCCTACCCCCACCCCCCTTTCTCCTAATGCCTGGAGATCCAAGCTGTAGAAATTTGCTCAGGCTATGGTAGTATAGCTCTGTGACAGGACTTTTTTGCAAAAACAGAGCTTAACCACAGAACAGAACAGAGGGAACAGAATGTATGTCCACTTTTGCAACAGAACTCAACTTTACACTCCTACTTCTATCCCTTCATGAAACCCCAGTGGGAAAGAGATCCAAATTACAAATGGCAGAAATTTTCTCCGACTTCAATAACAATATGGTGGGTTCTGGACCACTATTGGGCCAGAGAATTTAGTAATAAATTCCTACCCAGACAATCTAGGTTTCATAATCTCCAGTAAATTATTTTTCAAATTGAAATCAACTGTGAAACTCATATCTCTTCAGCACCCCCTGCCTCTGGGCCACTTTCCTTCCTTTGATTGGAGGTAGAGAAGGTTGAAGAGCTGCTATGTCTTTTGGCATATAAAGAGGGCACCCAGGGAATTCACCTCATCATTTCCTTCTGAAAGATAACTTTAACTCTGCATAATCAACATCTCAGATCATTTCCTGCTCTGGCTGCTGGACTTTATCATGCCCCCTCTTGAATACTTCCCTCACCCCACTTTTCAACTGCTTTTTTATGTGTTATCTTCCACCAACAGATTATGAATCCCTTGAGGTCATGTTGTGGTTTACACTCTGCCCACCTAGGGATTCCAAAAACTATTGCAGTTTCATGATGTGTTGTAGTGGAACCATCTCAAAGAATTCAGAGTCAGACCACCTGTAATCCAAGTAGAGATATTTATTGAGATTGATGCCTCTCATGAAGTGTGCAAAGTTCCAAGAGGAACCGCCAAGCTGGCAAGAGTCAACCTCGGAGAAAGCAAGATGGATTTTTATAGGGTAAAGATGCAATTACGTAACAGAAATTATAAATATTAAAAAGGCAGTAGGTGTTTATTATGGGATTAGGGAATAGGGGAGGGGTCCCAGCCACAATGGAACTGTACATGTGGTTACCCATAGTACATACAGGAAAGCCCATTTAGAGGGGGTATATATGTATGATAATAATGTTATAGTAAGCCTCTCTGCATCATAAGTTCACTCAAGGTCGGTTCTTTACTGTTACTGCATGGGTGCCTACTTAGGGATAGTCCCTTCAATTATTTGGGGGTTTACATCCTACTTGGACATCCTGATAGTATGACTTTCTGACTGGCTGAGTCTTGTGGTCCTGTCTGAGACTAGATGGATGTGACTGTGCTTGAGTGCATGGACACACCTGCTGTTTCTCTGGGAATTATGAGGAATAGATCTGGGGGCAGTGGCTAGGATCTCATCACATGGACATGCCAACTCTTTCTGTGGGAAATATGAGTTCATGGACACATCTGTTGTTCTAGTGAGCACTGAGGCACATATGAGGAAGTGAGGATATGGAGTTTGGGAGAGGAGTGGCTAGGTAGGGGCAGTGGGCCTGCTGTTCAATGGGAGTTAGAATATTGGGGCTGGGGGCAGCTTTATTAGGATTTCATTGGTCAGGGACTCTCTTATGCCTTTTATTGTTTATTAACTGAAAGCAGCATAAGATCAGCCCATACCTCCCTTCAAGCTCAGCCCTCTTACCAAGTCCAGAGTTAGGAAGCAGGCTGAGCAAACAAAAATCCCCACCATAATGCCTTGTTATGGGGCAGGGATACTCAAGATGCAAATGCAGAAGAGAATGACTCCAAAACATTGACAAACAGTGCCTCAGAAAAAAACACAGGTTTGACATAAACTCAATGAGAATTCCTGAAAGAAATGAAACAAGAGTTTTTAAAAGTTTAAAAATATTTTTATAAATGAATCAAACACACACACACAAAAAGGAAAAAAAATTGAACTATGGAAGAAAGAATTAGAAAGGAAATTGCCAGCTTGACACAAAAGGCACAAAACCTTGTTCAGGCAGCAAATTCCCTGAAAATTCAGATGGCTGAAATAGAAGCCAATGACTCCACAAAACAAGAAACAGTAATCAAAAGGATGACAAATAGAAGAAAATGTAACGTTTCATAGCAAAAACTAAAACTTAAGATAGAGGAGAAACAAAAAGAATCATTGAAATAACTGAATGCCATGACCAAAAAGCATGAAGTCCTTAGAGATTCAGTTTCAAGAAATCTTAGAACAAAACCCTTAGAACCAGAAGGCAAAGTGGAACTAGAAAGAATATACTTGACATATCCTGAAAGAGACCCCCCTAATGAAAACTCCCAGGAACATAAAGGCCAAAATTGAGAGTTTTTAGGTCCAATGAAAAATGTTATAAACAGGTAAAAAGAATTAAAATACTAGGGAAGCTTTGCTTAGAAAACTCAGGATTTAGCGGCAACCACCACTTGACTTAAAGGAGCAGAGAACTTGGAATATTTTGTTCCAAGAGGTAAAGGTAATGGGGCTTACGGTGAAGAATAACTTACTCAGCACATTGAGTTATAATGCTACAGAGGAAAAAATGGATCTTTAATTAAAATAGAGAACTTCCAAGCATTTCTGTTAAAAAAAAAATTAGAACTGTGGAGAAACTTTGAAGTTCAAACAAGGGAATGGAGAGAAATAGAAAGGGATAAACATGAATGAACAATAATAAAAGACCAAACGAGGACCAACTGCTTATATTGAATTATGAGGAGATGATGTATGCATTCCTTCTGATCTTTATCATCGTCAGAGTTTGAAATCCAATTAGGCAAGGCCTGAGAATGGTTCTACAAAAGAATAGGAAAGAGGGGAAGAGGAATATGCTGGGTGTAAGGGAAAGGAGGAGGGAGGTTAGGGAAAATTGTGTCCACACACACAAATAAGGAGGAGTGGGAGGGAGGGAGGGAGAGGAGTGACTGATATTGAACCTTTCATCTGAACTGGCCAGAAAAGGAAGAAGTACAGAAACAGAATTGGGTACAGAAATACATTGAACTTAATAGGGAAATAGAAAAGGAGGAAGGGGTAATTAGACGGAAGGTAAGTTAAGTGTGAGGTTAGTGCTAGTAATATAAATTCATAAGGAGTTTATACCAAATATACCAAAACTATAACTCTTTTGGACGTGGCAAAGAATGGGGATCTGAAGAAGAGAATGGATGAACAAGTTATGGTGTATAGATGTGATGAAATACTATTGTGATGCACTGTTGTCAGGATAACGACCAGTGAACAGTTCCAGAGGACTAATGATGAAATGTGTTCTCTGCCTCCTGATAGTGAAATGAAAGACTTAGGATGCAGGATAAGGGGCATTTTTTTTTATTGGACATGGCCAATGTAGAAATTTGTTTCAATACATTTTTTTAAAGGGTTTTCTTTTTCTCGTGTTTGCAGTTGGGAGAGGAGGGTTCAGGGGAGTGCACCAGAAGGAAAATTTTGGCTAATTAAAGCAAATAAAATATTTACAGATGAGGAAACTAACTGAAGGTCAGAAAGATTAAATGACTTGCCCATGGTGACACAGCCAGCAGGTGTCACAGGCTGTTTTCTTGTTCTTTTCACTTATTATTTGTCATTGAGTATGTCTTTTTCTGGTTGTTTGCTTTGTATCAGTTCATATAAATCTAATCATGTTTTTCAAGGTTTGAATTATCTAAGTGTGAGATGAAATATTGGAGTTTTTATAATTAATGAATAAATGGAAAAGCATTTATTAAACATTTACTATGTGCCCAACACTGTGCTAAGCCCCAAGGATATAAATAGAGAATCAAGACTGCCCCTTCTCTCAAGCAGTTTATATTCTAAAGGAAGGTGATGCATATAGGAGTTCAGCTTCAGGATAAATGGGGTGGCCCTTTGGTCCTTATAGTGCAGTGGCAGTGCAGATGCTAATGCCTTTTCCTCAGTGTTATCTTCGTTGATAAAACCATAGCCTTTAATTACTTCAAACCACTTGATAGTACTAGTGATTCTTTTCCTGGTCTTCAGGAGCTGCAGCATCTGCAGAAACATTTGCTAGGTTGGGTCTCCCTTGGGTTTATTTCCTGGACACTTGCTATAGGAACCAGGCTGGAAGCAGGGCACTTGGAAAGCATCTATTTCTGGGGCTCTTTGGAGTTTCCTGGCTTTGCACGTGCTGTTTCCTGCCATTCTCTCTCAGGGTTCTTTGTTACTTTGGCCAGGCTGGCTTCCCTGGATGCTGGTTAAGATCACTTTTAGTTCTGGTTCTCTCTTTATCGCTGAGCTAAGCCTTATTTATATATGACTTAGGTTAATGGGCTTTTTTTTTCATAGATTTCTTTTGTGCCTACTCTATCTGTGAAGATGCTGATAATAACTAATAGTGCTACTAATCATTTGCACTTACAGACTGCGTAATGACGTACAGATAGATTTAGTCATCACAGTTCTGTCAAGTCGGTGTTATGACTCCCATTTTTATCTTTTTTTCAGAACTTTAATTTTAATTTTTGTTATTCTGAACTTGGCAAGTATCAACAAACATGAACACTTATTATCTCTATTTTACAGATGGGGAAACTAAGGCTCAGAGAGGTTAAGTGATATGCCCATGGCCATTTCATCTAGTAAGTGTTGGACCAAGGATTTGAACCCAGATTTCTAGCACTCTTCCCATCCTATACTATGTAACATCTTTAATAGGAATAAGCTCAGAACACCTTAATACTTTTCCATTTTATTTTCTTCCTCATGCCTCGGTGAATAAAAAACATTTGGTTCCCCCATTTCATAGATACAATTAAGGGGGAAAATGTCTTGCTCATATTACCAATTTCAGCAGCAAAGCAGCGTGTAGAATGCAGGTTTTCTGTGTTTCAGATTAATGCCCTTTCTGCTCTACTTGGTTGCCTACCTATTCTCAGTAGGCAAGACAGGAAATTTTAGTACTCTTAATTTGTTGCTTTCTTTAAAAAATGTAGAAAGACATTGGAGATTATTAATAACGTGTTGCTTTGATGCTCATGATACATGGCCAGTAAACCTTCTTCCAGAGGAATTCTTTTTTCAAGCCATTAACTGTTGAAGCTGATCTGATTTGATAGATTAGATGGTCAGGATTATCAGATTCATCATATTTTGATCAACGAGGAAGCATAAAATGATGAAATAAAAGTAGGTCAGATTAATTCTGTATCATTCACTCTCATTTTGCCCCAACGGGGCAGTGGTGTCCAGTTCATAACATTTCCTCCCACATCTCACCTGTGATCTTCCTGACAAGCAGTATTAGAGACTGAAAAACCTGTCAATATGCCAATTAATGACTTTTTTTCAACTAATTTTCTATTTCCAATGATCTGTATCCTGATTGTGGTATAAATAAAGAAGATCACATAGGGAGCAAAGACAGAACAAAGTTCCATCACAAAATATGACTAGTATAGCCCTATCTGAGCAGCATGATCAGCTGACCAACTTTGAAAAGTATAGAAAACCAATGTTAAAGCCACTGGAATTCACCAGCTTGGCGTAAGAATAATTTCCATGATGCTGCTGATGACTGAAATGAAGGCAGAGATACTCAAAGTATCTCTGAAATAATTGAAGAAACTACAAGTTAGGATGTGTTCTAGGGAGAACATAATGATGAAGGCAATATTCAGTTACTTTAATACCAGTTTGTAGGTGAAACAAGGAGAGTAGCACTATTAAGAGATTCAAGCCAGTATAGAACAAATGCCAGGCAGTTAGAGTTAGGATTCATAATCTTCCATTTTCACAATGTTGAGACATTTTTATCACTTTATCATCGGCCCCACAATGATAATGTACTTGAAGGCCAAGAATACCATGAAGTACTAGGCGCTGTACTGTAACGTTTGGGGGTATATAGCATATGAGCAGTGTTGCACTGATAGCAAAGTTTCAATACATGCCCTCTTCTCCAGGTAGTACTTCTCCATCATCTCATCCTCTTGCTTCTGGAAGGTGATGATTATGAGGGCCACAACAATGTTGACAAAGAATAGGAAGACCACAAGGCAGACCACATAAAAGATAGGCATTTCTACACAGTTGCTGTGGCTCAGACTCTGGTCTTCCTCAGTCAGATCCATAGAATTCTAAGTTTTGGTCAACCCTTTGTGTATACAGGGATAAAAGTCAACTGGATCCAGATGACGTCAAGTAGAAATTAAGATGTTTCCTTTCTGTTTTCCATTTTATTTTCTCATGATCTGCATAGTTGATTACATATTCCTTTCCATGTCTGTGAAGCTTTCTATAAAATAAAACAATTTCCCCTTGAAGACTGGGAATGTAATGACACACAGATGAAAATACAAGTTTTGTATTTTTATTACTTAGTGGTTTTGATTAGCGCTTCACATGGTTGTTGATAGTTTGCAGTTCTTTTAAAAACCAGGTTCAGATCTTTTGAAAACTTGTCTATTAATCAGTGGCTGTTGACTTTACATTTGTATTAATCATCTATAAATATAGATAGAATCGCTGGCTACCCACTCCAGTACTGTGTATACTCTCTTCCATGTGCCCAATTGAAGCTGCCCTTTCCAAAGTTACCAGTAAATTTTTTTTTGCTTAAAAAAAAAAATTCTTAACCTAGGCACCAAAAAAGAGTATTTCCATGCACATAACAGAATAAAAGGGATTCTTTGTGAAATTGTAAATCTGTTTCATTCCTTAAAACATATACACATAAGTTAATTTTACACATTGCTTTCAAAACTGTCCTTACTTTTGCTTCCTTATAAATTTGCTTCTGTTCTCTTCTATTTATTTTGAAAAATGTTTCAGTGGTCCTTTTTTGTAGGCATAATTATCCTTCCTTCCATTAAATAAAGGGAAAAACATGAAAAGTATATTTGAGCAAAACTAATTCACTCAGTAGCCATGTCCAAAAATATTTGTTTGCCTCTATACTTTGTGACCATCATGTTATTGTCACAAGGTGGGCACATTGTGGTTGGTTGTTACATCAGTCAGTTCTTAAGTCTTTCCAAGTTGTCTTTCTTTACAATGCTGTAGTCCTTGTATAAGTTGTTCTCCTGGTTCAACCCACTTCACTGTATATCAGCTTATACTAGCTAGGATTCTCTGAAATCATCTTTTATCATTTCTTTACACTGCGGTAATATTCCATTATATTCATGTGTCACAATGATCTAAGAGGTAATAGTAAAGCATCTCCTTTGATTCTGGTTCTTTACTTTTTAAATTTCCCCTCCTTTCTATTCCCTCCTTCAGAATCAGGAAGTTTGTTTTTCCCTTTTATGATTCTGCTTACCCCTATATTATTCTATTTATCCCTCATACTCATTTCTCTTTTGAAATATGTGTATTTTTCCACACCAAACTATGCGTATGTTCAATCTTTCTTTGTTCAAGTGAAGTTTATTTGATGCCTACTTTCTGATCTTTTTTGTGTGTGTCTAAACCCTTCTCATGTGCCCCAGTCATAAGAAACAGCATATTCAACTCCCTTCTTCCTAGTGTATACTTTTATCTCTCAGTATTCTTTGAAGACATTAAGGTTCTGACACTTGTTTCTTTCTCTCTTATTAGAATTTTAATTCTCCATCATCATTTATCCCCTATCCTACTTAAATTTGTTTATTTTAGAATATCTCTGGAAAAGATATGCTAACATAGAAAAGACAGACACACACACAGAGGATATATATATATATATATATATATATATATATATATATATATACACATATATACATTTTTACAGATAAACTCTTGGGAAATATATTTATACATGATGTATGTGTGTATATATGCCTACATATATACATCATCATGATGATGTATATATTTATGGAAGTTATAGAGAGGTATAGATACCTTCCATTTTATGGGCAAAGTTTTTAGAAAAGCCATTTATACTGGTTGCTTCTGCTTCCTTCCATCTCATTATTTGTCAATATAGATTGACGGAATTCTCTGTGACAAGTAGAGAAGTAGCACCACCCTTCCAGTCACCCATTCATGATCTTGGAACCTTCCCTTTCTCCTGCTTTCCCCCCGCCATTTCAATAAGTTGCCAAGTCTTGCCAATTATATTTCTATGCTATTTCTCACATTTGTCGCATTTTCAATCACATAGCCACCAATCTAGTACATATTTTCTTTTTTTAGGACCTTATAGTCTATTTTTGTGTGTGTGAATTAATTTATCTCTAGTTTTCAACATTCACTTCCATAAGTTGTAAATTTTCTCCTCCTCTCTCCCCTCCCCATTCCCCAAGAGGATGTGTAATCCTATACATATAGAGTCTTATTAAACATATTTTCACATTAGTCATGTTGTATGGAAGAATTAGAAAAAAATGGAGGAACCATGAGAAAGAAGAAACAAAGCAAAACAAAAAAAAAAGAGCAAATAGTATGCTTTGATCTGCCTTCAGACTCCATATTTCTTTTTTCTTTTTTATTATTAAATTATTTTATTTGTTTTTAGTGTTCTACAATCGTCTCTATATATATTAGATTTTTTTCCCCTCCATCCTCACTGTCTCCCTGAGATGGTGTACAGTCTTATATAGGTTCTACACATATATTCCTGTTAAATACATTTTCACCTTAGGCATGTTGCATAGAAGAATTAAAATGAATGGGGGAAACCATAAAACAAAACAAAACATAATACAAAAGAAAGTTGTCTGCTTCATTGTGCAATCCAATTCCATAGTTCTTTCTCTGGATGTGGAAGGTATTTTGCCTCGAGTCCATTGGGTATTTTTTAAGTCCTTGCTTTGCAATGAAGTACTAAGTGTACCAGAAAAATGCTGTGCATGCTGTGGTTGTTGCTGTGTACAAAGTTCTTGTTCTGCTCCTTTCACTCAGCATCAGCTCATATAGGTCTTTCCAGGCTTCTCTGAAGTCTTCCTGTTCATCATTTCTTATAACACAATAGTATCCATTACCACAACTTGTTTAGCCATTCCCCAATTGATGGGCAACCCCTCAATTTCCAGTTCTTGGGCATCACAACGAGAGCTGCTATAAATACTTTTGTACATGTGGGGCCCTTTCCCATTTTTATGATCTCTTTGGGATACAGTCCCAGAAGCGATATAGCTAGGTCAAAAGGTATGCACATTTTCGTAGCCCTTTGGGCATAGTTCCAAACCTCTCTCCATAATGGTTAGATGAGCTCACAGCTCCACCAACAATGAATTAGTGTTCCAACTCTCCCACGTCTTCTCCAACATTTATCATCTTTTTCTGTCATGTTAGCCAATCTGATAGGTGTGATCAGACTCCATATTTCTTTCTCTGAATGTGGATGGCATTTTCCTCGTTCATAGTTTCATACCTTTTACCTAGATTATTGTAAAAGTCTCTTCATTCATCTATATGCTTCCAGTCTCTCCCTTCTCATTGTCCGAAATAATCTTCTAAAAGTACAATTCTGAATACATCAATCCCCTATTTAGGAAATTTCGTTGGTTTTTGTCTCTAGGATTAAAAAGAAATTCTTGCTTGGTGTTTGAAGCCCTTCAGAACATTTTCTACCTTACCATTTTAAGCTCCTACCTGTTTTCCCTTTCACATACTCTTCAAACCAGTCAAACTAAGCTGACCTGGAGGTCCCACAATCACAGTTAGAACTGGTAGAGTCTTGGATGCCATCTTGTCCATTCGATAGGTGAGAAAACTGAGATTTGGAGAGGTTACGTGATTTGCCCCAGGTCACACAGATGGTTACTAAGGCTGGCTTAAGGCTGTGGCACTGGCACTGGAGTCCAAGGCTTCAGTTAAAATCCTGATTCTTTTACTTCTTCCCTGTGTAATCATGGGCAAATCATTTAACTTCTCAGGACCTTAATGTCCTCATTGACTCTCAGGAGGTTAGCCTGGATGCCCTCCTCATTCTGAATCTGCCTATGATCAAGTGATCTAAACTCAGGGTTTCTGATTACGTCCAGTGCTCTTTTCACTGAATATGCTTCTTCTGCACCTGAAAACCTTTGCTGAGGGGAGTACCTGTTATATACTAAAGCAACTCATATCACTTTTGTCTGATTCTTTTAGGAAGTTTTCTTTACATCCAGCTTAAATATATCTTTTTTTGCAATTTCTACCTATTACTTTGAATTTTACACTTTAAAACTCTCTATGATAAAGACAGTAACTAACAAATGCTAGTATTAAAAACAGCTGTAATTTTGTTTTGGGAAAATTTTTGTTTTTTCTATAATAAAATTTAATTTTCATTTAAAATTTAAGAATATATCATAGGTGGAAATTTTAATCTTTTAGTAATTTATAGTATATTGCATTTTTAACTTTGTTAAATAGAATAAACCAACTTTGACTTATTCATTTGTTCTCTTTTATTATAATATTATGAGCCATCAGAAACTAGTCTCCAAAAAATTAGAAATGAGTACTACATAGATGTAACGGAGAGGTGCATGATAGATAAGAACAGGCTGTAACAATGAAAAAAGAAGTTTTTTGGTACTCCTAATAGATGTACAGTCTATGTTCTCTAGAAGTATCCTTGTGATGTTGGGAAAAAATGAAAGAAAGTATTGAAGAACGTAGACAAGTTTCCCATAGGAGAATCAGGCATGAACAGTTTGTGATCTGTACCGCTGAAGGAAACTTCAAAAAAACAATGAAATCATTAATCCCTTTAAGTATGTGGTAACAGGATATGGTGAGAAGAATAGTGTTGGGTGGTTTTTTTGTGTGTGTGATGTGATACAAATCTCTTTCAAATGTTGAATTATGTTGTATTTGAGCAAATAAAAAAATAAGGAACATACTTCTGTATTTCCCATACAGTGTCTATCCTAGTTCTTAAACAGAATACTGGAATTGTGTGATTGTTATTTTATGTCAAAAACTGGCACATTAAAAGGAGTTTGTCTTGAGTTTTTTGGTATAATTGCTATGTGATATCAAAGTATTAAGAGCTTATCTATTTTCAGTGATAGTTATTCAAAAAGTAAACACTTCACAGTTTGTCTGAGGTGATACGGGATATCCTTCTCCTTTACAGATGCAAGTAGTAACAGAGTTTAAAACTGAACGAGAGCCAAACTGTTCTGACCCTGATGCAGAAGGAGTGAGCCCTGCGCCTGTGGAATCCCAGACACCAATGGATGCAGATAAGCAGGCCATTTATAGGTAGCTGCTTCAACTAAAATACAATGTATTCGGTTTTTTTGTTTCAATTATTTTTTATTTTAAATATATTGGGACAGGGGCAGGGGGAATACATGGAGAAAAAAACATCAGAATGAAGAAATTATGTAAATTATTATGAAAGAAAAAGTGACCATTTAGGTGAAAGTTTACAGATTTAGTATTTCTTATATCTGATAGTTTTGAAATATATTAATTCTGATAAATTTCAAATTGATATAAATATGATATTATCTTTAGGTTGAGGTTAGTTAAATTGTCATTACTATAAATCAATTTATAGTGTTGACTTTATAAATTCTAGTGCTTCATTTCATAAGATACCACATTTTAGAAATGAGATAAGTTTTAAATAAGCTATTCAGCTTATTTAAATAAGCTATTAAGCTTATACTGATTTTAATTTATAAAGTAATTTTTTTGGGGGGGAAAATTATTGGGGGCCTAGATCTGTTTATATCTGAAGAAAGAACCACTATCCTTGGTATAGTCTTTCAGTTTCATTACATAGTTCTGAAGTTCTTTTGAGTTCCAGATAGTTTTCCCCCAGGTCTTTTGAAAGACTAGCCATTTCATTTAACATGCCAACTTATAATTGCTTGATTCATTTATCATCATGTTTCCAAGAACTGGCTTTTTTTCTAGGTCTTCTGGGTAAAAAGTGAATTCATTAATTTACTGCAATATAAACTTTTTCTTCACTTTCACAAAATTACAATTAATAAAATAAAGCTAGAAAAATATTTAACTTTTAATAACTAATTGTTTTTGTTGTTCACTTTTTCGTATCTGACTCTTTGTGAGACCCCATTTGAGGTTTCCTTGGCAGAGATGCTGTAGAGGTTTACCATTTGCTTCTCCATCTCATTTTATAGATGAGGAACTGAGGCAAACAGCGTTCAGGGTCACATAGTGTTTCGTGCCAGATTTGAACTCAGGAAGATAATTCTTCCTGATTCCAAGATCAATACTCTATCCACTGCACCACCTAGCTGCGTGTCTAATAACTAGTAGTGAGTGGTAAAGAATGTTACAAAGATTTCCAGCAAAGATAGTAATGTGATAGATTCCATCTAGCTCCCCTGAGAAACAATCTCAGAAAAATTTTTAAAAAAAGAGCTCCAGGTGAAACAAAGATTCAGTAAAAACTAAATGAAAACACCAGTAAGTTACTTCATATATTCCAAGACTGTGCAAGAAGATGATCAGAAGTATGAGGCCACATTCTTCATGGGGCCACACATCTTTCACAAATCTTGTCTGAAGCCAGAGGAATCTGAGTCAAGGACTTTTGGAGCCATAGCCAAAGATATAGTCAACTCACTATAGATTATGCAAGGAGACTGATGGCTGATGTGCCCAGTGTGCCTTGGGGCACTGCAGGAGGCCAGTAAGATCTCTGACTTCTGACTGAGACCTGTCAGGGTCAATCCAGGAACAAACTAGTTTCCAACAGGGACATGTGGAAAAGGAGATGGAACCAAGGCCAGTGCCAGCATTGAGGTCAAGAAGAAAGAGGCAGAAGGCAAGACCTGCTTTACTCTCCTGACCCAGCTCCTTGTCCAAAACTAAGGCTATAGAAGAAAGCAGGAGGAGGATCCCATTCACTACTACAGCAGGGTAGGAATCATGTTATCCAAACTACAGTGAAACAGGACCTGGGCCTGGCCACTATATCCAGGAGTGAGAAACAGGATAGAGCCTGACTGTGGCACAAAGTCCTAATTCAGCAGCCAAGGATCGAAATTTGAGCTAGCAAAGGAAAACTTTGAAAGCAATACTATGGGTTAAAAAAGGCCAAGAGCCTGAAAAAGAATAACTCTGCAATAAATACCGGTAGAGGCTAAGAAAAGAATGACTTGGCCTGAAGGACTTCAAGAGTAGATAAAAGAATGAAGCAAGATATTAAAAAAATGAAATAAGAACACATAAGAAAAGAAAATTTGGAAGAACAGCTTAGTATAGAAGTTGAGAAGCCATAAACAATCTGTAGACAGCCTAAAAAGTAGAATGGAGCACCAAATCATTAATAACCATAGAGTTGCAAATTATAACAATTCTGAGGTTCCTCATCACACCATGAATTGGCAAAGATGAGAAAAATTAAAATGTCATTTATTGAGGGGGTTATGGGAGGGCAATCATACTAATGAACAACATGTTGCTGGAGGTGTGCGTGGTCCAAACTGTTCAGAAAAGAAATTCAAATCTGTACTCAAAACATGACTGTACTGGGCATATCTTTTTACTCAACAGTACTAGCATTGGACAAAGTTCTAAGTCTAAGGAAAGGTGCCCCTATGTACAAAAAAAATGTTAATAGCTTCACATTTTATTGTAATAAAAAACTCAAAAGTGGGAACCCATTAACTGGGGTTAAGGCTGAACAAATTATTTTTTGTGAATGTAATATAAGGCAGAGTGTGCCAGTCTCAAATCCAGGAAGATGTAGGTTTCTGTCTCACAGCCTCTATGGTCCAGGCAACTTTCTAAGACAAGTTACAGAGAAGGAGCTGATCTACATTGGTCAGAAGCTGCATAAAAGCAATTACTTACTTGGAAGTTCTGTAAACCAGTGAAATCACAGGTCCATTTCCTCTACCTTTCCTAAAGAAGAAAGTGATGGATTCATAAAAACCAGGGAAGACCTTTGTGAAATAACAAAAATAATGACAGAAACAAGAGAGGCTTGTTCTGGACATTCCCAGATGTCCTACGGGCAGGCATTCTTCATCCCCTATCCGTGACTGGAAAAGTTTACATCTTTCAAACTGGTCAGACTGACTGACATAAATTATTCCACTATATATTCTAAGTGGGGATGTGATCTTAATATTAAAGATCTTATTATAAAAAAATTAGAAGAGAAACATCATATGCTTCTTACAGCTGTGTGTAAGAGATGTATTCTTAACTAAACAAGAGATAGAAGCAATTATAAAAGATAAAATAGATACCTGAGTATCTGAGCCTGAACAGCTTCTATACAGACAAAAGTAATACTTCTGAAATAAGGGATATGGTCAAATGGGAAAAAAAAAATCTTTGTATCAAATTTCTCTGATAAGAGTTTGGTATCTAAGATATATAAACAGTATATACATACATATATATACACATATATGTGCACATAAATGTATATATATGACTAATAGCCATACCAATAGAAAAATGATCAAAAAATGTGAACACTTATCAAAAGAACTGTAAAGTATTCAGAACTACATGAAAGACTGCTCCAAATCACTAATAATACAAGAAATACAAATCAAAACATTCTTGAGATTTTACCTCACATCTTACAAATTGACAAAAACTTCACCAGTTAATATTGGAGGGCTTGTAGAAGAAAAGGCCAGTTAATAATTGTTGAGGGAACTGGTACAACATTTTGGAAAGCAATTTGATATTAAGCAAATATAGTAATTAAAATAATCTCGAACCTTTGAGTCAGAGACTCCATGGGCTTATATCCCATGGAAGCCATCCATAAGAAGAAAGTCCCCAAACTACCTATAGTAACACTTTTTTGTGATAGCTAAGAATTGGAAATAAAATGGATGTCTGTCAGCTAGGGAATGAATGAATACAAATTGTGGTACATGAATGTAAAGAAATATTACTGTGCTATAAAAAGTGATATAGAGGATATAAAGGTGATGCAAAATGAAGTAAGCAGAGCCAAGGAAAATAATATACACAAAAACTATAATAGTCTAAATGGAAAGAATAATGACACACCAAAAAATCAAAAGCAAATGTAACAAAATTACAAAGATCAAGTTGACCTCTAATGAAGAAATATGACGAGACATCCCCCAGCCAACCTGTTTGTGAAAGTGGGAGTTCCACCGGTGTTACACATTGAATTTGTTTTCGGACATTTGCAGTATATAATTTTTTCTTCTCTAAAAAATACTGTTTGTCACATGGGATGGCTCTCTGGGAAGGTCCAGAGAACAGACGCTTAGGATGACTCCAGTGATTAAAAAATAGAAAATATCAATAAAACTTATTTTTTTAAAAAATTGTCCATCTGGACTAATTGATTTCTTTTCTGTGCTCTCCTTTTGGGTCCGGAGGGTAAAGATCACATTCACCCTTGGGGGAGGGTGGTATGAGAAGAAATTAAATGAACCCATGAGAAAAGATGCTCACAAAGTCTAGAAAAGCCAGAGTGCCTGGACTTGAGCCCAAGGACTTGGACTTGGGACTGGGCCTATGTGTGTCAGTTCAAGTAGGAGCTGAGCTCAGCTGTGAACCTAATTCTCTCCTCCTTCCCCAGAGAATGGGTAGCGTAGAGAGTCCTCCTTCATGTTACAGGGAGTATGTTTGTTTGGTTGTGATTATGTCTTTAAAGTAAGTATTCTTTTGTAAAATCTAATCTGTTAGTTAAATGGAGGTGGGGTGAAAGGGATACTGCCTATACTTGGTAGAGGCTAAAGACATTTGCAGGGAGCCTGGACATCCCCAAACTCCTTAAAGTTTATCAGGGGACCCTGGAGGAGAGGTAAAAAAAAAGTAATAAATCTGGTTTTCCAGGCAGTGGGAGAGAGGGGCAGGATGTTGTACATGATACCATATCCAAGCGCTTTAAGGTTTGCAAAGCATTTTACAAATGAATCTCAGTATATATTCACATAACCCAGCAAGGTAGGTGCTATTATTATGCCCAATTTTGAGGCAAGGAAACTGAGGCAGATAGTGGTTAATTGACTTGTCCAGGTCTCACAGCAAGTGTGTCTGAGGCAGGATTTGAACTCAGCTGCCTCTAATAGATGTACTGCAAGAGCAAGGCATTGGGATGGTGCAGTGAGTGAAAAAAAAAATACTTCTACAAACCCACTTACTGTTTTTCAATGTTTTTAAAGGTTGATTTGCCAAAAAAAAAAGAAGTCAGTATTTTATCAGTGCTTTTGGAACAGATGACCAGACTCAAATCTGTAGACACATTTTAACAAAAGAAATATAAATATCAGAGAAAGAAGAGCACATGCCCACACATAAACACACACGCAACTATAGCAGATGCCAAAGGGATATTGCATATAATTGAAACGTATAAATTCTGCTGTTATCTTAAGTGAAAAAGCTATGAAGCCTAACCCTTATTTTGTCAAACCTCACAAGACTATAACTTGAAGATTGAGTGGGCCTCTGTGAGGTTTGGATTCGTGTGTCTGGGGTAGAAACTAAAGCCTTGAGATCAAAGACTTAGGTGAACAGTTGAAATCAGGTCTGGTTGACCTAAACTGATACAGAGGACAAAAAGAAAATGTTCTTTGAAGTTCTCAATCTGAAAGATGTTGAAGAAGGAGACAAGAAGTTTGAAATGTTGAAAAAAAATTTTTTTCCTAAAAGATTCCTTCACTTCCCTCAACACTGTTGGGTTTTCTTTTTTCCAATAAATATTTGCTCAGCTTGCTTCATATTTTCCCATACTAGTATATGTGTTAACTAAATGAGTCACCTATGCAAAGAATTTCCTGTATAAGGATCCTAATGTGGGATAAATTCATATTCATTCTCAGTGAAGTTGTGCCATATTGAAAGAGCCAAAATAAAATACATAATTCAATTTTGCATTTGCCCATGCACTTGGGCTATATGTGTCATGGAAATTTTAACAATGGACATTTTTTTTTAACTTAACATTTCTTAAGACTTATCTCAAGGTTTTCACAGCACACTAAAAATTCATATTTTAGACATGTCTCCTGACAAATGCAATATTTGCAGAAAAGGTAAGACATATACAGTTTCTTCATGATAGAACTTGATATGTATTGGATAATTTTAATTTGGCCAAATATTAAGCTAGGTTTTATGACTTCCATTGACACTGCCTTTAAGGTGCACTGTCCAGGACTTGATCAGTCTTTTCATGCTGCCGAAGAGTAAAAACTATCTTCAGCAAAAAAAAAAAAAGTCATTTATTATTCTTTAAATTGATGAAGAATATCAATACAAATTAAGTCACATGCACCAAAAATTACCATTATTTTTGTTTTTTAAAATAGATTTTGATTACATGAAATTGAAAGACTTTTCCATAAACACAGCCAATGTAATCAGAATGAGAAGGGAAAAAGTTGATTGGGAAAAATCTTTATTATCAAATATCACTAACAAGGGTCTGATATCCAAGAAATATATATGTATATTTATAAATATATACACACATATCTAGTTGTCTAGATAAGAACAAAAGTCATTTCCTAAAAGATAAGTGCTCAAAGGATATGAACTAAACAGTTTTTAAAAGAATTCCATACTATTAACAATCATAAAAGAATGCTCCAAATTACTGATACTGAGAGAAATGTAAATCAGAACGACTCATGTTTCACTTCATGCATTGCAGACTGGCAAAGATGAGAAAAGATAGCAATAGTCCATGCGGTAGGAATCGTGAAAGACACACTAATGCATTGTTGGGGGAAACTATGACTATCAGGCAACTAAGTGGTACAGTGGATAGAGCACTTGACCTGGAGTCAGGAAGACTCATCTGTTCTCAAACTCTTACGAGATGTGTGACTCTGGGCAAGTCATTTAACTCTGTTTGCCTCAGTTTCTTCATCTGTAAAATGAGCTGGAGAAGGAAAGGGCAAACTACTTCAGTATCTTTGTCAAGAAGTGGGGCCACAGAGTGAGACACAACTGAACAATATCAAGTTCATTTGTCTAGCTAGTCTGGAAAGCAATTTAGGATTAAAGAAATTCCCTCAGAGATATGCCCTTAGGAAGTCAGTGACCAAAAAAAAAAATGCCCTGTATAGGTCAAAGTATTTATAGCATCTAGAAACAATGCTTATTGATTGGAGAATGGCTAAAAAGTTGTGGCATATGATTATAATGTATTACTGCACAGTGAGAAACGGTACAACAAATATGGAAAAACATACAAAGACTTGTGTGATCTGATGTAAGAGCAGTTAGAATAACCAGGGAAACAATGTACACAATGACACAACAAAAATGAAATACAGCAGTGAAACAAATGAAAACTGAATATTGTCAAATTATAGTGACTATCATGGGAAGACACCTAATCCTGCTTCTTTGCAGCTCTATGGAACCATAATAGTGGAACAGTACTGTCAGACATTTTCTTAAGTCAGTTTAGCTGAAATTTTTTTTAATTTTTTTTTAAATTATGGGAATGGGGAAGGAAAAGGTAGGGGGAAATATAATTGATGCAAAGACAAAAGATATCAATAAACTTTTTTTTAAAAAGAAAGACTTAACTGATGCAGTTGTGACAAGACTGATGATAACGCATGATTTCTTGGTAGAGCAGTTCATGCTTAACTAGAAGTACAGCTTAAGGAATATATTTTCAGACATAGCTGATAATGTAGATTTCTTTTCCTTAGCTATACTTGTCTCCAGGAAGGGCTTCTATTTGGGAGGAGCATTGGACAGTTGTTGGGTAGTGAGAGGCACACAGATGAGTAGTTTTCTTATTATTTTGTTAAATTTAATATATGCTTTAAAAAAAAAATGTAATCTTAGTTTCATATACAGTCCTCTTTTCTGTTCTCTTCCTGTTGAAATGTTCTCTTTTTGTTACATATTTGGTTTCTAATAAGAAATTCTTAAAAAAAATTTTAAAAACCCCACAAAGTTAATGTTTGTATAATATGGCTTTTACAAGCACTTGTAACTTATGTATCATAATTCTATAAACCTTTTTAACTTTTTAAGACTGATTGCTTTCTGAGACTATTTCCAAAAATTGTTAAAGTTTAATATGAAATGTGGCAAATTTATTCCTTTTTTTCCTTCAGACATCCACTCTTTCCATTATTAGCATTGTTGTTTGAGAAATGTGAACAATCTACACAAGGCTCAGAGGGCACAACTTCTGCCAGTTTTGATGTAGATATTGAAAATTTTGTTAGGAAGCAAGAAAAGGAAGGAAAGCCCTTTTTTTGTGAAGATCCAGAAACTGATAATTTGGTAAGTAAAAATTAATGTAGTGAATCAATGTTTTTATAAAGCAATTTAAACGGCATATATAGTGATTAACTTTTTAAATCCACCTTATTAATGATATGTCCATAATCTTTATGAATCATACCCATTCATCCCTTCTCAAGCTTCCTATGTCACCACTGAGCTCTCAGCTGAGAATTTTGCCTCGTATTTCACTGAAAAATTGAGGCCATTTTCCAAGAGCCTGCCCACTCCTCTCTCCTCCTCCTCTTCTCACGTTACCCAGATGTTCTCTGCTACTGTCTGTCCTTCACCCCTGTCTCCCATGAAGAGGTGACCCTTCTCCTTGCTAAGGCACATCCCTCTTCCTGCAGAATTGATCCCATTCTGCCCCATCTTCTTCACTAGATTGTTCCTTCTGTCATCCCAGTCACCCATAATCTTCAAATTCTCCCTATCTACAGACTACTTCTTTGCCACCTAGAAACAAATAAATCTCTTCCTCATTCCCCCAAAACACCCTTACCTGATCCATCCATACTGTTAGTTGACATCCCTTTCATGGTTAAACTCCTTGAGAAAACCCTCTACAACTAGTGCCTTTACTTCTGTTTCTCTCACTCTCTTGCTAATATCTGCCTTTTTTTTCCTACTCACAGAGGTTGTTCATAGTCCTTCCATTTTCAGAAGACCATGACTACTTAGCCTTAATTGACTTCTTTGCAAAATTTCTACCTATCACATTTTCTTTGGGAATCAAATAGACAAAGTTTAATCCCTCTTCCACATGGCAGCCCTTCATGTATTTGAAAGCATGTCAAATCCTTACTCTAGTTCTTGGATTTTTCTCACAAAAATTATACCTTCTAACACACAGTGCATATTGCTGCCTCCCTTTCTCATGGTTTCCCTGTTTCTTCTACATGAGATCTGCAGGACTCTCCCATGGTAGGTTTCATCCTGCCAAAGTCTCAGGGAGGTCAAATGTGTTTCTTCGTGCCATAATCTCTGGGTTCCTCTTGTTGTCTAACCTTTAGGGGTTTGTGTAGAGGCATTTTGAGGCTAAAGATTTTCGTGATTATTGGATTTCATCTTCTGAATGTCTTACCTTCTATTGGTTGTAGCTGTAGTATCTACCTCTGAGGAATATACAGAGGCAGTCTTTACACTTTCATTTTAGTTTAAAGGGCTTTGGACTAGATTTGCAAGATTTCAGGAAAATACAGTATTATAAGCATTGTTAGGCATAGTCCATCTCTGGCCAGGAATCTGTCATCCCTACATTTCAAACTGTGCTCTGGGAGTCTTCATTACTTTCTTAAGACACTGCAGGTGTTCAGTTCCCAAATCAGCTTTTCTTCTCCTTTGCCTTCAGTGGGCAGCAGTGAGGCAAGTACAGCCTGTTCCCCTGTGTTTTACAACTCGGTTATCTCTAGCTATACTTTTTAGGTTTCTTTTGCCAATGTCATTTATGTCCAGGTAACATCAGAAACGTAGGTAGTTGTCACACATTTTGATAAATCTTGCAGTATTCTCTGTTATGTCTTGGATATATACCCCAGGTTGATGTAAACCTCTTTCTTTTTTTATCAGGTCCACAAAGAGCAGCCTTGATACTCCTGAGCAGGGAACTGCCAGTTACTATTACTCTTCTTTTCCTTCTCCAACTTTTACCAAATAGTTTCTTAATTGATAACTTCCTCACCTGCAGTATAGTATTCTTGGAAAGACAAGCAGCTGCTTCTCCTTCAGTGTCCAGCTTCCCATTTTTAGAAAGTGCCTCAGATCTGCGTTTGAATTCCAAGTTTAGAGTTGTCCTTTTCCTTCTGTTTTTTCATCCACTTACCAAACTCCTGACAAGTGATGCCTCCTGTCTTCTACATTAAATTCTCCCCCTCCCCAGTTTGAATCCTTACTTCCGTTTCCTTTAACAGTCCTTCATTCTCTTCTACAAACTGGAGGGCGTCAGAACATTCTTGAGTCCCTTAACCTTCTCCAGGAGGGAGATGAAGCTCCATTTGAAACCCGTATAATAGTTGCTCCACAGCGGCATGAAATTGCTGTATAATTTTTCCTACTTTCTGTCCTGGTTCATATTCTCATCCTTGTCTTTTCTTAAAAACTGTTTCTAGGTGTTTATACCCCAAAGGTAAGCATCCAGTGAAGTTTTTATAGCCAGTTATTGCCTTTTAATTTACAGAGCCACTTAATCTTCTTTCTCAATTCTCAGTACTAATTCTGCAGCCACACCTTACCTTGCGTCAACCTCCCATTTGTTTCATCTGGTTTTAGGGAGCTAGTTTGCTCAGCGTAGAGAGCATGGGACTTAGAACCAAGACCACCTGCCTCAGGCACTAGTTATGTGACCTTGGCCAAATCATATCTTAGTTTCCTCATCTGTAAAATATAATACACTTATGTCACAAGCTTGTGTGAGGATCAAATGAGTTAACATATATAAAGCACTTTGCAAACCTTGAAAGACTATATAAATGCTAACTCTCGCCATCATGATCATTTCACCAATTTGTCTCACCTAATAATCCTTTTTAGCAGTTTCTTTTACCTATAATTGTCCCTGTTATCATTTCTTATTTATCTCATGTGGTCATGATAGCATTGTTTTACTTAGACCAAGCTGGTTTCCCATTAAGAGGACAAAAAGGCCATCCTCATGATTTTGTCAGTCCTATGAGATTTTCTTTTTGCCTAAGGCATTAAAATGTCCAACCTTTAGGTAGTTGGAGTCCTGAGGTTGATGGTATTCTCGCTGCCATGTGGTAGTCTTTCAGACTCAGCATTGCTGCCATAAAGAATGGAGGGTGGAGGGAGGGAGAAAGAGAGAAATATCCTCTACCTGGAGCAACTTTTCTTCCTTGTTGATCCTTTTTTATGGCAGACTGAACTTCACTTTGCCAATTATTTTACACCCCATGAGTGCCTCATTTTGTTTCATTGCCAAACCTGAACCACTGCCCTGGCCTGATTAGACCTGTCTCAGAGCACCTCGCTTTTCAAAACTGCCTTCTCTTTTTCTTTCTCTATTCTGTCTTCACGTTCTGCTCTATAATAATTCCTCTTGATATTCTTTGATCTTTTATGACCTCTTTAATTATTCTTGATCCTTCTCTTTCAGCCCACATTTGTGTTTACAGAGAATACTCCTTCAAGTTTTTCTCACTTGTCTTTGAATTTTCCTCCCTAAATTCAACCTTTGGCAGACAACTTTCTCCCCCACTAACCCTGAGGTTCTCTTTGTTGTTCATCTCCCTTAGCATGTCTTGAATAGTGGACAGGGATTGAAGCTACAAGGGTTGTATCTCTGCTTAGGTCTGAGAAGGGGGCATGGGAATTTGGAGTTGGCTTAAGTGCATTAAAATATGGGCTATCCCTTTCTTTTTCTGCTCAATTCAATTCTGATCTATCAGAACTGGGTGAGGTTTGATAAGGATAAGGTTTGATAGCCTGTTTCCTGATGCTGACATGAATTCATGTAACTTCAAAGACAAACCATGACAAATCTAGCATAAAAAGTTAGGGTCAGAATATCTCACACACTAACAAAAACAAAGAGAGTGCCATCAGTGTAGCACATGCTTGGTAACATACAAGAATAAAGGATGCTGCTTTGGTTAAAATACTCTAGTTAGAGCCATAATGCTACATCACATTGTGTCTATCCTCCTCTAGTCAAGATATCACCATACTAAAATCTTCCTGTGTTTTAGAGATTTAGGGTTTGGAGGTAATCTCTAGATGGTGTTCTGGCCAGGCTTGTGTGCCCCACTTCCTGGTCTACCAGTCAGATGCTTGTGATATATAATGCCAGGTTTTGTAACTCATTGTGGGGCTCTTAATGCAAAAAGGTGACCATAAGGAGGAGTGTAACCAGGAACATTAGAGCTATATCATACATGATGACATTTTCTGCATAGTTACCAATGCTCATCACAGATCAGGAGGAATTGCTTTATATCATCATTCACTTAATGTTCTTTTTTTTTCAACTTAGTATTTTATTTTTCCTCAGTTACATGTAACAACATATTTTAACTTTTATTTTTCAAACTTTGAGTTCCAGATTCTCTCCCTACCTCCTTCCTCCCTTCTCATTGAGAAGGCAAGCCATTTGGGATAGGTTATACATGTGTAGTTATGCAAAACACATCCATAATAGTGGGGCAACTAGGTGGTACACACTCTTTCTGAGGCTACACTCTGCTTTTTCCCCCATTCAAGTCTTGGGTAAATCAGTTCAGTTGTATTCTCTGCTTTTAAGTCCTTTGCTCCCGCATGCTGTTGCCAGTCTCATCCTGCCAGATCCCAACTTTGGATTACTTCCAGCACCTATTGCCTTTTCATGTGTTGCTGCAGGAAGCTAGGGAAATCATGAAACTTACTGTATACACTGCAAATTTATATTATATAATATCAACTCAATCTTTTACTGCAGCTAGGCAGTCATTTTACACTTCCCTAATTAATTCACTATTCCACTCACCACTGACTTTCCCTTCTCTTCAAGCATTCCATGGCACAACCAACCACAACCTTTTCAATAGAAGACCTGTCCTCATACTTTGCTAAAAAAGTTGAGGCCATTCACCAAGCATTCCCTCTTCACATCACTCAGATGCCTTCTTTTATTTTTTTGAATTTTATTTTCCCCAATTCTATGTAAAAGCAGCTTTTGACATTGATTTTTAAAAATTTTTGAGTTCCAAATTCTCTTCCTCCCTTCCTATCCTTCCCCTTCCCTGAGACAGTAATCAGTTTGATATGTTATACATGTGCAGTCATGTAAAACATTTCCATATTAGTCATGTTGTAAAAGAAAACACAGACCAAAGGCCCCCCTCAAAAAATAAAGTGAAAAATAGTGCATTTACCCTTCACCAGTTCTTTCTCTGGAGGTGAATAGCATTTTTCATCATACTTCCTTGGGAATTGTCTTGGATCATTTTATTGATCAGAACAGCTAAATTATTCACAGTTGATCATCATACAATATTGTTCTTATCGTATGCAATGTTCTCCAGGTTTTACTTATTTCATTTTGCATGTAAGTCTTTCCAAGTTTTTCTGAAAGTATCCTACTCGTTATTTCTTATAGCATAATACTATTCCATCATTGTTTCTAATAAAAGATGTAAGTTCATGAGTTGAATTATATTTTCTAATAACATATGCTTTTATTGTTGCTGTTTAATCTGTCCAACTCTCTGTGATCCTATTTGGAACTTTCTTGGCAATGATACTGGAGTGATTTGCCATTTTTCTTTCCAGCTCATTTTACAGATGAGCAAACTGAGGCAAACAGGGTGAAGTGACTTGCCCAGGGTCAAGCCAGTGAGTATCTGAGGTCAAGCTTCCCCTAGCCAGCAGCAGGGCTTGATAACATTTGTTAATTGACTGATCCTTATAATAAAGCTAGTACAGTTAAGTACTGGAAGTTTTATTATTCCTACAAGTGAAGAAACAAGTGGAAGATGTTGTGACTTCCTCATAGTCAAACTTGATGTAAGCCACAAGGCCAGCGTTCAGACTCAGGTTTTCTGAGCTTGCAATGAGTGCTCTTCATTCATAGGATAGGAACGTAGTATAGAGATGCAATATGCTGTTTCAGCCATCCTCCTTCTGCCATTTATTACCAGTCTTACCTTAGGCAAGTCCCTTAACCTCTCTAACCTTCAATTTCCTGATTTGTATGTAAAATGAAGTGTTTGAACTAGATGACCTCTAAGGTCCTTCCAACTTTAAGATCATGATCCTCTGACTTGTATTTCTGATTTTTTCTTTTTTTTGCTTGTAGATGGTAAAAGCAATACAAGTTCTACGTATACATTTACTCGAGCTTGAAAAGGTTAATGAACTCTGTAAAGATTTCTGCAGTCGCTATATTGCTTGTCTGAAAACTAAAATGAACAGTGAAACTTTGTTGAGTGGAGAACCAGGAAGTCCTTATTCCCCTGTGCAACCCCAGGTATAGTTAAAGCTAATTCGAATGGGATTTCATATTAACTTGTACCAGTCAGATGTGATATGGAAAGAATCTTTGTGGTTTATTTACTTGTGATATTGCTGTCTTTGTAAGTTCACATTATTTTTGGAAGAATAAAGTAGATTAATTCATTGATATGCAGCATTAACTACAAAGATGTGTCTCATTGCCTTGTTTTTTTGAATATTCTTGACACCAAAGCACGTGAATGTTTTTATGTCAGGAATAAAAGGGACAACATTAAGTACTTTTAAAGTACCAGTGGTCTGCCAGATGGTGATCTTTAAAGAGGTGAGTTGGATTTGAAGTGATAAGAATTATAGTGGTATTGATAGACTAAAGATCTCTAAAGTGATATTATAGGAATCTATAGTGATATTAAGGACAAGGAAACAACTTAGGAAAAAGCTACTTTAGTCTATAAGTCAGTAATTACTTTTATAAAAAAGTAACCTGGAAGAAACAGGGCACTAGATGTCATTCTAGTTTTACATTTTACACTCAAGGCAAAAGACAAGAAATTCAACTAATATTTGGGATTTAGGACATGAAAAAAAACCACTAGCCTTTATCTTAGTGCTGGTAGAAATTCAGCTTCATGTCCCAATTTATAGCAATAATTGGTTATAATGATGACTTTAAATCATCTAAGAAAGGGTGTGTGTGTGTGCGGCGCGTGTGATAATATAGACCTTTCCATCAGAAGGAGTTAGAAAAAAGGGCTAGAATTTTAAAGGGTTAGACTTTCCATTATTCCTCAAGCATTCTTAGATATGGCTTTATCATGCTTTCTGATAAAAAGATTTTATATCTTCTGAAAGCTCCAAGTTAAAGAGCACTAGACTTTATCTGAGAACACCACTTTACTTGCCATTTTTCTTCCGTAGCTTGTAGACTCTCCTCATTAGAGACACAAGTAAGTTCAGCAGTGTCACTCTAGTTGTACTGACTGCGAGCTCTCCCCAGGCTCTAGAGTGGCTCCCGCTTTCCTTTGAAATATTCTGACGGTGTCTTTCAGATAGAGAATCCTTGCCACTGCTGAGGCTTGAAGGATAATTTTGGACTTCCTTGGGTATTTGAGCTATTCTAGAGGACTTCTGGTTGACTTGATTCAATTCTAAGGACATCTATTGGGCAGTTCAGAATTCTGAAGGTCTCAGAAATGTTTCTGACTTTATGTAGTCTCAATCTCTAGGCTAGAAATGCATTCTCTCTAATATATGAGATGATTCTTCTGGGCTTTTTCTGGTCCAAATTCGTACCCTAAGTAGTTATCTAGAGACTTTCAATGAGCCTGCATAGTATGACATTAGTACTTGGGATCCTGGGTCTCAAATGTCTCTATGGTAGGGTAGGTATGGAGGGTACAATATTAGTAAGCAAATGGTCATTAAAAATTTAACTGATACTTAAGCTAATTTTTAATAGCTTAAGCTACTTCTAATGTTTGCAAATTAGTTTTATCAGAAGAAAAATTGTTAAGCTCCATTTATTATATGACTCTAGTCTCTCCACTCTGGGAAATGTTGGCAATA
Organism: Potorous gilbertii; assembly: GCA_028658325.1. Lineage (NCBI taxonomy): Eukaryota > Metazoa > Chordata > Mammalia > Diprotodontia > Potoroidae > Potorous > Potorous gilbertii. The sequence continues at coordinate 345,515,231 of CM053771.1, read as the reverse complement.
GGCACTATGAGTAGAAATAATTTATTAAGAAGTATATGACCCTAATTTTTTTTTAACATGAAGACCCAGAGCTAGACATTTGACACACTGATGGTTACTATACATTTAAAACATAGTAAAGGAGATTAAGCTTTCAGATTTACATTAAAATTAAGTTTAAGATTTAGTCAATTAAGTTTTCATTTTAGTTTTTAAAATTTAATTCACCAGACAAATATCTAGGGCAACTTTTATTATGCCTTTTTTTACAGTGCTACATATTTTTTGTTTTTTGGATTTTTTCATTGTATGAGTATTCCTACGATTTTATTTCCCTGTCAAAAATATATATTCTTTGGGACTTTTTAGTCCATAGCTAGTATTAATCCAGTCTCTTTCAATATGGTATATTTGAACCTCTTCTGGTTGGCGTATAGGACTAACCATGTTTCACCTTTTATGTGACAAAGATTATGTTTTGTTCTTGTGATGAGTTAGCCTGTGATTTTTCTGTTTAGTATTTAAAGTTCTTTTACTGACAGTGTCTCAAGGATGTGAAGTATGCTAACTGCAAATAACTTTTACTATAAGCAAAAAGGAATCTTTTAGAGTGCTGACTTTTTAAATGTTTGTGCCTTTGGAGGCCCATACACTTATTGTATTTAGGGAAATCACTCGAAACATTTTCAGAATTCTTTTGGATTGCCTTTCATTTTAGAATATCATTAGTAGTGGAGTGGTAGCAAATCTTTTTATTATTGAAGGTAGATCTGGTTTTCAGAAATATCCCTAGACTTTGGAGGGAGGGATAGGGTCCTAGAGTAGTAGATTTTTTTTGCACAGCTACCAAACTGTAAATGGTGGCTATATCAAAAAAGGAATTTATTTTTAAATGTATACATATGTATAACAGTCCTCATTGCTTTTTAAAACCTATATAAAAATGGTTCAATCTGTTTTCATATTAACTATTATCTTTCAATTGTTGCCAAAATAAGTGCTTTTTGAAGCTAATGTCGTATTGGCTACTATATTTCATGGTCAGTAAATTTTGAATTTGTGTTTGTGTCATGATATTTATTACTTGCTTTATCATTTTTATTAACAAGTTTATTAGTATTTGTTTTAATAAGTGCCTCTTTCCATTGTTAATGACATGAATATGCTACTTTTTCATTTGGTAAATCTTTTTCTTGAATAATAATTGCATTTTTACCTTATTACTTTTAGCAAATTCAAAGTGCCATCACAGGCACACTCAGTCCCCAAGGGATAGTGGTGCCAGCCTCAGCATTACAACAAGGAAATGTAACTATGGCAACAGTGGCAGGTATGACACTGAGAAAAAGGGTGTTTTTAACATTATATAACTAAGAAATAAAATGAATTCTTTTTTTGTTAATAACTTTTCATTTGTAGTTCCAGATGTAGCATAACTGAAATGAATGCTTTACCTCTTGTGCTTGTTGTTTATCAAATATACTTTATGCAAAATGATTTTTTCAACTAATCAGAATCTGAAAATCCTTAAGGTTGCTGTAATTCTCAAAAATATTATATAGCAGAAACTATCCACCATTTTCAAATCATTTAATTCATAGAGGTATGGTATTGCAAGCTAACTTCCGTGTCAAGGAAGAGTCTGAAGTTCAATCTTCCCTCTTATTTTCTGGCTTTGTGACTTTGACTTTCCCAACTGAGTTGCAGTTCTCCATTGACAGAAGGAATTCCCTTATTAGGAGCTCCTCATACCAATGAAATAACAAGTCTAGTTTTAAAAAAAGATTTCTATCTGTATTATTCTGTTGATATCATTTGGGATTCAAATATGAACTGAATTGCTGCCACATCTTAGGAAATACAGTTAAATTAAAATTCATGACTTTAACATTAAGAATACTGTGAATATTTTAATAGCACAGCCAAAATAGATGCAGAAAGGCCGACTTATTCTATTCTGTTTCAAGTATTTGAAGTAGTGATTATAGCTAACTTAAACTCCTTCATCCAGGATGATAGTGATTTTACTTTTGTAGTTTTATACTCAGTAGGTTGATTGATAGTCATAGGCCTATTTTGCAGCTTGCTTTGTTGCAGCAGCGCTTACTTCTAGAGATAATAAGGACAGAATAGGTAGAAAAAGAAGTTGGAAAAAAAGAAAAAATTTGGGAGAATAGTAATCAAGATCATACAGGAAAACAGTTCACCTAGACTCCCTCTCGTCATTGTCAATCATTTCCTCAGCCAGTTGGAGACAGTGGAAAGAGCCCATTTTTCAAAGTTAAATTTCATTCCAGTCTTAGCTCTGCTTCTTACTGGTCATGTGGTCTTAGGCAATTCGCTTCAACTTCTAAAATGTACAATGTACAGGAAAGGAGGATTTCTCGGGGAAGACTCATGTTGTGCAGGGTTTTATTTATTAAGTCATATTGGAAATAAGACTTGCCTCCACCCTCCTCAGTTCTCAGTTTGTGATAGCTGAACGTTTGCAATATTTTGTATTTTCAAGGAATTACAAAACCGATGGGAAAAAAAGGTGTTTTGTGGATTTTCTGTGAGAAAGGTCACATGATCAGGGTTTAATCTTCTACCTGAGTACCTTCTATGTGTAATTGGGTAGTTCCTATTCAATAAGTAGTTTTGTTAAATTACTTGATTTTAATTTAATTTTCATTTTAAGTGATCTATTACTTAGCATTTTCCTGATATATTAGCATTGATCAATATAAAAGGCTGCTTTGCATTATAAATAGGTATTTAGGCAGTAGCAAAGCAAATCTTGTAAACATGCAGACTTAACATTTTTTTTTCCTTTTTAAGGTGGCACAGTATATCAGCCTGTTACAGTGGTCACTCCACAAGGTCAGGTTGTGACACAGGCATTGTCACCTGGAACCATTAGGATCCAAAATTCCCAGGTGGGTTTAATTCTCATGAAAGGATGTGAAGTTGGTTTGATTTTTGGCTGGTGTGAGTAGAATGTCCAAGGATTTAAGTAGTGATTAGTGTTAAATTGGACTGAATTTCATGTAAGTAATCTCTGTGGTGAATATTAATTGGAAAATAGTGCTGATGAGATTTCAGTTCATGCAGCCTGGCATTTTAAGGAGCAGCTGTGACACTCCAACTTTTAAATCAACTTTTAAAGCCATTACTAGTATAAATAAGAGAATTGAACAGACTATAGTAAATAAATGTCTTTATTTTTGATGATTACTTTCTCCTAAGGAAATATTGATGATGGAAAGCTACTTTACAATGAAGTGATATTTTTGAATAGTTTTTAGTTTTGATAAAGATTAAAAGTTTGTAGTTTTCAATTTCTTGTATTAGAAACACTTGTCTTTTGTATGTGTAAGAGGTAAAATGGCATAATGTATGGAGAGCTAGCCTTGGAGTCAAGAATGCCTTGGTTCAAATCCTGTCTCAGACACAGATTGGCTAGGAAAATCATTTAATGTCCAGTGCCCCAGACAACTCTCAAAGACTATTAAGTTACAGAGAAGGTGCCAGTCCACACATCAGAAGAATTCCTCTGGTGGTGTTCCTTGCAATGATGAAATTGCAGGTCCAGTCTCTCCCCATAATGTTTCATGTAAGACATATGTCTGTAAACACACAGAGTAATTACTCTTATTACAAACCTCTTATTTTAAATTCCAGAGTTTATGAATATTTATGTTTGACCATATATAAAATTCTCCGATTGGTTAAGAATCTAGTTTTAGGATAATGAGAAAGAACCCATAAGAGAAAAATGACATGAAGTAGAAATTATATTGCAAGAGTAGTTAAAAAAATGAATGTAGGCACATTTGTTACATTGTTTAAAAGGAAGTTTATAGCTATCATTTGCAGGAATTCGCTAAGGTAAAACATGTTCTCATTGTATTGAATGAAAATTTAAAATCAGCTATCTCATATAGTAACTATCTTGTAGTAGCTGTCACACAGTTAGCTAATAGTATTGGAAAAGGTAAATTTTTCAATTGATTGAATCTTTTAAAATTTTAACAAACATGTTTCTCTGTCTTCTTAAATAGTGTACATTTAACCCTTTTTTGGCTCCCTCATAGCTAAGTTGCCTAATTCTCTATAGACAAAGGTCTATTTTGCCTTTGTTCACTCTCAAGTCCTTATTGGCTTTCAGGGGAAAGGTAAAGGTGTAGTTGAGAGAAATATCCTGGGAGTAATTTGTCTGCATTTGGTACTTTTTGTGTTTGCTCCATAGCTCCCAGTAAAGCAGGGTTAGAGATGAAAATGTTGCCCTGTGGTTGTGCTGGGATTAGGGCGAGCAGTAATATACCATCAGCACCTTTCCTTTCCTTGCAATGGCTGTAATTAAGGACACTCCATTTAAATCAGCTGGTGGTGATGAGGATCAAAACCACCACTGCACAAAAGCCAGTCCCTTTAGCAAGTGGCCAACAACTTGAGTTGCTTTTAAGATGTCCCATTCCTGTGTTTGATAAGGCAAATGAAAAGGCCAGGTGATTTTGTGTGATTTGGCCCAATCTTGCATAGCTCTGTAGATGAAATATGTATGTAGTTACCCTAAGAAAGGGCCAACAGAAAGGACAAAATAAAAACTATCACATGATATAAAACACTTGCCCGTCCAAACCATGTGAATCTTCCAGCGGATGTGACTCTTCTGGTGGATGAGCTGGGCCAAAGAAAGCTGACAGCTTAGTATATCTAGGGTATTTCATCACAGGATAAAGGAAGGAGATGATCCTCTGTCCACTTGAGTCCTGCCACCATGGCCAGGACAGAGATTGACCAAACGAGAAAAGGCAATGTCAAGACTGAGGTTTTCCAGAGCATCATTCTATTCCCTGAAGGAATATGGCAGGGACAGGGGTAGGTTCTAATGGTGACATTGATCTACCTAAGTACCTAAATTGCATGCTTCATCAACAGAGTTCTGCCATTAGCCTTACTCCCATAGGGGAGACCTTCTTGATAGTCTATCTATTGAGCATCCAGGTTTCTGACCATTTATGAGGTCCATAGAGTCCAATAATCCTTGTAACTGACAACTCTCTCCTTCCCCGTTTTCAAATAAGGTAGCCTTACGAGCTATTTAGGTGGGCTAGAGTCTTCTCACTAGGAGAACTACTTCTTAGAGACTCAGCTAGAAACTATGTTGAATGTAATAGAGAACCAGAGGAGCCAGTCTCCCTGAGAAGGTCTGAAGTGTCCAAATCTTCATAAGGAGGCATCCAAGTGGCTAGAGCTGATAGTGGTAAGGAAAAGGACTCCATGAAGTCATCTTCTCAGGAATAAGTTCTCAATTAGCAACTATTTTGTGGAGAGTGCTGATGCTCATGGCCTCCCTGGTTACCCTTTCCAGTATTAGCTATATCTTCACATACTCCTCAGCTTACCTTGCTTCCCATTACCACTTCAAGGTTCTTCCCCTTCTTCCATCACTCAGTAACCACTCTTCCTTTGAGGTTCATACTATTCATCTCTACCACCTAATCAAAATCCTGGTAGCTGTTGCTACAGACCCACAAGTGACTCCCCTTCCTTCCTCATTGAGTTCAATACTTGACTTACAATTTTTCACTCCTCTCCAATTCCTACCCTCATACTAGAGAACTTCAACCATTGTTTTGATTCTCCCTCATCACTTAGTTCCTCAATCTGTTTACCTCCACCCCACCTCAGCCACACACAAAGATGGTCATACACTTGGTCTTATTATTGCCTACAAATGTACCACCATCATAAATTCCAATTCTTTGACCCTAAATCTCTCCCAGGCCATCTTTTCTGCACTAGCCACTCTTCTCTTTTCTTCGTCTTGATGTCTTGGTGAACCAGTTCAACTTTACACTGCTGTCCGCTCTTGAATCTCTTGTACCCTTAGATTGCTAATTGTGCCTAGCCAAGTCTCAGCCTTGAATGCCTTCCTATACACATGCTGATGAATGAAGGTAGAAAAAAATCATGCAACCATTCTGACTGGGCCCACTTACAAATTTATGTTATACAACCTCAACCGAACTTTACTGGTTTCTAGGCAATCCTCCTTTATCAACTCACTATCCCCCTCTCCACAGAGACTCTTCCAAACCTTTTCATCCTTCTTCAAACATTTCATGACTCACCTAGGGGCAGCTAGGTGATGCAGCGGATAGAGCACCAGTGCAGGAATCAGGAGGACCGGAGTTCAAATCTCACCTCAGACACTTGACACTCACTAGCTGTGTGACCTTGGGCAAGTCACTTAACCCCAATTGCCTCATCCTGGGTCATCTCCAGTCATCTTGATGAATATCTGGTCACTGGATCCAGATGGCTCTGGAGAAGTGAGGCTGGTGACCTTCACAGCCCTCGCTCACTCAAAACAAAGTCAAGTGCAAGTCATGTCATTATTTCTCTGATGGCATGGTCTTCTTCAGCAACGAAGGATGAACATGTGACTCACTTCCTGTCTCTTTTTTTAATCTCTTACAGTCTAACTTCCAGTCTTACCATTACACTGAAACCACTTATTATAAAGCCGCTAATGGTCTTTTAGTTGCCAAATCCAGTGGCCTTTTTTCAGTCCTCTTTCTTCCTGACATCTCTGCAGCCTTTGACACTGTTGATCTCTCTCCTCCTTGGTACTCTCTTCTCTCTAGGTTTTTGGTGCCACCACTCTTTCCTGGTTCTTCTACTATTTGACTACTCCTCTGTCCTTTGCTAGATCCTCATCCAGATCATGTCCTCTAACAATAGGTGGCCCTCAGGGTCCTCACTTGGGTCCTCTCTTCTCCTATATTATTTCACGTGGTGATCTCATCAGTCTCCATTGATTTAATCACCATCTCTGTGTTAGTGATTATCACATCACCCCTTCTTGCTCCAGTCTCTCTATTGACCTCCAGTTTTGCATCTCCAGCTGCTTTTCAGACATGTCTAGTAGACGTCTTAAACTCAATGTGTTAAAAATCAAACTCATTATTCTCACTAAATCCTACCCCCTTGCCTTACTTTCCCTATTACTATAGTAGAGAGTAACATCATCCACCCAGTCTTCTGGGCTCATAACCTATGAGCTATCCTAGATCCCTCACTGTCTCTCACCCTCTCATGTATCCAAGCTATTGCCAAGGCTTATCAATTTCACTTTTGCAACATCTCTGGAGTATGCCCCCTCCTCTTCTTGGACACTGCCACCATTCTGGTGTATATCCTTATCACCTCATACCTTGATTATTGCCATAGCTGGTGGGTCTGCCTGCCTCAGATTTCTCCTCACTTCTGTCCATCCTCCAAATCACTTACAGTGATTTTCCTGAAGTACAGGTCCAACCATGTCTCCCCCTGTTCACCAAACTCCAGTGGCAACCTGGCATCTCTAGGGTAAAATATAAAATCCTCTGGTGTTCAAAGTTCTTTGTAATCTACCTCTTCTACCTGTCTAGTCTTCTTATGCTTGACAGTAGCCTGCCCTGTCCTCCCCAAGCCCCCCATGTACTCTTCAATCCAGTGACACTAGCCATCTTGCTCTTCCTTAAACAAAACATTCCATCCTCTGACTCCTAGCATTTTCACTGTCTGTCCTTCATTCCTGGAGTGGTTTTTTCCTCATCTTTGCCTCCTGGCTTCCCTGACATTCTTCAAATCCCACCTTTTTCCCAACTTCTCTTAATTCTAGTACCTTCTCTTTGTAGGTCATCTCCATTATCCCGTATATAGCTTATTTGTGCATAAGTGTTTACATGTTGTTCTCTCCTTTAAATGGTGATCTCCTCACGGGCAAAGATTGTCCTTTATCTTTCTTTGAATCCCTAGCACTAAGCACAGTGCCTGGCACATAGTAGATACTTAGTAAATGTTTATTGACTGACTGAAATTTGGGGAATCAAATTTGCTTCTTAATATTAGTATCTCTAATTTGCCTTGCTTATAATAAACAAGCTTTATGTACTTGAGTATAGCTATCTGAGGCTAAGGGTTTTATTTCTCTCTCCTTTCTGGAATCTTATCTTTGACACTCTCAATGAAGCTTAGCTTGATTGATATATGTAAGCAGTTTTCAACCTTTTCAACATAAAGCCCTTTTGTTTAGATTTTATAAGACTCTTGGCAAATGTATTCTTTTTAGCCTGTGTGAATTATTCTCCATCCCCAGTCAGGGGACTTAGTTTTTCTGTGTTTTAGATCATGACTTAGAAATAAAATTCCTTTTTGGATGTTATCTTCTTTCTTTTTAAATGTTTATTCTTGCTTTTTTTTTATTATGGAACATATTCATTTTCAACTTCTTCCTTTTTCCAGCAAAACATCCCTTTAACAAAGATTAAAAAATGAAATACAAAAAGTTCAGCAAAATTAGCCAGCGTAGCTGTGTCTGATATTATGTGAATTTCACACTCTAGGTCCCTCTCCATGTGCAAAGGAGAGAGCTTGGTTATACAATTACATAACATTCGGTATTATTTTATACTGTTTATGTCGTAGTCATTCTGTCGGTTCTGCTTACTTCATTCTATTTTCATATTTATGCCTCTTCGTTCTTAATTTTTGTCATTTCTATTCACTGACCATAGTTAAATATTTGCTACACAAAAAGTGCTCCTGTGAATTTTATTGTATATATGATGTTTATTTCTTTCACTTGTCCTCATAAACCTAACAGTCATTTCTAGATTCTTTTTGACCAGAACGTGGGCAGTAAGTATACATTTTCTTAAGCCTCAGAAAGTACTCTGTCATGGTATGGATATGTGTTCTGGTAAAAATGAATGAATGATGAATGAACGAATGAATCAAAAGTGCCTACTATAGGTACAACATAATTTTTCAAAACGTCTACTGTTTTTAGAACAACAAATATCTGCCTGTTCTTTTAACAATAACTTCTTAGTCATTACCTCTTATTTCTTCTGTTTGTACGGAATACCTGTGCTATTCACCTGATAGCCTGCAGGGGTAGGGAACCTATGGTCTCAAAGTCATATGTGGTCCTCTGAGTCCTCGAGTGCAGCTCTTTGACTGAATCCAAACTTCATAAAACAAATCCTCTTAATAAAAGGATTTGTTCTATAAAGCTTGGACTCAGTCAAAAGGCTGCACTCAAGGACTTAGAGGTCACATGTGGCCTCAAAGCTGTGGATTCCTCACCCTTGCCATTAATCCATATCATCATTCCTTGAAGGACAAGCACTTGCTTCCTCCTCTAAGGGTCCAGCTCCTCCTCCTTAGCTCCAGGTGTTCAGTGATCCTTCTTTTTCTCTTCAGTGTCTCCTCCTTCAGCATGCCAGTGTTCAGGTCCTTTTTCTTTTTCACCGCTTCCTTTTCACGTGGAAGAAGAACTTCAGTTTTCACATTCTCCTTTCTCTCCCCACCCCACATGTATTTGTACAGATATCTGTTGTACTCTCTGATCATGTGAGATAATTTTACCTAATTGTCTCCCAGCCTCCCAGCATGCCAGTGTTCAGGTCCTTTTTCACCTCTTCCTTTTCACGTGGAAGAACTTCAGTTTTCACATTCTCCTTTCTCTCCCCACCCCACATGTATTTGTACAGATGTCTGTTGTACTCACTGATCATGTGAGATAATTCCACCTAATAGTCCTTTCCTCTCCGCACCATCCCCACCTCATGCCCCTCGTGTATTCCTCCTCCCCTCATTCAGATCATCAAGATCTATGACAGAGGTACCCCCTAATGTGCCACCTCTATGAACCTTGATAATGATAGGATTCAGAGGAGATGCAAGCTCATCTTTCCCATATTTAAATGTAATCAGTCTATCCTTATTTAACTCTTTATCATTGTTTAATCATATTCATTTTTACATATTTTTCTTTACTTCTATGTTTGATCTTCAGAGTTTGTCCATAGCTCTGGTCTTTTCATCAGAAATTCTTGGAAGTCTTCTATTTCATTAAAGGATCATTCCTCCCACCCCCACCGTGGCATTATATTTGGTTTGCTAGGTAAGCTATTTTGGACCTCTAAACCTTTGCTTTCTGGAATATTGTATTCCAAGTTCTCCATTTGTTTAAAGTCATGACTGCTAACTCATGTGTGATCATAACCAAGGCTCCTCAGTCATTGAAATCTTTCTTTCTGACAGTATGTTTTCTTTGACCTAGAAGCTCTGAATTTTGACTGTGGTATTCCTGGTATTTCTGGGGTTTCAGGAAGTCACTGGTGAACTCTTTCTATTGATCCTGTATTCTGTGGATCTTGGAGGTTTGGCAGTTTTCTTTTAAGATTTCTTGAAGCAAGATGCCTCGGCTCTCTTTTTTAACAATGGCATTCAGATAGTCCAAAGATTCTTAAATTGTTTTCTCCTCTGTTTGTCTTCTAGATCAGTTGCTTTTGTTTGAGACACCTTACATTTTCTTCTATTTTTTTCAGCCTTTTCACTTTATTTTGGCATTTCTTGTTGCCTCTGGGAATTACTGGCTTCTAATTTGTCCATTCAAATTTTCAGGGAGTTTGTTGCTTGGTCAAGGTTTTATATTTTTTGTGTCAGACTGGTAACTCTTAAAAATTTTTTTTTCCATAGCTATCATTTCTTTTCCAGTTTTTTTCCTCAAACATTCTCATTGCATTTATTAAAGAAAAAAAACATTTTTAAACTCTCTTTTTTTTTTTAACTCTTACCTCATCTTTTCTGGGAATTCTCTTTGAGTTCATGCCCAAGTTATGTTTTCCTTTCAAACTTTGCTTGTAAATGTTTTTGAATCATTCTTTTCTTCTCTTTTTGTGTTTTGAGCATACCTGCCACCATAGTAACTCATTATGGTGGAGGGGCTTATTTGTTCGTTTTTCCAGCCTACTTCTTGACTTGGGACTCAGTGCTGGTCTTGGTGGAAGGTAGATCTAGGCTGGTCCTGTTACTGCTTTCTTGGAGTGTTGAGTATTGTGTTATAGGATCTCAAGGACAGGCATTAAAAACACAAGTTTTTAATGCGTCCAAAGGGGTCCAATCCATTGCAAAATCTTACTGCTCTCTTCCCCATCCTACTTTCCCCTCTCCTTCCCCCAAATCAAGTCTGAGCTTTGCAAGGTCTTGACAAAAGTAGACTGCTGTGGGATCCACCTTATATAAACCAGCTAGAAAGCTCTGTTGATTTATAGTGGCAGGATTGTAGGCTCCTCTTTGGTCTAGGATTCCTGCCTTAGTGAGCTACAGGTGAGCTTGACGCTGGGAGCGAGACCCCGCTCTGCTCTGCACCTCTCCACTGAGCCACATTACTGCGGCCAGCTTATGAATTTCCTCCTTTCTCCAGACACAGCATAGAGTCTCCCTGCATGGTAATACTATTCTCCTGTACAGTTCCCTTTCTCAGTGTACCCTGGATCTCTGACTGGGAAATTGGTAGGTGACAAAGCTGTCTGTTCACACCTGTCTCTGTCTGGTGCCCCAGTACAGATCTGGGAGTGCCCTGGTCTGAGCCTGGGACCTCCTTTTGCTTTAGTTCACAGCCACTCCCTGTTACTGGAATGCTGCACATGGCATGCTTCTGTCTTGACCTATACCCAGTGTCCCCAGGCTTCATCTTTTTCCGCCTGCTGGGCTGGACAGATGACTTAGTGTGGCTTTTCCTGGATTTCCTCACCATGATTCTGTGTGTTTGTGTGTGTGTGTGTGTGTGTGTGTGTGTGTGTGTGTGTGTGTGTGTGTGTGCGTGTGTGTGTGTGTGTGTGTGTGTGTGTTTAAAAAATATCCAGACACCAATAGTGAAGTGGTCCAAAGATTAAAACAGTTTTCAAGAGAATTGCCAAGTATCAACAATTATATGAAAGAAAACTCCCAGTCACTAATAATAAGAAACATACAAATCAAAACAACACTGAAGATGTGAGGGCACCAGCAAATTGAGAAAAATGACAAAAGATGAGAAGAGTCAATGTTGGAAGAGTTTGGGGCAGACAGGCACATTGGCACATTGTTGCTAGAGCTATGAATCAGTACCACGCACACATATATGTATACATATGTTAATTGTTTATATATCTTGAATACCAAAGCTTTGTCAGAGAAATTTGATACCAGTATTTTATTTCCCATTCTTTTCTTAAATGCATTAATTTTGTTTGTGCAGAAGGTTTCCTGTTTCATGTAATCAAAGGTTTCCATTCTACCTTTGGTTTTTGCCTCTCTCTCTTGTTTAGTTAAGAATACATTTCCTACCCCAAACTTTTTTTTTATTTTATTTGTTTTCAGTGTTCTACAGTCACTTCCATGTAACTTAGATTTCTTTCCCCCTCAGTCTCTCCTCCCTCCCTGAGAAGGCATGCATTTTTATATAGGTTCTACACATAACATTCCTATTAAATACATTTTCACCTTAGTCATGTTACATAGAAGAATTAAAATGAATGGGAAAAATCATAAAGCAAACCAAAATATAATACAAAAGAAAATGATCTGAGACATTCTGCAATCCAATTCCATATTTCTTTTTCTGGATGTGAAAGGCATTTAGCTGTAAGAGACCTTTGGGAATTTTTTAAATCCTTGCATTGCAATGAAGTTCTAAAGTCTACCAGAAAAAAATCCTGATCCCTAGAGGTGTAGACCTTAAAATTGTCTGTGCTTCCTCCCACAATGGAGAATCCACTTTTCAGTAGCTGAAATCTCTGCCCCAGTTGCTTCTTGTGGGGACAGACCTGGCCTCATTTTGGTTGCCACACACACACACACACACACACACACACACACACACACACACACACACACACATACACACACATGTTCCATTGTTCTCTGGAAACGAGTGCTGAGTGAGCATATTAGGGATTAGGAATTAATCTGTGCTGTGATTCCTGAGGGTCCTTGATGTCCTAGCCTTTGGAGACAGCTGCAGTTGTTTTACCTGTTAGCCATAATTCTTATTTTGAAGAGCCCTGATGAGTTATAATCAATATAGAAATGATCTTGATATTAGATACTACCAGACTAAGGACAGAATACACAATTTCTCACTTTCTTCCCAAGAACGAAAGGGGAAGCTAGAGAGATAATTCCTAACATACGTATAGCTTAAAATCTTTACAAAAGGACTCATTAAAACCTAGGTTGTAGGTGAGATATGAGATAAAAAACACAAATGTTCATTTTTCCAGTCATCTTTAAAAATGAATAAGGAATAGTATCGTCCAGTTTTGTTTAGTGATTGTATCATTAGGAAAACAGCCAACTACCTTGTTAAAGAGGCAAAACTTACACATTTAACCCAAATTAACTTCCTCTAAAGCCACACATACGTACTTTGTTTCAACTTTTTATGTGAATCAATATTATTATCACTGTTGTAAAAGGTATTTTTGTTAAGACATGAAGCATTTCAGTTATGCAAAATAAAATTTTAAAATAAAAATAAGCTAAATAGATTTTTAAGTTTAAGGAACAGAAAATAAAATAGAAGTGTGGTGATACATACTCTACAATCCTGTAGTTTCAGAAACAGAAATCTTTAGGCCATTTGCTATAATAGAACTTAAATACTAAACTACCTCTATTTTGGGGGAAAGATGTTAGTTAATAGTAAAATTTTCCATATTGATTTCACATAGAAGATTATTTTGAAGCTGTATTGGATATTCACAATTTATTCCAGAGAAGCTATTAATGCTAACCATGTGGTTTATGAAAATTTACTTGAAAAAGTGACAGTATTTGTTTTTTGAGGTTACTTAGTTTATTGACCAAATAATAGTTTACTTTATACTTATATGAGAGATTGGCAGCTCTGATGTCTCCTAACAGATTTTCTAAAGATTTATACTTTGTTTTGTTAATACTGTTTTTCAGAAAGTTAAGGCTACATAAGACCACAGGACAGATAGTATTTGAATCTACCACATAAGCAGATAAATCAGACGAAGGCTAGTATTTGTATACTACATTTGCTGCAGTTTGAGGCATATTGAACTAAGGACAGCTTTCTGGTCTCTTAGCTTTGGCAGATTTTAGAAAGTCTCATATGCCTAATAACTTAAATATGACTGGATAAACTTCTTTTAAGAAACTTTAGTTATAAATGACATGAAATTTTTTCAGTTATTTTATTTCATTAGTTATTACTATCTGCACAGGTGACTCATCTGCTTTATAGTTAACAAATTCCTATTTTCATCACCCATATACAGCATTGCACAGAGCTGTAATTTGGGGTGGGTAAGCTAAAAAATTTAAAAATATATAAACATCATCTATCCCTTTTGCATTATAGGAAAAGTAATTACTACAATTATTACTAAGCTAGTTTTCCCCTTCCATATAGTATATTTTACTGGTTACTTTTAAGGCTGTATCAACCTATTGGTAGTATTGGCCTCTTTAAAAATTACACCATAAATACTCAATAAAAATTAATTATGAACGTCCTCTTCTTTGAAACAGATTCAGTAATGTTTTCAAGCAAACTACAAAAAGGGTTGCAGTTCCAGCATAGTAAGAAGTATGGCATCTTTTTCATACTGATAAATAGCATAAAATGCACATTTTTCATTATTCTCTCTTCTGTGTGTTAACATGAATGTGTTCATTTCTTTTTTTTCTATTGTACGCCCAAATCATTTGTCACTATGAAACAAACGTGTCAGTTTTCAGTTCTTATTCTTGTTGATGAATCTCCAGTGTAAGAGACATTGGAAGTCTGTACCATCTCACCTAGAAAGGACTTTTTTTTCTATTTTCTGTTTCCACCTTCCAGTTACTCAATGCCTTTTCTTCCATACCTTTTCCTCTTCTTTCTCTTTTCCTTCTTTAGAAATTTTGCAACACAGAAAACTTAACTAGCTGTGCCTCAGGGTCTTCCAGGGCATTCTTCTTCCCATCATCTGTTTCTCCTTTCAATTGGACATCTCCAGAAAGTGTGGAAAGTAGTTACATTTGGTTTAGGGACTGGGGTGGGGAATCTGCAGCCTCGAGGCCACATGAGACCTTCTAAGTTCTTGGATATGACCTTTTGACTGAGTCCAAGTTTTATGGAACAAATCCTTTTATTAAGGGGATTTGTCCTGTGAAGTTTGGATTCAGGCAAAAGGTTGCACTTGAAGACCTCGAGGGTCACACACAGGTGGCCTTGAGGCAGCAGGTTCCCTACCCCTAGACTCTAGAAGGTAGAACTGAAGCTGGTGAAGTTTACACAGATGCTTTTAGTTTGACACTTTTGTCTTTTCTCTTTATTAAACTTCAAGGATTTTTTTTTAGCTTTGAATTTAACTGTAATCTCTATTGAAGTGACAAAGTAACCTTCCCATCTTTAGTCGATTTGCAATAAGAGATTTTCTAAGGAAGATAAGACATCTGTCTTTTGGAGTTCCTTAGTACAGATGAAATCTAACTCTTGATTTTGGTCTACACAGTAATTGTTCAAAAGCTGATTTCATTACTGGCTTATTTTGTATCTTTGATGGGGTCATAGGAATCACCCCATTAAGTTTAGAGATAGGTTCTAGTGGTAGAACTAGTTTTCATGGCCTTTTTGGGTATGCTATCTCTGAGCATCTCAATAAATTATTGTCCTTGTTAGGAGGAATTGGTTTTTTTGTGGTACCTGGAGAACAGCCAACATTGAAGGCTTTTGTGTTACAGCTGCTTATTCATCCTTTTTTAAAAGTCTAGAAGAAAAAGAATTTTCTGTAATCGCTACCAACCTTCTTCTACTTTTTCATTTTGGCAGTCAGTATATTGTCATCCAAACAGCTGTCTGGAGATCTCTCTTCTATTTAGAATCTGTATTGCACAGCTTTTGCAACAAAAGCAAACCTCTTTGGTAACAATGTTTTTTTGACTACATGCCTTGATTGATATTAGTAGTCAGAGGGTCGTTGAGTAAAATTTTCTTTGTCACAATTGTCAGCAGTCTTGTATGATTCTGACATATGCCCTTTTCCCACTCATAGCAACATTATGCCTTTTTCCTGATCTGGCTCAGTTGTGTTTCTCACCATAATTTCCTGTAGCTGATTTTTCTCTCCATTGCCTCTTACTATACTGTGAGGTGAAAACAAATCATAATCTTCTGCCATCTTTACCTGTAAGATTATGTATATGAGTATACAATCTAAGCTTGCCTTGGCTGCCATCTCTCTCATCTTGGGAAAAACACAAGTATTTACTAAGGAAAGTTTCTGTCTCTTTTTTCTCCTTTCAATGATAATTTATTTATATTGGTTTCATTTCTTTAGGAAATGAGCATAGACTATTACTTGGATATGTTATTTTATTGATTTTACATTTTCAGCATCATTGCTTGTTTATATAGATCAAGTTCGAATTTGCTTCTATTATGCACTTTATTTTCTTTTTCATAGTCTTTTAATTTGAGATTAATTCTTTAATTTTAGTTTGACCTATTTGTGGTTGGATTGTACGTGGATAAGTAATACAGAGATTACTCTTAAATCATTAAAAAGGCTCCTCTTTTTCAAAAGTCACTTTTTATTCTTTGTGATACGAGGGGAGATGAGGTAAAGTATAGGCAAAGCTAAAAGAAGGGATAAGAGAAGAGAGAAAGGTACAGCTGGTGTGGGAGTGGTTAATAGAATATCATTAGAAGAATATTTGTTAACATGGAGCTTGTTTGCCACTGCCATTGAAAATACCCAGTACAAAATCCACATTTAAAAGAGATTCCCTAGATATCATGATGGCCTCCAGATGTTCTGTACTTGTGGATGACATCTTGATTGCATCCTTAGTAGAATAACCAGGTGAATGAAGAATACTGTTTATAGACTGTGTATAGAATGACAGCACAGCAATGCTGTTATCTAGGCTGATTTTTAGCTCTATGGACAGCTTGTTTTGCTGGTCCATGAATTGCATCACATAGACACTGAACCTCATTGACGGGCTGAGCCCAGAACTGAACATGAAGAACAGAGCAGATTTGCTTGCTTTTAGGATATTCTGTAAAATTGTTGAAGACGCAAACCATTTTTTTAAACAAAGGTTCATCTTATAACCCTTTGGTAAAATTTGAATGATAAAATTCTTTTGAATGTGCCTAAAGTAAAAGTAAATAGGCTATGAATATATGTAGTTAAATGTTGATTTTTTATTATGTTATGATTAAAATCCATGAGTCCTTCCTTACTAGACATGATAATTATCTGCTCAGAGGACTATTTATCTTATACCTACATTTGTTGCTTATGTGTAAATAGGTGAGGAGTTTGTTATATTATTAAGGTCCCTATATGTATTATATAATAATAATTATATTATTAAGGTCCCTATCCCTTCAGCTTGGCTGCACATAGGCTATGTTAAAAAAGATACCTGTGTTATTACAAATAGTTGTTTAAATGATAGTCATCCTTTCAGTCATAAACATTCCAAGTAATTTCTTTAACTAAAGTTTTAATGTATGTTATGCATGTAATTTTGGTTGCCTTATAACATTTTTTTCTACTTATTTAAAAGCTTCAGTTACAATTAAACCAAGATCTCAGCATCTTACATCAAGAGGATGGCTCATCTAAGAATAAAAGGGGAGTTCTGCCAAAACATGCAACAAATGTTATGAGATCTTGGCTCTTTCAGCATATCGGGGTAAGATTTTGTGATTTTGCAATCAATCTTAGAAGATTTTGGAATAGTTTTTTTGTGTGGTTTAATATGTTTCATGAAAAATGTTCTTCACAGACTACTAGGCCCAATTCTAGAAGTCAGTACTTTTAGAACACTGGTCAGTTTTGAAAAGGAATTATAAAACATAAAGATAACACCCTTAAGAAGCTAATCAGGGAAATTAGACTGACAGATAAAAAGGATGTGGGAAATTTTAAGTGCACATCGATTTGTAAAAATTAAAATAGTATACTGGATTTATTGCATAGATACTAAATAAAATGGAAAAAACATGATTGGAGCTGGGTGGGCTTAATTAGTGAAGACTGAATGGACAAGATATACACTGTTCAAGGTCTTGAAAAAGAAAGGGTAATGTATCTTTGAGAAAAGAACATTCTAGATGGAAGTATATTTTAGCATAACTAGCAGATGTGGTCAATTAGAAGGTTTGCTTAGTTGAAATGTGTAGTCTGTGACAAAAATTAATGCTCACATGCTTAATCGTTTCATGTGAATTTTCCATTTTCTCCCAAAGGGATGAGAAGTTCTCTATCGAATTATGACATACTTCTTTTGTATCCCATAGAAGATAGTACAAATTAGTAAGAGCTCAATAAATACTCACTGTTTGAAATAATGTGAATTATAAATAATATGTTCAACTTTATTGTCATGAGTTGATTATCATACTATAAAACTGTGATAATTTTCTATGTATTAAGAAAGTTTAGTTACAGAGAGGTCCACTACGCTGACAGCTTTCAACTCCTTCATTCTGTTTACCCCAGAAACAAGTGCTCTGGTTTAGTGGGATTCACTCAGGGCAGGATGGTAGGATGGGGCAGTAGGAAAAGACCAGAGTTAGGTAACTCAACTTTCTGTAGTCTAACATCCAGCTGAATTAAAAAAAAAAAAAAACTGAGGGTATGACCTTGATCCAGGAACAGAGGTCATGAGGACTCAAAAAGGGAAAGAGTTGCCCTTGGATCCTTCCAACAATCCTTGGATCCATAATCCAAGTAGCTGGATTTTCAGCTTCTCTAACATGGGGTACCCATGATTTGAGTACTCTACAGATGACTCTCTTGGCAGAAGTATGACCACACTGGAGTCTTCTTACACTGAGACACAGTGAACCCTAGAGCTGAAAGGCTCTAACTGTCTTAAGGCAAGGGTGGTCCTCGCTTTCTGCAGTGGTAATTGTGGCAAAACTCATTGTGTTTCCTGGGTCTTGTATTTCAACTACAAAGCCAATAGGATTAGGGAAGCAAAATTCTAAGGGCAAAACTTGCAGAAAACGTTGTATTTCATTCCTTCCCTCCTCCTTCCTGGAGTTGGCTTTTCATATAGGATATTAAAAGCTTCCTACCCTAAAATTTATCCCATACTTTCTTGAAATTCTACTAAAGTTTTTTTTTTTAACTGGGTTAATGTTTATTCATTTTGATGCCTTAGCTCGAAGCAGTGTGGTAATGATTGTAGTGGCAGAGGCAGAAGGGCTTTAGGGGAAATAGGAACAAGAGATTTTAGGGTGGGAGTGATAAAGACAGGTCTGGATAGTACCCGTAGTAGACAGCCACAGAAGGAAGCTTTTATTATTCATAAAGCAGAATGAGAGGATGGTGTCAGGTAGGGCACTCAGAAGAAGGAACAGTAAAATTTAGTTCAGAAAAGGAGGGGCACATAAAGACTCCAAAAGGAAAAAAAACACTTGCCACTTAAAAATTCTGTCTAGGATTGCCTCTGCCTTTCTAAACACCAGTGGGAAGAACTGACTTCATAGAGATCTGGGACCATCTTAGCTTTTCCTTTCACAAAGTGAGGTGAGTAGATCTTATGGTTCTCTCCACCTTTAGAGAATCTGAGGTGGCAACGAGAGAGAGAGAATGGGGAAGATCAGATTTCTGATCATTCATTTATCAAATATAGATTTATAGGTTTACAGCAGAGGAACCTGGAGGAAAACACCAAGAGAAAGAAAACACTGAAGATCTTTCAGTCCATCTGATGCTCTGATCTTAGGTGCTCTGCTGATAGTCCTCCTCCTCAGCCCCCATCCCCCAGACCTGACAACTTTTGGGAAGCTGCTTCTCTTCTCTTCTCTTCCAGGGCCAAAGTCTCCCAGTTCATCTTGGGTCATCTCCAGTCATCCTGATTAATATCTGGTCACTGGATTCAGATGACCCTGGAGAAGTGAGGCTGATGATTTGAACAGCCCTCCTTCACTCAAAACAAAGTCAAGTGCAAGTCATGTCATCATTTTTCTAATGACATGTTCTTCTTCGTTCAATGAAGGACAAACACAATCGGCCACATATGCCCCTCACTGCTTCTGTGTCTTTCATCTGCCAGAGTTAACTGATTCCATGGTTAAGTAGACAGAAGCCTAGGGTATATACTTTACAATGATGTCCCGTGGTGGACCAAAGAAATTTTTTCATTTTGATACCTTCGTATGATTAGCTTAGATCAGAGCAATGAGGTAGTGACCGGGTGGGAGACCTCTAATGGAAATGGCAACAAGAGACTTTAGAGTGAAGATATTTTCAGTTCTCAAAAAACAATATATATGTGTATATACATATATATATATATGTGAGTATTTTTGATTGTGTATGGTTTTGTTTTTTTAAAAAGAGCATTAATAGTAAGTAAATTAACCATTTTAAAAAGTATATTAATAATTGTAAGTCAATAGAATCCATTTATCTGAGTGTCTTACAAATAGGATCAAATTTAAGATAAAGCTGCTTCTGCATTCCCTGCTGATTACAAAAGCTACATAGCATAGAGCTGCATTTGGAACCAGGAAGGTGTAGTTTCAAGTCTACATCAGACCTATACTCACAATGTCATTCTAGGCAAATCGCTTAACCTCTCAGTCCAGTTCCCTATCTCTTCACCCTCCCATCTCCACCTCCCATCCCACCACTGCTGTCATCAGGCAGCTTTTTTGGACTCTTTTTAGAACAGTTGCAGACCTCATTGGTAATAGAAGGACTCGCCTTGTAGGCAGTTACCTATAATAATATTTTTGTACATAAATACATGCATCCATGTTAAACCAAATAGTATTATATATATTATATGTGTGTGTGTATATATATGTAATATAAAGAAAAATATATTTATTTCTTATACAAAATTGCCAGTATTGTCTGTTCTTTTATGCTATTAAAAGCTTTACATAAAAAAACCCTTCCTCCCTACTTAGTCTCTACAGTCTCAAGTACTGATTCTGTACTTTTTATTTACAGTAGAAATCATATTCAAAGGGTCAAATATGAAGTCATTAATTCCCATGTTATTTTTTCTAAGTGCACCTGACTTTCTGCCCTGTTTCTACATTCAAGTTCATCTTCTATGTTAAAATTAATGTCCTACCCTTTCCTGTGTTTCATTTTCTTCCCCCTCCCTCAGCTATAAAAGAATACATCCCTTAAAAAATTATTGGAAGAACCAGCTTCTTTGTGTGAGTCAGGTAGAGAAAATTAGTCCTTGATATTCTGTATTATAGAAAGTTGTTTTAAAATGTTATACCTAGTTAGTAATTTAAGATATACAGATTTTCTAAATGCTATTCTAAAAGCAAAATAAGCTAATGAAAAAATGGAACTATTATTTTATTAATACCACTTAATGACTGATCACCAAATAGTTCATATCCAAAGCAGGTAGGTTATTATATTTTTGATATTTAACAAAATGGTGGGTTTTTTCATCCAAACTCTAGTTGAATGTATATGGGCAGCTAGATGGTGCAGTGGATAGAGCACCAGTGCAGGAGTTAGGAGGACCTGAGTTCAAATCTCACCTCAGACACTTGATACTCATTGGCTAAGTGATCTTTGGCAAGTCACTTAACCCCAATTGCCTCATCCTGGGTCATCTCCAGTCATCCTGATGAATATCTGGTCACTGGATCCAGATGACTCTGGAGAAGAAGTGAGACTGGTG
Source organism: Potorous gilbertii (assembly GCA_028658325.1). NCBI lineage: Eukaryota > Metazoa > Chordata > Mammalia > Diprotodontia > Potoroidae > Potorous > Potorous gilbertii. The sequence continues at coordinate 345,493,745 of CM053771.1, read as the reverse complement.
ACCTGCACAGCCCTCCCTCCCTCAAAACAAAGTCAAGTGCAAGTCATGTCGTCATTTCTCTGACGGCATGGTCTTCTTTGGCAATGAAGGATGAACACAATTGAATGTATTATACCTAACTGAATGTAGCAATGTTTTCATTGGGCAGTGTTTGAAGTTTATTCCTAGTTTAGTTTTCTTTACTATCAGCAAATAGAAATATTTCTTATAATTCTTAAGACAATATAAACTTCTTACCCTGATCAGTTTACTTTAGTTTCATTTAACCACAAAAACGTTTGACCTTACTCTTACCAAACTTTCAGACAGAATAACAGACTGTAATTTGTATTACATGCTTTGCTGATCACTGATTAATCTGACAAAAGCTCTTAGGCAACTATGATACATGGCTACTTCTTTTATGGTGTGCGTAATAAAATGGTGGCATTTCCTGAGTAAAGCCAAAGTTCATTTTTGCTTGAAGCTTGTTATTTGCCAGAACTTTATTGATAATATTTGTGTTTTATGTTTTATACCTCAGTAATTCTTCCATTTTTTACATTGAAACTTATCAATAACTTTAAAAAAAATTTTTTTTAGCATCCTTATCCAACAGAAGATGAGAAAAAGCAGATTGCAGCTCAGACCAACCTGACGCTACTGCAAGTTAACAATTGGTAAGATAAAATGTCAGTTTATAAGTATTCCTGTGAATCCAGAGAACAGCTAGGTGACTCAGTGGATAGAGCGCCGCTCCTGGAGTCAAGGAAGACAGGTTCTGTTTGACTTCAGACACTAGCTCCGAGACACAGATCACTTAACCCTGTTTGCCTCAGTTTCCTCATCTGTGAAATGAACTAGAGAAGGAAATTGCAAAACACTCCAGTATTTTTGCCGTGAAAACCCCAAATGGGATCCCAAAGAGTTAGATATGACTAAACTCAACAACAACAAAATGAATACAGAAGACTACATTGACCTATTTATACCAAATAATAAAAAATATTCGAAATCTGGAAGATAGTGAAATAGTATGAAGACACTAACAGATAAATTTTTTGTGTTTAGCCTTTTGGCCTTTTTATCAAGGTGCCATTTTTTCTTCTTAGCTTTTAAGACCTTCCACGATCTAGCTCATTTTTTTCTCATATGTATCATTTGTCATTACTTCCCTTTACACACTCTGTTGTCTCCTAAGTCAACCTTTTGAACTACGTGGCCCAAGTATATCCCCTTCAGTAACATGTTAACTCTTTGGGAGACAGTGATTGTATCTTTCATTTCTTACTGTATCTCTCCTAGCACAGTAGCTTGAACAAACAATAGGCGCTTGATAAGTAAGTTTTTGTTTAGTTGAAATGAATGAATTTCAGGTTTCAAAATGTATGTTTATGATGTAGTCTCCGATATTATCCTCATTTAAAAGTTGGGGTCTGTGTTGATCAGCTTAATAAATAATTATAGACCCAGTTTCTTCTTTGACCTCATTATTCCCCTCTCCAGGGACTTCTTTCAAGCTATACGTTCTTGATTGTTCACCACTGAACACTAACTATGGGAAGCCAGTTTCCCTCTTACGTATAGTAACCTTGATCCCAAGCAGGACTCTTATGTTGGCATCCTTGCAGAGAGAGTTAATTTGAAATTTCAGAAGGAAATACTGTTATTGCCCAACTTTAGAAATTTAAAAATTAGGAAAAGAAGGGATAATTGAGGGGAGACACTGAGGGGAGTTTCCAAAATCACATAGTAGTATGTGATTAATTAGTAATTAGTCTTGTGACTAATGTTTGTGATGGAAATTCACAATTTGAAGATGTAACCTTTTTTCTAAATGTGTGGCTTTTAGCCTGTAGCAAAATGCAGGCAAAAAGTTACATTCTTACTAGATTTTTTTAAAAATTACAAATGAAACACATTCTAGGTTTGACTTCTCTACCATTACTAAAAGATTTAGGTCCACCACCTCTGAATTTTTCTCATTTACAGAATGGAACTAAAAATGTCTGTTTCCTTCCTAACTCATGGAAATTTTGCAATTTCACAGTGCGTGTAAAAGTTTATAGTTTTCACTTTAGTTATATATGCCTTGTTTTTTTTATCATACTTGTCCAGATGATACTATACAATTTTGCCTATTAATGGTTTGTATCCACAGATCTTCAATTTGTGTTGAGTCTTTCACAATAAAATTGACATTCATTTAAGAAAAAAAGATAACATTCTGCCCTAAAGAAATGTTAGTATCTTCATACTTTAAATTAAATTTATAGGCAACTGGAATAAGTTTTAGGGAAAGTTTATTCTCCCTATAACTTCACAATTCCTTATAAATATACTCAGATGCATTTCTGTCTTAAGGAACAATTATACAGAATATTGCATTAAATATATTATTATGCATTATGATTTGATTCAATTAGGAATGAATAATTGAATGGTTTCTTCATAACAATATGTGATCAGAATTATATTCATGGTGGGTTGAGTATGTTGTTTGGGTTATATTCTTACTATAAAACTATTCACATACTTATGTATATTCAGTATAATATGATGATGATTTTAATAGTGATTGGTGAAACAAAAATAAAACCTCTAATCTATTTACAAGTTTCTTTTTCTTCATCTGATGGCCTTGTTTATGTTTTCTAAATTATTTTATTGTTGTTCTGCATCAGAATTGCTTAATCTAAAAGATTTAAAAATAAATTATAAATTAAATCTCAATGAATATTTGCTACTACTTTCATTCTTTTTAACTTCCCTCCATTTTGTTTTCACAAAAAAAAACCCCTCTTGCAATGGAAATCTATTCAGGAAATGGTTTAACTAATATTAAAGAAGTGACAAATGTTAAAAAATAACCAGGGAGTTTTTCACTTGAGTAATAGTTAATGTAATACAGAGCTTCCATAGTACCTTTATTCCTGGAGTGCCAATTTTAAACTGTGCCTACACTGAAATGATGAAAAAAATTTTTTAATTGTTATAACTCTAATTGTTGATAATAGAACAGTATGTAAGACCCAGTCCATTCCATCTAGACACTTTATTAATTTCCAGTTATGAGCATCAGCAGTAAACTGATCATTTTGAATGATTCTTTGAAATAATGAAATACCTTCCCCAGAGCTATCTTTGGGAGAATCAATAAGTCAGAGTATTGAAAGGAGGCCTTAAAGTCATGTAATGAAAAGTTGATGTATGATTTTTCTCAAAATATCCTTGATTTATAAAGCCTCTCATTTTGTTTTGAGTTAGTTATAATATAGCTGAAACCTCAGCTTCAAGGATACAAATTTTTTTCTTTTAAAAAACTTTTGATAGCTTTTTAATATCATAGTCATTACCTGATATGCCCAGACTGCCACAGAAAAAGTAAAATAAAATTGAATTTAAATGACTGTCTGATAGTGTATGTGACATTCTCTACCCTTAATCCTCCAGCTCTCTGCTGAAAGAAGGGGAATACCTTTTGTTTTATGGGACCAAGTTTGATCATTCTCTTTCATTTGACTTGTCTTTTAGAGTGATTTTCATTTATGTCATTATAGTCATTGTTCTCCTTCTGCTGTCTTTTTCACTTGGCATCAGTGAATGGGATTATAGAAGAAGAGATTTAGTTGGAAGAAACCTCAGAACTCATACAGATCTCACATTTTTCTAAATTCTTCATTTCTTAAACTCAGTAAATCATTTATATTAATGTAACACAATTGTTCACCTATTCCTCTATTGATAGATTTCCAGTTTGGGTTTTTTTTTTGCAACCACAAAAAGTTCTGCTACAAATATTTAGCTTTATACAAGACCTTCTGTTTTGACATTTTTGAGGTATGTAGACCTAGCAGTAGGATTATTGAGTGTGAAAAGTTTAGTGAATTTCACTAGCAGTATGTTAGTATATCTATCTTCCTGCAGTTCCTCTGACATGGATTATTTCCTTTTCTTACCATCTTTGCCAATTTTATGGATATGTGGAAATTCAGAGATGTTTATATTTTCATTTCTCTTGTTATCTATTTGGGGCATTTTGTGACATGGTTATTGATAATTCATTCTTCTTTTGAAAACCATTCCTTTGGTGATTTCTTTATTTCCCAGAAAAATGACTATATATTTTATTTGTATCAATTCCCTTATTTATCCTGCATTTCAAATTTTTATAGGCGATATCTGAAGAAAAAGATCCCCCCCACCAGTAGCAGTTGGATCACAAAAACTTAATTTTTTAAAAAAATGTAATTGTCACAATAAACACGTTCCCTTTATTGATTCAGATTATTCTTCCTCTGTAACTTACTAGATGATCTTTATGAGTGGATGTAACTACAGGTGAGTTTCTCCCAACTTAGGTAGATAAGTTCTCAAACAGCAGAAATTTAGTTCTCTTTATATACAAGTTAGCTCATACTAACTGTTCTAGCTTGTTAGGTCCTGTCAGTGCTTTTGTTATCTTGACTTGGCTTTCAAGCCAGATCAGCTTCATTCCACAGTGTGGCATTGGAATGGGACTTCAGTAGAAGAATTCTTTGGAAGTGCTCTCTTATATTAAACTTCAGTAAACATGCTTGCAGTTTTTACCCATCATTCCTGGTTTTGAATTTTGGGGACACACAAATAAGTTTAATCATTCTTGCACATGGCACTTCTTCATGTGTTTGAAGTGATTAGGTCTCGTCCCCTTTTCTTCTCTTTACCAGCCTTTTTAGTTTCTCGGTTCCTTGAACTATTTCTTATATGACATAGTTTCATGTTCTCTTCAGCTACCAGTAAGCAGAAAAGGCAGTATGTGAAAGTTTCAGTTGAAGGTTTAGCCTTAGATAATTGCTAGTAAAAATTACATAAGTATTTTGAGAGAAAATAAAGGAAGGCAATAATGCCTTTGTGGTATTCTCTCCTTGGAAGATAATTGAAATTCTTTGTTTTCTTTAGCTATTAACCTTACAAATAAACCCTCACATGCACATAGAATAAAAATAAGTTAGTAGGTGAGAAAGTGGGGAAACATCAGACCCTATAAAAAGTCGTAAGGTTTCAGAATATGTTTCTCATGAACTGTTTTCCATATTTTACTGTTCATATCTTTATTGCTGTTAATAGTAATAAAGAAACCTGACTATGATAATCTTGTGTGTTAATCTTAGTAAGAGATTTGTTTTTTAGGAGCCATTCGTACCTGAGATTTTTATTTGATCATCAGGTTTATCAATGCCAGAAGACGAATTCTCCAGCCCATGTTGGATTCTAGCTGTTCGGAAACTCCAAAAACAAAGAAGAAAACAGCTCAGAATAGACCAGTTCAAAGATTCTGGCCTGACTCTATTGCATCAGGGGTTGCTCAGCAACCACCTAATGAACTTACCATGTCAGAAGGTAAGAGAAATAAAAAGTTTTATTGTTTTTATATAATGATTTTACATGTATAATGAAAATGTATAAATAAAAATGATTCAGAAGTCCCAGATAATGAACACTTTTTGAGAAAATGAATTTGTCTTAAGGAAATTAGGGAAGTAAATGTGAATAGCCCCAGCCTTTAATTTGTCAAGTCTAAAAATTCTAAACTTAGAAATTGTCAGCATAAATATTCAACTACAGAAACGAATAAAAAATATAAACTCCATTGGTCACTATTTGTTTTTAAGTGTATATTTACTTCATGATGAGAATAATTAAAAGGTCCTATATGCTTCTACATCCCCTTCTGAATTTTTTTCTGTGCATTTTTTCAGATTTTGATATTGCTTTCCTTTGTAGTTATTGTATATAATGTATTATCATATTTAGTCATTTCCTTTATAGTCATTGTATATAATGTATTATCATATTATGATGATTCAGAATAATACTTCATAAAAGTCTAAATAGGTTTCTTCCCCTGTTGCTATGATGCTCTGTTACATAAATGTAATTACAAGCACAGATGAGCTGGTTATTGGCCCGTCCTTGGAAGGAGTAATTGCCAGTTTCGCTGTTACAAATAATGCTGTATAACTATTTGGTGAAGATCTTTCTTGGAGGAGGGCCACAAAGGGGACTTGGACTGGGGTACTAGACCTATGATTTCATCAGATTTTCCAATGAAGAAAATCCCTCCTCCAATATTGCTTGGCACCCAGCCTGCAACTTAGACTCAGAATTACCTGGGACCCCAAGAGGTAAAATTATTTATCTAGAATTACCCAGCCAGTATATGTCAGAGGCAGAATTTGAAACAAAGGTTCCCTAGCTCTAAGGGTCGCTCACTGTCCCCTAAACCACATTTGCCTCTGGGTTAGAACTTTATTTTCCTTTTAACATCAACACAAAATCATAGAATCTGAGAATTGAAAAGGATCTCAGCAACCGTCTAGTTCAGCCAGTTCCCAAAAGGAATCCACATTATAGCCACCCAGTCTTGCCACCTAGGTTTTATCCTCTCCTCCTCACTCTCCCTCTTATATCCAATCACTTGTCAAGTCCTGCTGTTTCTAGGTTCATAACGTTTCTCGTATGTGCTCCCTTCTCTCCTGAGCCTATGCCACCATGTTGTTGAAGGCTCTCATCGCCTCACGCTGAGTCCATTGCAACAGTCTCCTAGTTGGTCTGTCTACCTCAGATCTCCCCAGTACAGTCCATCCTGCTCTGTCATCAAAATGATCTTCCTAAAGCATAGAACTGACCATGTTGATGAAATTCAGTCATTTCATTGGCTCTCTTTTTACTCCTGGATTAAATATAAAATCCTCTCCTGGATCTTTAAAAGCTCTTTGTAACTGGCCCCTTCCAGTCTTTCCAGTCTTTTTATATGTTGTTCCATCTCTCTGACACTTACCACCCTTCCCTCTCCTTTCCCACATAGCCCACAAATGACGCAGTGACACTGGTGCCTCCTGGCTGTTCATTGCAGATAACACTCCATCTCTGGACTCCATACTTTTCACTGGCTATCCCTCATGCTCAGGACTCTTCCCCCTCCTCTATACCTCCTGACTTCTATGGCTTCTTTCAAGTCTCAGCTGAAGTCTTATCTTCTGAAAGGAGACTTTCTCAGTCTTCCTTAATCTTGTGCACCCCTGAGATTATTTCCAGTTTATCCTGAATTTCCTTATTTGGACATAGTTGTTTACAGGTTATTCCTACTCCTACCACCCTGCTCCCTGCAAAAAAAAAAAAAAAAAAAAAAAAAAAAAAGACAGCTCTGAGGGGAGGACTATTTGGCCTTGCTTAGTAGAGTACCTGGCACTTAGCAGATGCCTAAAAGTATTTTTTGACCTGACTATAATTTTGCCTCTCAGGTAACCTACTCCACCTGGCAGAGCTCTAATGGTCAAGGAATTTTTTCTGACAGCAAGCCTAAATAATATTACCAGCACTTAGTGCAGTGCATGCATGGCATGTAGTTGGTGCTTAATAAATACTTACTGCTGTGTCTTTTCAGGCCTGTGCCGCATTCATGGTCATCTCTTGTTACCTGGCCTTGCTTCCATCTGTCTTAGTCAGTGCATATACATTAGTTTCTTCATTGGTATTGTTTTTGTGTCCTCAGAATTTCATTCATGAGCATCTGATCTTTCTGACCTGACTACCCCTATAGCATTTCAACCCATGGGATCCTATTAATCTTGTGAACCCTATGATTGTTTTCTTGCCCAAAATTTAGTCAGACTGTGTATAGATTTCCCCTCTTTCTCTATTACAAATTCTAAGAGGGAGTTTTCTACCATTTTCCCACCAGCAACCAGTTCCTCTCTGTTAGTGAGAAAGTAAAAATCAGATTTGATTTAGAATAGCATTTTCTCTTATTGGTTTTTCTACCTTTTGGGGAATAAAACCATCATTAAGGTAAGTCAAGAAGTTATAACCTGATTTGAGAGAGACAGGCAGAAATAGAGGGTAAGACAAAGTAAATGCTCCCTGTGCTTCCTGAAATATAAGGAAAATGTTCCCCATGTAATAAATACATACTTAGTATACAGCACTTACTATCACCTCCCTTTTCAGTAAGGTGTAAAGCCATATTCTAGTCATGGATTTCATCCTGCCAAGTCTCAGGTCAAATTTGCCTCCTTATTCAGAATCTCTAGTTCCTCTTGCTTGCAACCTACGCTTTGGAAATTTATGCGTAGGCATTTTGAGGCTAAGGGATGTGTAATTGGCTGCTTTCTTGGGTTTTATCTCCTGTAAACTTTTGAAAGTGTCAACTTCTCTTCATTGTAGCTGCTGACTGTGGGATCTAACACTGAGAAATACACAGAGGGGTCTTTTTCCTTTCCCTTGCTTTCTAGAAAATATATTCTTATAAGCCTTGATTGACCGTACTCCATCTCTGACCAGGAAACTATTATCTCTACATTATAACTCTGTATTTCTGTTTATCTGAAAGCAGAAAGGATATCAGTAGCTTAGGAAGAAAGCTTATATTTACCAAAAATGGGAAACAATAAAAATATCAGTTGTTTATGACAGTAAAAATTTATTTTTATGACAGTAAAATATTATACCCTTTCTTCAAGGACAGTCTTGAGTGAAAATATGAAAAGAGAACAGAAAGCTTTTGTAAATGATATTCTATAGCAGATGACAGCATTACAGTAACAGGTAATTTAAAAGATATAAGAATTTCAAGATTTCACTACACTTATTGTTTGTTGACTATTTGTTAAATGGCATTTGCAGCAGTAGAATAAAATCCTACCTTAATAAACCTTTCCCAAAAAGTTGCCCCATGGTATATGTCAGAATACAAGACTCCTGACAATTATGACAAAGAAAATTTTGCTCAGTGATCCTCTGAATATTAATATTAATATCAATCAAGGCATGTAGTCAAGAAACATATTGTTGTGAAAGAGGTTTGCTTTTGTCGCAAAAGCTGTGCAATAAGATTCCTAATGGAAGAGAGACAGATCTCCAGGTAGCCCTGTGTTGGGATGACTGCCCAAAGCCCATAACATTGCCGAGCCTCCTGAATGAGACCCAACACCATCAAAAAGAGTTCTGCCTAAATATCCAACACAGGATGAAGTAAATGGACAAAGAAAGCCTCTTATTGAGACTCTTACATGCAGCTGGATGGAAAATCCACAGAGAAGCTTCATCAACACATACGTCTTAGACTAGGTGGGGAAAATAAACTGAGCCCAAAATTAAGCATCACTATTCTTCCGCTTGAATGATACATGGATCCAAGTCTTGGAATACCACAGTTTATTAATAATTAAAATTAGTGTAGCCAAGTGGTGGACGGGACTGGGGTATAACATATATCTAAGAATTACACAGGAGGAGTAAGGTAGGGGCAACATCAGAGAGATTCATGAGCAGAAAAGTTGCAATAGTCATGCCATAAATGAAGGCTTAAAGCAGAGGACATTTCAGATGCTGCAGTGGTGTTCATACAGTGTCAAGAGACCTAAAGAAGGGTCCCTGGCACTTAGAGGCAGTTTCCCAAGAAAGAGCCATGGGGGGGACAAGGCAAAAAGTTACCCAAATGAGAATGTGAGAGAGACATGAGATCAGTAACTCTGGAGAGAGTACTCACCATCGATGAAATCACAGATGTATCAATATAGTGAAGAAATATTACAAAGAGCAACCAGATGTTCCTATGTAAGGAATGTGGGATATTAGAAAACAAACTGCTTTCATAAGCAAGACTGCTTTTTGTTTAAAATGTTTGAATTCAGTAAGCAGATTTGAAACACTTTTCAAAATATGTTCGTGACCTCAGGATTGATTTGCAACAGGATGAAAGAAGAGAGGAACAACTGATGTGGCAGAAATAATCACTCTAGGGATAACTTTGTAGCAGGGAGCACTTGGAGGAAGGGCAGGTGAATGCCTGACTAGAAGCTTTGCTCAAGCAACCAAAGGCAGCATCGTGACATCCAAATCCTGAGGAAAATAAGAACAACCGCAGAAGAAGCCGTATTTTCTCCATGACCAGCCTGAGCCCCTTCAAAATTTTGCTCAAGGTCTGGTCAAATATTTAAGGATATGTCCTGTTTGTTACTTTGACACCAGATAGAGAAAACTATAAGTTCAGGGCAAATACTCACAACTAACTATGACAAAACTTGCCGTAAATTATGAGGCACCATAAATTACTCTGAATATCAGCCTCATAGTTCACTTTTATTCTGGTTCTGCCAAGGTTTTATTATATTATTTCCTTCCTTAAAGGTATATCTTTTATTGATTTTTTTTTTATATCAACTACATTTGCTAATATATCCCTCTCACCCTTCCCTCTCCCTCAAAGCCATCCCCTAAGGGGGTGGAGGGAGACATTATTCTCTTCTGCCTATACTTACCTCTTCTATCCTATACTACCTTGGTCTCTGGGAAGAGAAGGGAGATTAGGTTCATAGCTTAGTTCAGTTCCCATAGAGCACAGTGCCAGTTTCAGGTCCAAAACCCCACTGAGGCTCAAGTCCCAAGCACCCTGACTTCTCAGGGCTTCTAGGCCAGGTTGGCTAGGTGCACTACCCTGCCTGTGATCCTGGGTCCAGGGTCACCATCACTTGAACTCTTGGTTCCATGGGGATCACTTCTAGCACCTGAAACTGAGGAGGTCAAACAACATAAAAGAGAAACTAATACAACCAGGCCCATTTCTTGGAGTCAGTAAAAGTGAGGGAGCAGGGGAAGTAAATTCCTCCTCTCTCACTAGTTCAGTTCATGGCATCCTCATTGTGAGTAAACTTGAGATCTTCACCCTTCAGATGCAGGAGGTGAGAGTTGCTGAAAAGAGTGCAGAAGAGAAAGTGGGACTTAATCTCACCAATTTTAAAGATTCAGCCAGCCAATCAAAGGAGGCTAGCCCCACCCACATTATAGGGGAGGAGGAGGACTTTATGTTAAAAGTAAGCCATGCTCCAAAAACCCGTCAACTTGCTATGTTTAGTGAACTCGGCATGTCTACATATGCAATGTGAACATGTAAATTTCCTTGAAGCTACCTGAATTTTATATAATTTATATTTCAATATTTAAATAGATCTACTATCTCATTGATGTAGATATCCTCCAAAAATATAGATTAAAACCTATCAATTCTTTTTTTTCCGTATAATCCTTGTCCATGTCCTACTGTCACTCTTTTTCAGTGGGACCATCCAAATATTTGAGGTTTTTCTTTTTCTCTTGACCTTATGTGGGTACAAATACAACACTAAGCCTTTCCATTGATATTCTACCCCCTTGCTATGACTGCCTCACCTAATTTTCTAGTCAGATATTTCTTCAATGATATGTTGTGTTGAAAGTCACTGGACTTGGATTCATAGGACCCAAGTTCCAGTTCTGGCTCTGTCATATAATATCTACTGTTCAGTCATTTTAGTCATGACCTAGTTTAGATCATGACTTTAACACTTACAATTTTGGCATGATGGCCAATTTTTAGGGGGGGGGGTCTCAGTTTCTTCATGTATAATTAGGAGTCTTGGCTATATGGACTTTTAAGGTCTCTTTTACCTCTTAAGATCTCTGAGCAAATTCTGGAATGGATAATCACTTGGTAGGTATGTTGCAGCAGGGATCTTTTTCATGCATGGGGTTGGATTAGGTGGCATTTCCAGTCCCTTCCAACTGAAATTTTATAAGAAGTTAAGATTATCTTGTCCTGAGTCATGCAGCTTCTGAGTATCTGAGGCCAGATTTGTACTCAGATCTTCTTAACTTCAAACCTGGCATTTTATCCACTAAGCAGCCTAGGCACTCCTCATGCATGCCCAATGCAAGATCTGATCCTGGTGAACAGTTTTGATCAAATCACACACACCACTGCTCAGAATCTTTCAAGGGCTCTATTTTCTGAGCCAGTCCTCAGTAATCAGGCCAGTCCAGTGGAATACAGTAAAACATTCATGAACCATAAATGTTAGTAAAGATGAGTTTAAAATAAATTATTTAAAAGAAAAAAAGGAGTTAAGATTATTCCAAGCTTGGATCTCATTGACTGGAATATTCATATCAATTAATCAGTTGAAAAAGTAATTAATGAGCTGGTTAATTGAAGGAAAAGCATTTACTCCGTGCCAAGCACTGGGAATATAAATACAAAAGTGAAATAGTTCTTACCCCTAAGGAACTTATCTTCTAGTGGGAATGACTGTCTTTGATCTATCCATAGATAGAGTTATATAAGGACTCTAGGGAGAAAGCTGCTTTGGTCTGAGAATTCAGAGAGAGGGTGAATAGGGTAGATTAATGTTAACAGAGCAAAAAGACAGAGAGCAGGGTGAGTGGGATTGGAAATGTATATTATCCATGTAGCAGCAAGGGAAGTGGCAAGCTGGAATGGTTGGCTGGATGACATGTGAAGCACAGTCTTCTCTAGGTTTTGACCACATAGAGTAAGTTGTTAGCTCTGCCCCAACATGGGAGATCCAAAGCTGAGTGGATCAGTTCGCCTCCAGGAACTTGACTGCATGATTTTGTTAAATAGAGATGGAGAAATTAAAAGTGCAAATTGGTTGAGAAGGTGAAGGTGGTAAGGAAATGACTAGTTTTGTTTTAGATCTTGTGTTTTAATATACTGGAAGGATATTCAAATGGAAATGACCATCAGACAAATGAATATGCTGAACCAGAATTGGGTGTGGAATATATTGCACATAGAAAGTGGTAGTTCCCTTCCTTTCCCAATCTTGAGATTAAATTGTATTTAACCTCAACTTTATACTCTCTTCTATCCTCACATCCCTTGCTGTCTTGTCCTGTCACAATTCATGCTTTATCAAATCTCAATCCATCTATCTTAATGCCTACTCAGGTGCTATTGAATGTTGCTGGAGATGCACACAGCAGTGCTGATTGGGTCTTGCACGTTTACATACAATTATCTTAGCTGGGTTATCACTGTTGTATAGCAATACTTCAGCTCTTCTTTGACTATCACACCCTCTATATCATCTTTTCTTGAGCCATCCACTCCCAGCAGGAGATCTTCATTATTTTACCAAGAAGTGGAAGGAGAGGGTGTTTTCTCATATTTCTTCTTTGGACCCATGCTTGTTTTTTGTAATTTTGCAACATTCATTTTTGTTCTTAAATTTTAAAAATAAATTTATATTGATAACTTTAATTTTCATAATACCTATACTTTCTAATGTATCCATCCTCCTCCTAAAGAGCCATCCCTTAGAACAGGGCTTTCTAAACTTTTTCCACTCATGGCCTCTTTTTGCATTTCAGCAGCCTTCATTGGTACTGCATGGGCATGCAGTGCAAAATGTGCATGTCATGTTCAGAACCAAGGCTTCAGTGAAGTTGCACAATGCAACGTAGGCAAAATGCTGCTGGAAACACCTTGGATTCATTATGTGTTTGATTTTGAATTAATTTTTGATCATTGTGCGATTGTGACCCATTTTAAGAAGCACTGCCTTAGAACAAATGAAACAGAGTGGGGAAAGTGTACTATAAAATCATCTCAAGCATCAAAAACCAGTCTAACATCATATATGGTGTTCTATATGAATTATCTTCCACCTTCACAATAAAGTCAGAAAATGCTTTCACAGATCTTTTCTTTGGGGCCAAACTTGATCATTAAAATGTTCAGCATTCAGTTTGGATTGCTTTGTTGTTTCATTTACATTATTGTGTTGTGGTTGACATTATGACTTCCTTACTCTACTTACCTAATGATGTGAAGTGATGTGTCAGGGTGGTTTTGATTGGCATTTATTTTAGTATTCGTGATTTGAAGTATTCTTTCATATAGTTATTAATTAGTTGGCAACTCTTCTTTTGAGAATTTTGGTCATATCCTTTGACCACAACTGGGGGGAGAGGGGTGTGTGTGTGTGTGTGTGTGTGTGTGTGTGTGTGTGTGTGTGTGTGTGATATAGACATGCAACAGGTAATTAGATAGTGAATAGATAGATCTATTTGCCTATCTTTTCCTTTTATATCTTGGATCCCAAACCCTTATCTGAAAAATTTGAGTGCTACATACTTAACAATTCTTGCTGCTAGGGACACTGAGGCTGGTGGATTCTTGTGCTCTGGAGTTCTGAGCTACAAGGAGGATAAAGCTGAGAGTGTATCTGCAATAAACCCAGCACTAATAGGGTGAGCCCTCCAAGTCGGGGTGGGAGTAGGAAGGAGAGTTGTCAGACTACCTGAAGAGTACCGAACTGCCCTAGATTGGAAATGAAACAGGACAAAGCTTACATACCACTCAACACAATAGGCCCATGAGTGTCCACTGTACTTCTAACCTGAGTAAGATAGGGAGACCTAGCCTCAAAAAAAAAAAAATCTGGTACAGATAAGCAAAGAAAGCAAGTAAGGAAACCAGCATTTATTAGACACTATGTATCAGACGCTGCTAAGAACTCAGGATATTAAATGCAAACAAAAAGGAAGTACATACCCTCAACAAACTTAGATTTTAATGGGTGAAGGCTACCTTTAACAGGGAGCTGAAAATTTAATTGTTGTGCTGGGGCATGATTCTGAAGACAGGAAGCAGGAGGATGGGATGGACCTTGAGAAATATTTCAAGATGAGCAGGCTGCTTCAGGAGAAGGATGCCCTAGACATTAAAGGAAGTTTCAGGATGAGCCAGAAGTAGAGAAAGCAGTTTTGAAGTCCAGAAAGTTAGGGACAAGGCCAAGAGGAGAAATCATATTATGGAAAAAGGAACCATAGATAAACAGATATCAACATTTAATGTGTATGCACCAAATGCCTTATCATCTAAATTCATAAATGGGAAAACAAATGGAATTTCAAGAAGACATAGACAATAATACAATATTAGGAGACTTTAATCTACCTTCTTCAGTTTTAGAAAAAACAACAGTAAGATGTATGTATGTACAAGTATAAATAATACACACACATATAATTGAACAAATTGCTAGAGAAACTAGAGCTCAAAGACTGATTGGCTAAATAGAATTGCTGAAGATTATGTTAAATGTTTCTCAGTACCACACAAATTTTAATAAAAAGTAACCAGACATTTAAGGCACAGAGAAATTGCAAATAAATATAAGAAAGCAAAAATAGTAAATACATCCTTCATAGATCATAATACAACCAAAAATCAGCATAGAGAACACAAACCAGACCTAAATGGAAACTTAAAAATTAAATTCTAAATAATGAATTAGCCAAAGAACAAATCATAGAAACTAAATAATTATGTTAAAGAAAATAATAATAATGAAAAAAAACAAAATTTCTGGGATTAAAGTAAAGCCATCCCTGAGGAAAAGTAAACCCCTAAAAACATATTAACAAAGTGGAAAATGAAAGGGTTAATGAAATAAATATGCATTTTATAAGTCAGAGAGCTAACACTTAAATCCAAAGTAAACACAAAAGAGAAAGTATTGAAAATTAAAAGAGAAACAGTTAAAATTGGAAACCAGAAGGGCCACAGAAATGATAAAAAAATAAAAGCTGGTCTTTTGAAAATACTAACAAAATTGTTCAGATTAACCAAATTGATAAAAGGCAGAAAAATCAGATTAACAAAATAGCAGATAAACTATAATCGCCACAAAACCAGACGAAATAAAAAAGAATGAGAACCTATTATGCACAACTATATGCTAACAAAACTGAGAACATACACACACAAAATAGGGCAATACATTAAAAAATATCAAATACCCAAAAAAACAAAAGACCAGATAAAGGTCTAAAATAACCCAGTCTCAGAAAAGGAATACAAGTAACTATAAAAGAACTACCAAAGGAATAATAAAAACTCCTGATTCTGAGGGTTTCATAGAATTCTATCAATTTTTTAAAGGACAATTAGTGCTAGTACTCTAAAATTATTCTTAAAAGCACCTTACTACATTCCTTTTGTGAGACAAATATATTTCTAATACCTAAACCAGGAAAGAAGAAAGCACTCAAAAGTGGAACTGTAGACCAAAATCATTAGTGGACATTGATTCAAAAATTTTCATTAAAAATACTGTCAGGGTATAGAACTTCATACATGAAATCATTCATGATGACCAAATTGGATATATATGCAAGGTACAAGACTGGTTCGGCATTAGGAAAATAGTCAGTATACTTAAAATCATATTAAAAACAAAAGCATCCAAAGTCACATGATTATCCCAATAACTACAAGGAAAAAAATCTTGGACAAAGTATAACACTCATTTATACTAAGAATATTACAGAATATAGGTATAGAGGGACATTTTAAAATATCTTTAAAGGGATCTAAAACCAAAAGTAAGCACTATGTACAATGGAGATATAATAAATACAGGAATCTAGAAATTCAAGTGATTAGTGATAAGACAAGAGAAAGAAATTAAAGTTATTTAACATGGGCAAAGAAGAGAGATAAACTTATCCCTCACTGCTGATGACATGGTAATTTCCTTAGACAATCTTAAATAATTAGCAAAGATTCCAACTAGGACAATAACTTCAGAAAATTTGCAAACCACAAAATGAACCCTCAAAAATTCAATTGCATTTTTATATAATAACAAAATTCAAGAGGCAATAGAGAAATCTGATTCTAAGAAACTACAAAATTCAGTAATATTTGGGTGTCAGTCTACCAAATACCAAAATATTTATATAGATTTAATTACAAGTACTCCTTAAATACATAACATTTTAAATAGTTGAAGGAAAATTCAGTACTCAAGACTGGGCTGTGACAAATCAATAAAAAGGACAAGACTGTTAAAGTTAATTTACAGTTTTAATGCCATACCAATCAAACTATCAAAGGGATAGTTTCCAGAATTTCCAGACTTTTATAAAATAATAAATTCTTTTGGAGAAACAAAAAAATCTAGTATATGAAGGAAATTAATGAAAAAGGTAGGGATGAAGGGGAAATAGCACCTGTAGACTTGATATTATATTATAAAGTAGCAATTATCAAGATGATTTGGTATTGGTTAAAAGACAAGTAGATAAATGGAACAGATTGGATTAAGGAGAATCAGAATAAGATAAACTTATTCCAATGTTGAATAAACCAGAAAAGATAAATTACTTAATAAAGAACTCTGTATTTGATAAAAACTTCTGGGAAAACTGAAAAACTGTCTTGCAGAAAATAGACTTAGACCAGCTTCTACAATATATCCTAAATAGAAGGCAGCTATTATGTCTCCCCAGAATCTTCCCCGCACCAGATTCAACCTGCTTTAAAAAGGAAAAGGGAAAATGCATTGAAGAAAATAAATGTCTCTACATTATTTAGGATCAGCTATATCTATCAATATAGATAACATATTCTATTTCACATCATGCTGGCTGCAAGGGGAATTGTCTTCAGAGTCAAAATATGACATGCAATCATTGAGAGAGTTAGCTTTCTGTTCATTCTTAAGAATAATCTAAGCAACTATTTCTGGTTTAGCATCTACATGCAAAATAAAAGATCAGGATACAGCTATTTATGCAGAAGAAAGAATATTCAAAAGCCCATTTATAATGTAAATAATACAATATATGACCTAGTTTTTAAGGCTCTCCAGGCACAGGACTTTTAATAGTTACAATTTCCTAAGCAGAAATGGCTTAGTTTATTGTTATATTCTCAAAACTTTAATTAACTAGTTTTCCTTTAAGAAAATTTATTTGACATTGTTGGTATATTTCAACGCTTGTGCTTTTTTTAAAAAAAAAAACTTTATTTTTTCCAAATTACATGCCAAAAACAATTTTAACATTCCCTTCAGATTTTGAGTTCTAAATTCTCTTCCTCCCTCCTTTCACCCCTCTTTGAGGAGACAAGCAATTTGACATAGGTTATATATGTATAGTCATGTAAAACACATTTCCATCTAAGTTATTTTATATGAAAGAAAACAAACCAAATAACCCCAAGAAAATAAAGAAAAAGTAACTTTATCTGCATTCAGACTCTACTAGTTCTTTCTCTGGAGATGGACAGCGCCAGCACCTTTTATCCTACAGAATTGTCTTGGATCATTGCATTGCTGAGAATAGCTAAATTTATTCATAGTAGATCATTCTACAGTGTTTCTGTTACTGTGTACAGTGTTCTGGTTTTGCTCATTTCACTTGGCATCATGATGTTCATGTAAGTCTTTCCATGTTTTTCTGAGAACATGCTTGCTCATCATTTCTTAAAGCACAATAGTATTCCATCAAAATCATATACAACAACTTGTGCAGCTATTCCCCAACTGATGGACATCCCTTCAATTTCCAGTTCTTCGCCATTACTAAAAGAACTGCTACAAGTATTTTTGTACATATAGGTGCTTTTCCCTTTTGTTTTTTATCTCTTTGGGATACAGACCTAGTAGTGGTATTGCTTGGTCAAGGGTGTGCATGGCTTTGTAGCCCTTTGGGCATAGTTCCAAATTGTTCTCCAGAATGGTTGAATCAGTATACATTAGTGTTTTAATTTTCCCACATTCCCCCAAGCATTTGTCATTTTTCTTTTCTGTCATATTAACCAGTCTGACAATTGTGAGGTGGTAGTTCAGGGTTGTTTTAGTTTGTATTTCTCTCATCAGTAGTAATGTAGAGCATTTCTTCATATGACTATAGATGGCTTTGATTACTTTGTCTCAAAACTGCCTGTTCATATCCTTTGACCGTTCATCAGTCGAGGAATGGCTCTTCTTTCTATAAATTTGACTCAGTTTTCTGTGTTAGAGAAATGGAGTCTTTATCAAAGAAGCTCATTGTAAAATTGTTTTTTCACAGTGATGATTAGCAACTATGTGTTTCTCTCCCTCCCGTTTATCCCATCTCTGTCCTTTTACCCAGGCCGGTCTCAGAAGTGCTTTACGTCTGACTTTACCCCCCCCCAAACTGTTCTCCTTTCTGTCATCTCCTTCTCTTCCTACTTTCCTTTATGATAAAATAGATTTCTACACTCAACTGAATATGTGTATTATTCCTTTTTTGAGCCAGTTCCATGTTCATGTGTTCCGCTCTCCACTCACCCCATTTTCCCCTCCACTATAAAATCTCTTTCAGGTCTCTTTTGTGTCAGGCACTTTATCCCATTCTACCTCTCCCTTTCCCCTGCTCCCAATGAATTCATCTTTCTCAAAACTTCATTCTTTTAGATAATTATGCCATTACTTTCAACTTGTACTTCTGCTTTCTATCTATGAATACTCCTTCTAACTGCCCTAATAACAAGAAAGTTTTTAGAAGTTATAAATATCATTTTCCCATGAAGGAATATAAACAGTTTAACCTTATTGAATCCCTTATGATTTCCCTTTCTTGTTTACCTTTATGCTTCTTTTGCGTATTGTATTTGAAAGTCAAATTTTCTATTTAACTCTGGTCTTTTCATCAGGGATGCTTGAAAATCCTCTGCTTCTTTGAATGTCCATTTTTCCCCCTGAAGGATTCTACTCAGTTTTGCTGAAAAGGTTATTCTTTTTTGTAATTCTATGTCTTTTATCCTCTGGAATATCATATCCCAAGCCCCTCTGCTCCTTTAACATAGAAGCTGCTAAATGTCATGTTATCCTGACTGTGGCTCCACAATATTTGAATTATTTCTTTTTGACTGCTTACAATATTTTGTTTGATCTAGGAGGTCTGAATTTGGCTAAATAATATTCCTAGGAATTTTCATTTTGAGATCTCTTTCAGGAATTGACCAGTGGATTCTTTCAATTTCTATTTTACCCTCTGGTTCTAGAATATCAGGGGACCTGAGTCTTTTTCTTATTATTTTTATTTCTTTAGGGCATATAATATCAGTTGGTCAAAGGGTATGTACAGATTAATAGCTTCTTGGTCATAATTCAAAGTGCCTTCCAGAATGGTTACACTAGTTCACAGCTCCACCAAGTGCATTAGTATACTCATTTTCCCACATTCTCTCCAACATTTGTCATTTTTCTTTTTGCAGGGAGAGGAGGGATCATCTTAGTCAATCTGATGGATGTGAGATGGTACATGGTACCTCAGAGTTGTTTTAATTTGCTTTTCTATCATTGTAGTGATTTAGAGTCTTTTTTTTCTTATGACTATTGATAGCTTAAATTTCTTCCTCTGAAATTGCCTTTTCATATCCTTTGATTATCTATTGGGAATTGACTCTTATTCTTGTAAGTTTTACTTGGTTCCCTGTATATCTTAGAAATGAGACTTTCATCAGAGAAACTTGCTGCAAATTCTTTTCCCTAGTTCCTGATTTTCTTCTAATTTTAACCTCATTGCTTTTGTTTTGCAAAAACTATTTTATGTAATCAGAATTAATCATTTTACTTCCCATTACCATCTTCTCATTGGTCATGAACTCTTCCCTATCCAAATATCTAACAGGTACTCTCTTCCATGCTCTACTAATTTTTTTGTGATAGTACCTTTATGATTAAATCATGTACCATTTGGAGTTTTTCTAGGTATATGGTGTGAAATGTTGATCTATACCTAGTTTCTTCAGGACTACTTTGAAGTTTTCTCAGCTGCTTTAGTTGAATAGTTCTTACTCTAGTAGCTCAGATTTTGAGTTTATCAAACACTCAGTAACTGTGCTCATTTTTTCCTATATTTTATGTGCCTAATCTGCTTGGTTATCAACTTTTCTTTTCCTTACCCAGTACCAGATTGCTTTGATTATTGCAGCTATACCATAGTTTGAGATCTGATACTGCTAGGCATCCTTCCTTTCCATTTTTCTCAATGGTTCTCTTGATATTCTTGACCTTTTGTTGCTCCAGATGAATTTTGTTATTATTTTTTCTAGCTCAATAAAGTTTTTTTTGTAATTTGATTGGAATAGCACTATATGCTAGGTATTACTAAATTTAATTTAAATTAGTAAATTACATTCATATTGTCATTTTTGTTATATTAGCTTGACTTACCTATGGTCAAATAGTATTTTTCCAGATATTTAGATCTGTCTTTATTTTGTGTGAAGAATTTTTGTAATTGTGTTCTTATAATTCCTATATATGTGAGTCTTAGCAGGTAGGCTCTGAAGTATTTTATTATACTATCTATAGTTATGTTCAGTGGAATCTCTCTTTGTCTTCTTGCTGCATTTTTATGATCTACAGAAATGCTGATGAGTGGTATGCGTTTGTTTTATTTCTTATAGTTTTGCTGAAATTATTCAATTGTTTCATTTAGTGTTTTAGTTGACTCTGTAGGGTTTTCTAAGTAAACCATCATATTCTCTGCAAAAAGTGATAGTCTTATTTCCTTATTACATACATTTATTTCATCAATTTCTTTTTCTTGTCTTATTGCTTCTAGTACAGTATTGATAATAAACACTCTTGCTTAAATTTCCCCTGGGAATGATAAAGTTCTGAGGTTTTGATCCCTATATAAAACTCTCAACAATTTAACTTTATTTAGTCTCTTGTAATTTTTCAACCATTTGCTTTTTATGCATCTCTTAAGTTCTGTATTTGAATGTTATATTTTATATTTAGTTTTGGCTTTTTGATTATCTCCCTCTGTTGATTATATCTTGTATATACAGAATAAATTGGGGGTAATGGATAGAGGAAAGGCATTCTTTAGCATGAATAGGGATTGTAAAAAGTTTCTCATAAAACACAGGATTTTGACTGAGTCTTGAAGGAAGCCAGAGTGGCCAGAAGGTAGAGTTGACAAGGAGAGAGTTCCAGGCGTAGGAGACTGATAGTGAAAATGGCTAGTGTCAGGAGATAAGAGTGTATTATCCGTGAAATAGCAAGAGACTAGCGTTCACTACATCACAGAGAATGTTGGCAGAGAGTAAGGTATAAGAAGAATGGAAATGTAGGTGGGAAGCAGTTTATAAAGGGCTTTGAATGCCAGGGGAATTTATATTTGATCTCGGAAGTGATAGGGAGCCAGTAGAGTTTTTGTTTTGTTTTTTAGTATTTTATTCTTTCCCAATTACATGTAAAAACAATCTTAACATTCATTTAAAAAAACTGTGCATTTCACATTCTCTCCCTCACTCCCTCCTTGCTCCCTTATTAAGACGGCAAACAATTTGATATAGGTTACACATGTGCTGTCATGCAAAACACTTGCTTATTAGTCATATTATGAAAGAAAACAAACCAAAACAAAGAAAAAAAATCAAAGTTTTTAAAAGCACCTTTCAATCTGCATTCAGCATCTATCAGTTCTTTCCTGGGATGTAGATAGCATTTTTAGGTAACCATATTAATATTAAGATTAATATTAATAAACAATATTGTTGTTACTGTATACAATGTTCTGGTTTTCTGCTAATTTCACTTTGCATCAGTTCATGTAGATCTAAACAGGTTTTTCTGAAAGCGTCCTGCTCATTATTTTTTAAAATAAATATCTTATTTTACCAAATATAATTTATCAGTTAAGTTGACATTTGTCAATTCATTTATAGCAATTATAAATAATTCTCTTAAGACATGATTCTGGAGCTTTTTAAGAATGTAAGACTAAACCAGCATTGCTCCTTGCAGCCATGTCTAAAGTACATGCACAGTTGGGGAAAGGAACCTTGGATGCATTTGCACTTTCAGTGATACTCTTTCACTCCACAGTCCCTCTTTCTTCTGCTCTTATAGAAAGCCACATACCCAGGACCTGAGGGGAAGAAGGGTCCACTTATTGGCCCAAACAAGACTGGATAAGGGAAAGATAAGTTGGACAAGTTGTACAAACTGGGAAGCTGGAAGAGGAATGACTTCTGGAGGGAGTTTGTTTTGCTGTTTGTGTAGAGAAGATTGGAGGCGGAGGATAGTGGAGGAGTGAGAGGGGTCAGGCAGGGAAGCAACTGCTCGTTATTTTTTATACCACAATAATATTCCATCACGATCATACCCCACAACTTGTTTAACCATTCTCCAATTAATGGGTTTCCTCTCAGTTTCTAGTTCTTTGACACCATGAATATTTTTGTAGACACAGATCTTTTTTCTTTTTGTTTTTTATGTCTTTGAGATACAGACCTAGTAGTAGTATTGCTGAGTCAAATGTTACGTATGATTTTATAGCCCTTTGGATGTAGTTTCAACAGAGCAAGAGGAACTGATTGTGGATGGCCTTCTCAAAAAGGAGGAGAGATGTGGTAAAATAGTTAATGGGGATGGGTGGAATGAGCAATAACAATAAGAAAAACCAGAAACCAAGGGAAATATTTAAATATGAAAAACCAGCAGATGAGGGAAGGAGATGATTTAAGGATATTACATAGTCCAGATGAGCAATGATGAGGTGGCAGTCATGTGACTGGGCTCAGGATACATTGTGAAGGTAGAATCGACAAAACTTGGAAACTGATTGGACATGAGGTAAAGAGAAGAATCAAGGATAATTCTGAGGTTGTAAATCCAGGTGAAAGGAATGTATTGGTCCCATTAACAAAAGTAGAAAAGTAAGGAAGCGGGGGAGGTTTTAGGGGAAAAGGAAAATTAAGGTTTTTCAGACATGTTGAGTTTGAGATGCCTACTGTCCTGTTGGAAGTGGCCAGTAGGCACTTTGAGATACAGTTCAAGAAAAAAAACTAGAGCAGGCTATGTAGATCTAGAATTCATCTGTATAGTGTTCAACCAAATGACAACTCGGGGAGAACAGGAGCTAGGGAACTCAGTGACCAGAGCCCAGGATTTAGAGTGAGGAGGATGTGAATTCGAATCCTTCCTCAGACAATTCATGGCAAGTCCTTTCTCTGTGCCTCTGTTTCTTCCTCTCTAGCACCTCCCTCACAGGATTGTTGTGAGAATCAAATGTGTTTGCATATATAAAGCACTTTGCAAATTTTAAAGCAGGAAATAAATGCTAGCTGTAATTAGGGAGTGAAAAGAATAGGACTCAGAAGTGAACATTGTGGGATCCATGTACAGGCAATAGAAAGAGAATGATGATCCAGCCAAGACTAAGGAAAATATAGAAAGAAGAGAGGAAAATTTGAAGATAGTAGTGTCATGTAAACCCAGAGAGTGTATAGTATTTAGCATGTGGTGCCAAATGCTGCAGATGGGTCAAGAATAAAGACTGAGAAAAGGACACTGAATTTTGCAGTTAATAGATGACTGGTTAGTTAATAGGTCATTCTAGAGAAGCAATGCCTCCCTTTATCCATTCTAAATTACCATCAGCTTTTTTGGCTCCTGCATTACCCTGATGGCTCATAATAAACTCACAGTCTGCTAAAACCCTCAATTCTTTTTCAGATAAACAGCTAATCATGCCTCCACCATTTTGAATTTCTGAAGCTGATTTTAGGAATCCATGTATAAGATTTATTATTTATTGCTATTAAACTTCATCTTACTGTTGCTAGCCCAGTGTTTTAACCTATCAAGATCATTCTAGGGTATCAGCCATTGTGTTACCCATCGCTCCCAGCTTTTTACCATCTAAAGGTATAATGAACATGGCAGTTATATTTTTTTAATTTAGTTAAATTTATTTATTTATTTAACTTTTTACATTCATTTTCACAAAATTTTGGGTTCCACATTTTCTCCCCATTTGTCCCCTCCCCCGACCCCAGAACACTGAGAATTCTAATTTCCCCTATCACTGATCTGTCCTCTCTTCTAAGATCCTTCCCTTCCCTTGTCCCCATCTTCTCTTTTGTCCTGTAGGGCCAGATAACTTTCTATACCCCATTACCTGTATTTCTTATTTCCTAGTAGCAAAAACAATACTCAGCAGTTGTTCCTAAAGCTTTGAGTTCCAACTTCTCCCCATCCCTCCCTCCCCACCCATTCCCTTTGGGAAGGTAGGCAATTCAATATAGGCCATATCTGTGTAGTTTTGCAAATGACTTCCATAATTGTCGTGTTGTGTAAGACTAACTATATTTCCCTCCATC
>CM053771.1:345414022-345468500 GCA_028658325.1 Potorous gilbertii | reverse complement strand
GTTTCTCAGAAAGTCATTAGCCTCCATCTGTTCCATTCTAATTTTGAAAGAACTATTTTCTTCAGTGAGCTTTTGAACCTCCTTTTCCATTTGGCTAATTCTACTTTTGAAAGCATTCTTCTCCTCATTGGCTTTCTGAACCTCTTTTGCCAATTAAGTTAGCCTATTTTTCAAGGTGTTATTTTCTTCAGCATTTTTTTGGGTCTCCTTTAGCAAGGTGTTGACCTGCTTTTCATGCTTTTCTTGCATCTCTCTCATTTCTCTTCCCAGTTTTTCCTCCACCTCTCTAACTTGATTTTCAAAATCTTTTTTGTGCTGTTCCATGGCCTGAGACCATTGAATATCTATTTTAGATGTTTGGGATACAGAAGCTTTGACTTCTATGTCTTTCCCTGATGGTAAGCATTGTTCTTTCTCATCTGAAAGGATGGGAGGAGATATCTGTTCACCAAGAAACC
Organism: Potorous gilbertii; assembly: GCA_028658325.1. Classification (NCBI taxonomy): domain Eukaryota; kingdom Metazoa; phylum Chordata; class Mammalia; order Diprotodontia; family Potoroidae; genus Potorous; species Potorous gilbertii. The sequence continues at coordinate 345,468,042 of CM053771.1, read as the reverse complement.
TTTTATGGTCTTATTTTTTTTTTCCCTTTTCTGGGCATTTTCCCAGCCAGTTACTTGACTTCTGAGATTCCTCTCCACCCCCACCTTGCCTCCAGATCTGCCTAGCTAGTGCTTGGGGTCTGAGATTCAAATGCTGCTTCCCAGCCTCAGGGCTTTCAGTGGGGGCGGGACTGCTATTCAGTGTGAGATTAAATTCAGGTGCTCAGGTTGGGACAGGGCTGCTATTTAGTATGAGATTAGGTTCAGCTGCTTGGAGGGAAGCAGGGCCACCACACAGGGCTCAGTTCCCTCAGGGGTTTATGTGGAGACCTTCAATAATGGATCCCAGCTCCTGCCTGCCTTGGGAGCCCCTGTCCTCTGCTGCCTCTGCTGCTGCCTCCTGAGGGGGCTTGAGTTATGGAGACACCCCGCTCCCCTCTCTGCCAGCCAAACAGGCTGTCTTGTTGACCTTTGGCATCTGTGGGTGGAGGGACCTGCTTGGCCACTGAAGAGTCCGTTTCTAACGCCTGCTCGGATCTGCTCCTCTTGGTTCTGCACGGCCAAGGCAGGGCTGGGCTCTGCTCCGGTTCGGTGCACGACGGACTTTTGGTGGCAGTTTTTCAGGACTCTCTGGAACAGGAATCTCCTCGACTCCGTTGATGTGTAGCTTCCACTGCTCCAGAGTTTGTTGGGAGTTCTTCTTTATAGGTATTTATGGATTGTAGGTTAGGAGCTAGCATATGTGAATCTCTCTACTCCGCCATCTTGGCTCCTCCCCCTGAACATGGCATTTATGCATTTATCCAAGTCATTGATAAAAATGTTCACACACACAGGGCCAAGTTCAGGTCCATGGATCTCTCCACTGGGTGCTTCCTTCTAAGTTGACATTGAGCCATTAACGCTGTACCAGTCATTCGGCTACATCCACATCCTCCCACCTGTGCTGTCATCTCACCTCCATCTTTCATTTTCCCAGAGTGAAGAAGCTAGTGGTCAGAGGGGATGAGATTCTGCAGTGCTTTACTGCACCACTTTGCCCTCATCTACAATTTTGTAAACTCTTTCAAAAAAAAAGGAAGAGAAAAAGAAATGAGATCATGCTAAAGCTGTGCAAGCTTTTTATTGTCATTATTTTTGGATTCTTAACAACCTTTTATTAATATTATTTATTAATAGTATTCTAGAATTCTATTAGAAATCAACTCACTGACCTTTAGCATCTTTTTTTTTTTTTTAATTCTGACACTATTTGCCTCACTCCAGTCCTGTGGTATCTGTCCCTTTCTCAGGATTTTTCAGATGTTACTGACAGTGGCTTCACAGTCACATTTTAAGTTATTTCAGTTCACCTGGGCCACATAACCTGAATTTATCTAGAGGAGTCAGGTACTTATCATTACCCTTTCTCATCTTGGAAATTGTCTCCTTCCCTCATAACTATTTTTGTTCTGCAATTCCAGGCAAAGATCCTTCTCTTTGGCTGAGAAAATCAGAACTATAAGGATTGAGCCACTCAGCCTTCTCTCGACTCCAGTTACCATGGAGCAACAGTCCTTTCTATTCTTGGATTATCTTTTCTTAATCTTTGCTGTCCTTAGCTTTCCTCAACAAATTTAGCTCATTCTCAGCTTAAACCCAGTTCCTAATGTTTTCTTACATGAACTCCCCTTGCGTCTAAATGTTAAGTCGGCTGGTGATCTGATCAGTCTCTGGACAGCTCTCATTTCTCTCATCAGAATTGTTTCCTGATTCCTCTGGTTGTCTGTATTGTCTTCCTTATACAATTATCATGTGCATTCTTGTTTACACTTTTCCCATTGGTTTAATGTTCTTGAGGGCAGACTTTTCTCAGTTTCTTTGTCTCCCCAGTGACTAGTATAGTGCAGCAGTAGATATTTAATATCTTTTTATTGAATAAGGAATATTCACAGCTAAACATATTAACAGAAAAGAAGGCAGAGCTGATCACATGTTAATTAAAGAATAGCAAATAGATACCTGAAGCGCCCCTAGTAGAAAATCCTAGAAGAAAACCTCTGACACATCAAGTGGATCTTCTGTAAAAGATGTATGGAGGAAAGCAGACAAGGATCATGAAGAGTGAGGAGGACGTGCACAGGTGAGCGCTGGTACCTGTGAAGGGCAGACTCACAACAGTGAGATTGTGATTCTTTAGAGGAAGCAGCAGTGGTAAGAAAGACAAAGTGGGGGGGGCAGATTCTGGACCGATTTTGAATTTAGCTACCTACTTAAACATGTGCAAATAATTTTATTTTAGGGAGCCTCAACTTTTGTGGTTGTTGAGTTGTTCAGTGGTGTCTGAACTCCTCATGACCTCATGGACCATAGCAGCCAGACCCTTCTACCTTCCACTATCTCCCAAAGTCAGTCCAGTTTCATGCTCATTATTTCCGTGGCACTATCCATCCATCTCATCCTCTGCTGTTTCCTTTTCCTTTTACCTTCAGTTTTTCCCAACATCAGGGTCTTTTCCAGTGAGTCTTGTTTTCTCATTTTGTGGCCAAAGTATTTCACCCTCAGCTTTAGTATTTGTCCTTCCATTGAATAGTCTGAATTAATATCTTTAAGTGTGGACTGATTTGTTCTCCTTATCATCCAAAGGACTCTCAAAATCTTCTTTAGCAATACAATTCAAAAGCGTCAGTTCCGTGGCACTCAGCCTTCCTTATCGTCCGAGTCTCACAGTCATACATTTCTACAGGAAAAACCATAGCTTTGATTATACGAACTTTTGTCAGCAAGGTGATGTCTCTGCTTTTTAGCATGCTCTCCAGACTTGCCATAGCTTTCCTTCCAAGAAGCAAGTCTTTCAAATGTATGACTGCAGTTGCTATCTGCAGGGATCTTTGAGCCCAAAAACATAAAATCTGACACTGCTTCCATTCTTTCCATTTCCCTATTTGTCAGGAAGTGATGGGACCAGTTGTCAAAATCTTAGGTGTTTTTATGTGAAGTTTCAAACTAGCCTTTACATTCTCCTCTTTCATCCTCAACTTCTTCACCTGTAAAGTGGAGTGTAGTACTTTCCTTAAGGAAACCCAGTGTTAGTATTTCACTTAAGGGTTGTTGTGAGGACCAAATGAGATAATGTAAGCAAACATTGTGTAAACTTTAGAGTGTGATGTTATTATAGTTATTCCTTGATTTTTCCCCTCCAAAGGGCTATATTCCCCATTCTCTAGATCCCTATGGAGGGAACCTTCCTTCTACATAAGCTGAGACTCCTATCGTAATAGTTTCATGTATGTTTATTTACACACATACATATTCATATACATATAGAACATTTTATTAAAATTTATAAGCATTTTTACTTTGGTATATTATATGCTTATTTATACTAACATTCCATATTTTATTGTACTAATCTTAAAAGAAATATTAAATGTGAATTTATCCTCCAGGAGCTGTTGTGACCATCACTGCACCAGTTAATATGAATGTGGACAGCCTCCAGTCTCTGTCATCTGATGGTGCTACATTAGCAGTGCAGCAAGTCATGATGGGAGGACAGAGTGAGGATGAATCTGTGGATAGCACTGAAGATGATGGAGGAGAACTCACAGCAACAAATATTAGTGGCCTGGTATTGGATAACAGTGATTCTCTGCAGTAGGAAGCAAGAGAATGTGACCATAGTTAGGAGAAAAAAATGGACTTCACTGACTTTTTATAGTTTGCACAGCAAACATTTTACACAAGTTTTATTTCTAATGTTTTATATGTAGATATAGAAGGGTGCACTTTTTGTATTTCATAGTAAGCTTAAACAGTCTTTGCAGGTACAGCAACTTCTTTCAAATGTGTGTGTGGTTTGGGTTTTTTTTGTTTGTTTTGGGGGGTTTTGAATTTTTCTTTAAAGGTTTAACTCTAATATAATGAATGACAAACATCCCTTGAGTCCCTTTATTGTATCAATGGAAAGTGCTACCATTTTCTAAAGGATTATGCTGTTTTAATTTTCCTTTGTACTTTAAAGCAGATTCTCAATGGGCTAATTTACATCTACAGCCAGTGAAATTGGATTATTGTATTAGGCCCATCTATTTAGGAAAAGCTTTTGCACCTTAAAACTGCCAGTATGAAGTGAACACCAACATACCAGTATAAAAGAAGTACAATTAAGTTGTGATTGTATGGCATTTTTAAATAAGCTTAATTTCTCTCATTCAGTGAACTTGTTTCATCTGTTATTTTTAAAAAAGAAAAAACCTCCTATTTTTACTTTGCTGGAATTACTGGATAAAAACTATTTTTATAAATTGATTACTAATTGGGATTATGATTATATTGAACGTAATTTCTAGAGAACAATACGAATTTAGTATTTCAAAATGGAAGTTTCTAAAATAACCAAATTTAATGAACATGATGAAAGTTAGTATTCCATGGTTCTCAGAATATATCTTAGATCTATCCCAGAATAATAATTTACATTTAGTAATGAAGTAAGAAACAGCAGCTATTTAATGAAATTTTTAATATCTTCAAATACTAGTTTGTATGTTATGACCAGATTTATTTCACACTTGATCTAAACTTTATATCTAAAGGTATTTGCTAAATATATATTTAAGTAAGTTAAGGAAAAATGGTACCCAGTAATAGATCTTAAACAACTCAGTGTCCATATTTTTTCTCATTTAAATATATTTTTTATTAGTTTTCTACCACATTAACCATGTTGTTGCTTTGGAGTTAGAAAAAAAAAGCAGTGCTATGTAAAATATGGAACATTCTCTTCAGATAGTTCAGGACACTAGGATAGATAGCAAATAATCCCCTAAAAGCGATTTTAAAATATTCATGAACTAGTGATAAAAATTAATTTCATTGTAATTATGGTTTGATTGCATATTTTCCTTCCAGTCATCTTTGCTCTTCGGTGGTTGTTCATGTGCAATTGTTTGGTTTTGATTCTGAAAGTCAATATTTCTTCCTTATATACTGTTTTAAGCATGGCAATAATACTGTCACCAATCTGAAGTCTAATAATCATTTCTCCCTCTTGATCTTATGGTAATGTTCGATTTGGAATATTAGAGGTTTTGACTTCTGAGTTGACATATAACTAGTGAAAAGAAAAAAAAAACATGCTTATTCTTTTTTCTTCCAACAGACCAACTCATTTCACAGTGTAGAAAGATATTCTTTAAACGATTTCCAACCAAAATCAACTTAATTTGTTTACGTGAGATAGTGATATGGTTCGGATATTACCAGTTCTTGAGATGCAACTGTAGCCAATTGGTCATTGAACTCAGATTGTAATAAAGTACTTTTTTAATGAAGATTTGTTTTTCTGGCACCATTTCCCCCCAATAGATACTAAATTTATAAATTGGTCTTCATTAAGTCACTGCATACTTTTAACCTTCTGAAGAGAATTGTTTTGGTTTTTTTTCTTTCCAAATTTATTTGTGTTTTCAATTTTAACAATGACTTCCATAAACTTTAAATTTTCTCCCCCTCCCTTTCCAAGAAAGCATGCAATCTTATATGGGCTCTACATATACATTCTTATTAAACATATTTTCACATTAGTCATGTTGCATAGAAGAATTAAAATGAATTGAAGAAAGCATGAGTAAAACTAAACAAAACCAAACATAAAAGAAAATAGTCTGCTTCACTCTGTGTTCTGACTCCATAGTTCTTTCTCTGGATTTGGGTGGCATTTTATATGATGAGTCCTTTGTTAATATTTTAGGTTGCCTTGCTGTGGAGGACTAAGTCTATCAAAAACAGTCCTTGCACACTGTGTTAATATTGTGTACAATGTTCTCCTGGTTCTGGTCAATTCACTTAGCATCAGTTCATATAAGTCTCTACAGGTATTTCTGAAATTCTCCTGTCAGTCATTTCTTATAGCATAATAGTATTCCATTACATTCAGATATCGTAACTTGCTCAGCCATTCCCCAGTTGATAAGCATTCATCATTTTCCAGTTCTTGGCCACCACAAAAAAAGAACTGCTATAAATATTTTTGTACATGTGAGTCCTTTTCCCATTTTTATGATCTCTTTGAGATACACCTATAGAAGTGGTATTGCTGGGTCAAAGGATAAGGACATTTTTGTAGCCCTTTGGGCATAGTTCCAAATTGTTCTCCAGAATGGCTGGTTTAGCTCACAACTCCACCCACATCTTCTCCAACATTTGTCATCTTCCAGTTTTGTCTTGTTAGCCAATCTGATAGGTGTTATGTGGTACTCAGAGTTGTTTTGATTTGCATCTCTCTAATCAATAGTGATTTAGAGCATTTTTTCATGACTATAAATAGCTTTAATTTTTCCTCTGAAAACTGCCTGTTCATATCCTTTGACCATTTATCAGTTGGGGAATGATTTGTATTCTTGTAAATTTGACTCAGTTCTCTATGTATTTTAGAAATGAGGCCATTATCACAGACACTAGTTGTAAAAATTCTTTCCCAGTTTTCTGCTTCCCTCCTAATCTTGGTTGCATTGACTTTGTTTATGCAAAAAACTTTTCTATTTAATGTAATCAAAATTATCCATTTTGCATTTCATAATGAAAATTGTTTTTTTTAAGAGTATTTCAAAAAGTTAACTTAAAAGTTACTCAGCTACTCAATTTAGCAAGGAAATAAATACACTTTTTAAAAGCAGGGATTATTTTCTTGTAAATTTTATAAAGATAATTAAACACAGGTATGACTAAAAACATATTTCTCATATCAACTTGACCTTAACTTGCTTAGATTATTTTTTCTAGCCAGAAACTACTGAAACTATTTCTTCCCTTTTAAAAATATTCCTAGTTTTTGGTTCAGATGAACAATTTTGAACATTTGGTTTTTAAATTATTCCAGGAATTGAGAAATCATGTTAAATTTAACAGCTGCATTAGGTTGTTAAAGGTGCTTTGTGTTTTATTGGAGTGCCAAACTATGGTAGTTGGAAGAATGTAGTTATTTTTATTTTGCAAATTGAGAATCAGAGTCCTGTAAACTGTAGTGATTTGAATAATGCTATTTCAGGCTAAATGAATTATATGGGTTTTTTTTTCCTTTTGCATGGTTTTAAATGTTTGAAATTGTTTTCCTTCAAACCAGAGTCCCTAATTACCACCTTAAAAGAACAGGCAAAAGATAAATTTAGGTTTTGAAGGGATATGCCATAAGAAACCTTGAATCATCTCTACTGATATGCTTTGTAATGCTAAGCCATTTTTGTTTCCCTCAGTAATTCATCAGTCAGTATCTCAGAAACATTTCCCTTCCATCCATTCCATGTGTTTAAGAGAATCTACGAGTTGTACTTTTCAAATGAACAAACTGAATCCCAAACTCTATTCTTACTGAATTCTTTACCTTAAGAGGATCCTTCCAAATGTGTTTTAAAGTCTAATTGAATTTTGTTGTTGATGTTGTTGTGATTGTCGTCCCCTCATAGATCAACTAAGTTAGGTTGGCTTTGCCAAGCCCAAATGAAACTCTCAACTGCTGGACTTGCTAAACTGCTTCAGTGTTTTGGGGATTTTTTCCTCAAGTGGTGAAATATATTCTTCCTTTTATCCAGTATGTGAAGTAAACTGGGAAAGAGCACAAGTATGCTGTTTAGACAGATTACCAAACAAATATTTGTTAGTAACCTGTTGTGTGAAAGCATACAGCATTCTTCCTTATGAATTAGTTCCTTGTAATCTGTTAAATGATCTTTGTTTCTAAACTGTGTGAGAAAATAATAGGGCACTTTTTCTTTTTACACAAATTTAGGCCTATCATCCAATCTTTTGTCCATAAAGAGGGCTGTCTCTGGCAGATAGTGACAAAAATATTCCAGCAGTCTTTCTTTGTTTTAAATATACTTGGTCTATGAAACTGACAATCTTTAAAATGTGAATACTGTAACATTAAGTTTTTCTTGGATTGTTGTCTTTAAAAAGGATTTTTGTGAAGCAACTGATTTATCAAAGAAAATAATTAAAAATAGAAACATGCTCTGTGGATGATGTATTATTACATAAAAATGAAACATCTCTATAAAAGAACACATTTCCTGCTTTAAGTAAAGCATTCAGTTACTTTAGAACTTGACATTTAGAATTTTAACATAATCCCTGCACATAAAAATTAATGTATCACTGGGATTTTGGGGCTGCAGTTGCAGAATCTCAAAGCAGGAAAGGAACTCAGATCCAATCAAATCTAAACTGTATTTGAACAAGAATCCTGTTTACAAAATATCCAACATATAGCCTTCCAGTTTTTGTTTGAAGACTTCCACTGAAGGGAAACCCACTGCTTCTTAAAGGTGCACTTTTGAATAATCCTCATTGCTAGAAACTTTTTCTTTACATCAAGATATGATTTGTATGTGTAACTTTCATGCATTGCTCCTGATTCTGCCCTCTGGGACCAAACAGAACAAGTCTAGTCTCTCATTCTTCCTCTGGAGATGGTCCTTCATCTACTAGAAGGCTGCTTTGTCTCCCCTAAGTCTCTACTTCTTCCACAGCTCCTCAAAAGGCATGATCTTAGGACCCTTTGGTATCCTACTTGCCCTCCTTTAGATACTCTGCAGCTTACTGAAGACCTTCCCAAAAAGTAGTGCCCAGAATTTAAAACTATAAATTATAGTGATGCTGTCTATCTCCAAACTCTCATTTTACAGAGGTCCATAGGAAAAAGGAGAAACTTAGTTTTGAAAAAAATTGAGAATAGGGACCAGGACTAGTCTAGACTGATTTCATTGGCATGGGAAACTCTCAGATAGGGAAAATTCATCTACCAATGCAGGTTGGCATCTTCTTTGCAACATACAGTCTTCAGAAGTTGACTAGAACCCTCAGAAGGAAAGTGACTGTCCCAGGTCACATAAGTGATATGTGTTAGAAGCAGAATTTAAACTCAGATCTTCTGATCTCAAGGTCAGCTCTCTGTTCACTATGCTGCTATGCCTCTCAGGTTAAGATAACAGTAGCAAAAATATTGAAAAGATTTTTTTATGGAACTTAGATTTGATTAAATATTTAATGCTCTTGCTACTTCTGTGTATTAAGCAAATAGCATCAAGGAAAATCTACCCAAACAAATCATTCATTGTGTGGGAGTCCTTTAAAAAAAAATTTAAACTTCTAAACAAAATAATTTTGTTTTTTTAATCTTACATTGCCTTCTAATTTTTGCCACATCCTTAATGTTATTAAACATAACTTATTTTCTCAGTTTTTAAAATGTTTTGCCAGAATAAAGCTAAAGAAGATATTTCTTATGTGAATATTATTTTCTTGTCAAGGACTATATATAAAAAGTCTATAATTTGAAGGAAATACACATTTTCATTTATAATCGGCTATGATAAACCACTTGAAGAGTATGCACCAAATTGAACAGTTAAAAATGTATCAGCAAACTAAAACATTGAGTTGAATCTAATTGGATTAAATGTAATAGAGATAAATGTAAAGAAGTGAAACAGATTTGTAGAACACAAGTACAAGCTTTCTAGAAGAAGGTTTCTTTTTTAATATTATGTATATTCTATTGTATTTTTATTTATTTTGTTAAATATTTTCCAAATACATGTTTTAACATTCATTTTTTATTTTGAGTTTCAAATCCTCTCCTTCCCTCCAACCTCTCTCCCACCCGTTGAGAAGGCAAACATGATACATGTGAAGTCATGCAAGACATATATCCATATTAGTTATATTACAACAAGAAGCAAGGAAAATTAAAAAGTGAAAAAAATACGTTTCCATCCACACTCAGATTTCATCAGTTCTCTCTCTGGAGAAGAGAGCATTTTTTATCATGAGTCCTTTGGAATCGCCATGAATCGTATCGCTCATAGTGGCTAATTAAGTTGGATATCATTACAACATTACTGTTACTGTGTACAATGCACTGGTTCTGCTGTCTTTACTTTACATTGGTTCATATACATCTTCCCAGGTTCATCTAAACCATCTAGGGAGATGATGGTTCTGAACAGCAGCTAAGGTTTTAGAGGGTTACAATCCCAATTGGAGAGAAAAGAAAATAATGCAAATATTAAAATAACAGGTCTCTACTTTTTTTCTCGCCTTTGTTTCAAGGGAATACCAAGAAGGAAAACATTTAAAATTTTAAGAAAGGAAAACTAGAGAAAAATAGAATAAGAGAAAAACTTTGGGATAACTAGAAGTATGTATATATATATATATACACACACATATGTATTTATATATATATATATGTATATGTATTTCTGTGGTCACAATAATTTGACATTCTGCAGCAAAGAATGATAGGTAGACATTTGTATAATAGTAGCTATTTGCAGAATACCTTCTGTTTATCAGTTTATTTGAAGTAGGAGTTACAGAATTTAAAAGGCACCTTAGTGTTCATTCAGGACAACTCATATCTGGAAAAGAATTCCTTCACAACACAACTAGCAAATAGTTCTCTAGCTTTTGCTTGAAGTCTCTGAAGGAGAATAGATTATTTCACAAGGCAGCCATTTCTGCTTTTAGATCATTTTCAATTTTAGGAAGTTTTCCTTACCTCATCTCTAGATTTGTCTTTTTGCCATTTTGACCCATTGCTCCTGATTCTGTTCTCAGTTCCATCTTGTACATAGTAAGCCCTCAAATAACTGAATATAGCAGTTCTCTGCCCCCCGCCTCACCTGAAGTCTTATCTTCTCTTAGAGACATATCATATCCTTCATCACTGATCCTGATGTGGCATTAAATGACTATTCACCACTTGCTTTGCCCTTGCTCTGAATATTCTCTATCTTACCAGTGTCCTTTCTGATATATGGCAGCCAAAACTCAACACAGTAATTCAGCTGTGACCTGACCAGATCAGAGCCCAGTGAGCTCTCCTCCCCTTATTCCTAAAAGCTATACCTTTCAATGTATACTAAAACTGCATTAGCTTTTTTGGTTGCCATTATCACCCTTTTGGCCCTAGTGGAGTTAAAATTCACTAAAAATTCCCAGATCTCTTTCAGATGAACTGAAATCTAGCCTTGCCTCTTCATTTTGTAAATCTGGTGTTTTTAATCCAAATGTGAACTCTCTTAAATTTAATCTTGCTCAGTTTATGAACATTGGTTGAAAGAACTAGGGAATTTTAACCTGGAGAAGACAGAGTTTGGTGGTGATGATGAAGATGTTGGCTATCTTCAAAAATATTTGAAAAGCTACAGTTGGGAAGAAGGTCTAGATTTGCTCTGTGTAACAGAGGTGTTAAAATCAGGAGCAATGACGAGATTAACAGATCAATTTAGAATTGATGTGATAAAAAACTTCCTACAATTAAAGATATCCAAAAGTGTGATGGGCTGCCTCTAGAAATAGTAGGTAAACCCTCCTTCAAGCAAAGCTTTATCATTGGATACATCATAGCAGATGGTTATAGTCTAAAATGAACTAGACTGGTGGTCAGCAAATTACAGCCCCTGGGTCAAATATGGCCCATTTCCTGTTTTTGAATGGTTCTTCAGCTAAGGATAGTGTTTATATTTTTAAGTGGTTTTAAAAAATCAAAAGAATAATATTTTATGATAAATGAAAATTCTATGAAATTCAGATTTCAGTGTCCAGAAACAAGTTTTACTGGAACACACCATGCCCTTTTGTTTACATACTGTCTATGGCTACTTTTGTGATGCAGTATCAAAGTTGCGTAGTTGCTACAGAGACTGCGTATGGTGTTCTCCAGTATTTCACACTGCTCCATGGTTCACGGAGCAGTGCAGTGACATAGTTACAACTGGACAGTGTTTCTAGTACCACACATAATGGCACACACATGCATACACACATACATACATACATACATATATATATACATATATATGGATGTATATATGTACATATTCACCAGCACATACCCTTTATGTCAAAATAAAAAGAAAATTGGATTTCAGGTAGCATGTTTTTAAGGCACCATGGAAGGTGGATTATTTTGCTAACAAATTGATGGCAAAGCATTGTGCTTATTAAGAAGTGACATTGTAACTGTGCTAATAAAATATAAAATACGTCAGCATCACTAGGCTAAACATTCATCACCTTATTGCTGCAAAATAAGTTTCTGAGTAGCAAGAATTTTATACTTATGGTGAGTTAATTAAATCAAGTTTGATTGCAGCAGCTGAATATCTGCAGAAAATAAACTTGTTTAAGACAATTAGCCTTTCAGCTCAATTAAGCCCATGTATTCATGGATTGATAGTGGTATTTGGTGATACCTCTTCATGTGAAAAAACATTTTCAAAGATGAGATATGTAAAATCTCATTACAAATCAGTATTAACAAGTGAACATTTGCAATTGATTTTGGTAATAGGCAACACTAATTTTGAACCCCAATTAAATGAAATGTTATTTTCTCCCCCAAAAATCTTCATTTTTATCATCAGACATGTATTACAAAAAAAAATGTACCCATTATTTTTATATTTTGAATATGGTCAATAAAAAATGTGGAAATTTTTCTCTTGTGTATAAGTACCTCCATAATATTTTGCCTCTTGGACCACAAAGCCTAAAATATTTGCTAACAGGCTCCTTGCATAAAAAGTCCTTGGATGAGATAGCCAAAAAGGTTCCTTTCAAATCTGAAATTCTGTGATTTAGACCAAAAGTTTACCAGATATAAGTCAATTGACATAACAAGAAAACTAAGAGTCTAAGAAGTGACTTAGCAAACACTTGAATTACTTGCCAAGCAGAAGGAGAAGCCAAGAACAATAGTTTCTAATATAAACATTTTTAAATCCTAGAGAGGCATTCTAGGTCATGTGACCAATAAGAGGGAGAACTAGACATTTTCTTTTATCCTCAAGACCCTTCAAACCTCTCCACAATAGAAATTATGCACCAGAAGTAAAGCAATTTCAGTTGTCTCCCTGGTCTATGACCAAGAACCCAAACAAGATTGAAAACTTGAACTAATAACCCCTAATGTGAACTCAGGAGCCTTTCCCCCACTGCAAAGGAAAGAAAGAATGAATGTGTAAGAACTGGTGATTGGAGTCTAGGTGAAGTAAAGAGAAAGGGCACTGGCATGGAAGCCAACCATTTCCATTAGAGGTAATTAGTGTTGATTACATGCCCTTGCTTTCATCACCTTCTTTGGAAAGAAGTGGGAAAGACAGAGAGGAAAGCGTGTAAGAGAATATCAAAAAGGGAAATGACCAACTGAGTTGTAATGGTATGACTTCATTTGTAAATGAAGGGAGCGAAACAATGGATTAGCAAACAGAATCTATAGATCATTGTTTACAAGAATTACACTTGAAACAATAATTGATTCAGAGTTAAAAATAAAGATTAGAGTAGAATTTGTAACGCTTTGGGTGAATTTTGAAAAGCAGCATGGCAATTATCCCAAAGTAAAAATCGAAGTGTTTTAAAATGTATTAATGGGACTCACCTCCTGACAAGAGAGGAACTGAACATACAAAAGATGTGGCCAATGTGAGCATTTGTTTTGCTTGACTATGAATTTTTGTTTCAATGGTGTAGGATAGGAGGGAGAGAAGATAAATGCTGGCTAATGGAAAAAAATTTTAAGAAAGATAAGCAAGGAAGCTACATAATGTTTAAAGGCATCATAGATAATATTAAACATGCAATAAATTGGTATACCATTCAAGTACTTAAAGGAAAAGTTAATTGAGTGACTAGAATAAACAGAAAATTATATTAGCTGGGGACCTCAGTATGTTCCTTTCAGTCTTGGACAAATTTAATAAAAAGATCAAGAAAAAAGCTAAGGTACTGAAAAGATTTTTGAAAAAGTAGTTACAATAAATTTCTGGTGAGTACTAAATGGGAAGATAAAACAGTGTTCATATGTTCAAGGATATACGACACCTTTTCAGAAATTAACCATGTGCCAAGCCATAAAAACATCACAAATCCAGAAAAGTAGAAATATTAAATATACTTTAAAGATTATAAAACAAAATTATAATCAATAAGGAAAATTAGGAGAAAGGATTGCAAAAGAATTGGTGAGTCAAACAGCATCATAAAAATGATACTTATAAAGTCAAAACAGTCCTTAGGGGAAAATTCATCTTACCAGATCAATGAATTGAGACTGAAACCCTCATCCCCTGACAAGCAAAAAATTTTTGAAAATAATAATTGAATTATTTCATTCAATTAAATCAAGCTTTATTTAAAACTAGTGCCTGTTTTCAAATGAATAAAAAAAGGTAGCTTGTTGGCTAATCTGATAAAAAAAGGGGGAGGGGGGATTCAAACTGTATCAAAAAGATGAAAAAAGGAAAATTCATAATGAAAACAAAATTATTAGAAACTCTTCCTCAACCATATGATGATACAACCAGTCACTAAATGAAATGAAGAATATTTACAAAAATGCTGAATGCACAGAATAACAAGTCAAGAAACAATTTAAATAATACAACAGCAGAAAAAGAAATTGCATAATCCATAAATGAACTATCAAAGAAAAAACACCAAGACCAAATTAATTTGCAAATTAATTTGATCAAATATTCAAAGGATAATCTCAGTCACACAAATTTTACTGAAGTAGGGGTAAAAATCAATTATAGCAAATTCCTTCTTGAAGTAAATATGATCTTCATATCAAAAAGTTAGAAAAGAAAATTATAGACCAATATCCCTAGTGAATATTGATTCAAAATACTGAATAAAATATTAGTAAACCTACAATAACCTATAAAGTAATTATACACTGTGACAAGTTAGAATTTATACCAGTAATGGAAACTTAGCTCAATATTAGGAAAATGATAAACATACGAATAACATTAATAACATATAAAATTATACATCAATAGATGCAGAAAAAGCTTTTGGCAATACAATACCCATTTATAGTAAGCACATTATAAAGTATAGGAATCAATATACTTGTTTATAAGATACTGAAGTATATCCTTCCCAAACCAGAAGAGAGTATTTCCTATAATGAAAAAATGCTGAGGTCTTTTCAGTAAGGTCAGGGTAAAGTGAAAATGTTCATTATTACCCTATTTTTACATAGTTCTAGAAATAATACTGCTAACAGATGTACTAATAAGACCCCCAAAAAAAGGTTAAAGAGAAAAGTATAGGTAAAGAGGAAACAAAAATATTACTTTTTGCAGATGATTTGGTTGTTGTCCTTCACTCTTGAAGAGGATCAAAGGTATCCCTATGTTGGAGTCAAGGTACAGTGTGTCCAACTGTGGCTAATAAGACCCATATGAGCTCAAAAGGTCCTACCACAGGTTGGGACCAATAGTTCATATGAACATTTGGAATGTAGATGTCTCTAATTTGCTCAACTCATTTCTTTTGAGCTGATTCGCTCATAGAGTACAGTGCCTTCTTCAATATGGGCACATCATGCTGGGTGATCCTTTGCCAGTATCTCCTATGTCACTCAATTAATTCCAAAGTTCTTCAGAGAGGACTTGAGTGTCCTTGTATCACTTCTGACCACCATGTGAGCACCTGCCTTGAGCAAGTTGATCATAAAGTAGTCTTTTAGGCAAACACACATTTGGTATTCAAATAACGTGGCCAATGCAATGGAGTAAAGTAGCCAGGCTCACCCAAACATTCTATTAGACCATAGCATAACCTCTCATAAATATTTCTGATTATTTATGTATGCTCATAGCAAGGCCAAAATATCCACAAGGACAGGAATAAAGAGTAATATGTTAAAGGAACAGGGAGAAAAAATTCACAAAAAAGTTGACTCTCCTCAGGGATTATAATAGAGTCTAAATTATTTAACGTACAAAATAAGAAAATCAAAGTCAGAGATTTTTTTTAATCAATGCCTAGAGCATAAGCTAGCATCCTTTACATTCTCTTTATATTATAAGAATGAAGACCAGTTTATGAATTATGAATTAATTAGGCATTCATTTAGAGGACTGAAGGTCTTAAAACTGAGAATTTGTCTTAACTAGGTAATAAAGTCCCTATTCTAGTTCCTGTTTCCCAGCAAGGTGGGGGGGTAAGGGGAGGATGATGGGGACTTGCTTTTTTTTTATTAATTTGTCTTTCATTTCAGAATGTTTCTTCTTGAACAGTTTCTCCCAAGTCACAGGATCATAGAGGTGGAGCTGGAAGAAATCTCAGTGGCCATCTGGTCTACCCCTGTCCCATTTTACAAATAAGGAAACTGAGTCTGAAGGAGCTGAAATGACTTGCCCAAAGTTGCAGTGTCAGGAGTGAAATTTGAATCCAATACCTCTGAGACCAGCCCCAGTATTCTTTCCACTGTACTGCACAGCTTCCTCCTACTGTATGACTGTACGACACTGGACATTCCTGCAGAGGAACTTCTAAACATGAGCTTTCCTAGCCTCCTACCAATCTCTACTATGGCATCTTATTAAAGCATTTTCACGTTTGAATTATGTTACTCCTATAATCTTTTTATTTTGTAATCATAGCATACACCTCAACGCCTGTGCAACAAATCTGGAAAATTGTGCCTGTGGTGAAAGGACATTAAAAAACAAAAACATGACACCAAATCATGGAGCTCAAGGGAATTCACTTACAAATTTCCTAGCTAAAAACACTCCTAGGATCCCATCTCCGGTCCCTCAGGGGTTTTCCTGAGGTGCTTTATTGTCTACTTCATCAAAGTAATTGCCACATTGTGCTACCCCAGATTTACTTCTATAGAACATTTGTCAGTAAGGGTCTCCGCTTTCTGTTTTTCTCTGAAATTCTAACACAACCCAAACAGAGAATACATTTCATTCTGCCGATAATAGATATTTAAAGCAAAGCACTAGCAATTCTTCTTGTGATTTTTCCCCAATTCAAATCATATCAATCCCTAAGGAAACTCCAGTATAATCTGTAATAGTTTTAGGAGCAAGACGTACTCTATTTTGTGTTCTATTTTCATAGCATGTGTTATAGAATCAGATGCTCCTCTTTGAAAAAACAATGCCCAGCCATCCTTGGTAGGCGGTGGTGTTCCTATTAGTGTGTGTGTATAGGGTGTCTATACATCTCAGATTACTTCATTTACATACTTGTTTAATCTTCTTAACCTCTTTCCTATTTGATTACTTTTATATCTGTGGGCTTTACAATACTCAAATATCTGCTACAAACCAGTAAGTCTTGAGATACATATAACAATAAATAAACCATGTCCCCTTTTCCAAATGTGGCATTCAACAGCTCTGAACAGAACTGAGTGTCACCGGTAGTTTTTTTTTTTTTGGTTCTGAATTTTTTCTACCAGGTTAGCTTCAAGGTGTCGCTCCTTTGCTTACCTGGGTTATCTCCCTCAAGGACATAATGTCTTTTCTGTAAGGTCAGCTCATTGCTGGTCTGGGTCCTCAGCAGGCTCAGTTAATGCCAGCTTTGATGGTCTCTTACTAGTTCTGGTTGCTAAAGGAACCTCTGATGTTTAAAGCTAATAAGATCATAAACTAGTCGATTTCATCTCCATATACTCATTCATCTGAAAAGTTCTGAGTTCTCTGTGAAGAAAGGCTTTGGGAGGAGTTTATTGCTCCACCCTCCAGCCCACCAGAAGGAAGGAAGAGGCAACCCTGTAAGCAAAGCCACTGCATCTGTCAAATCTGAGTCAATCAGCATAATGATGAGATTTCAAATGACCCCCTTATCCTGGAGTAGGCGTCATGTTCAGTGGAAACAAAACAAAGCTGCCGATGGAAATGTAGCTCCTATAGATAGCGTCAACTCAATTTGTCCCAAATTGAACTTATTCCCTCCTTCTTCAAATTTTCCTTTTATTGTCAAGAGTGCTGCTGTCAGATGGAACTGACTCAAGACCTTTGAAAATACCAAACAATTCTGGAAATACAAATAATGAGAAAAGTTTCTTCCTAATTAACTGGAATCCATTACATAATATCCTTACATGTACATCACAAGGAATCACAATTCTCTCAATATAGTTCCCTAGCAATCTCTGTATGGAGGAATATACATATAAATATACACACATGTATGTGTATAGATGTAAATATATATGTATGTACACATTATGAATACACATGTGTATGTATGTATAATAAATACAAACACGTGTATTTATCCATCTGTATTTGCCTTGAGATTCTTGACCAAGTTAATGATGTTATAACCCTAAACACAGTATGGTTTATTACTTTGGCCTCACCTAGCCATCAATAAAGAATCATCCCTGTGTATTTCTTTTCCTTTTTTCCTGTAAAATAGGGCTTTATAATTATTTTTATGTAAGTTCCTGTCTTGATTTATGGATTTTATATTTAGTTAGAATGGAAGTTCTCTCTTTGTTTCTATTGGGTATTGTTAGTAATATACAGAATGCATGATAATTATAGGTTTATTTTGTATCTTTCTACTGTACTGGAAGTATTATTTCCAGTAAATTTTTCATTGAATATCTGGGCTTCTTTAAGTAAATCATCATGTCATCTCAAAAGCAGATAATCTTGCTTATGCAAAAATGTTCAAGTAGAGGGTGGAGCAGCTTTTGTTGGCAATGTCAAAGAAAAGAAGATTGATGAGGTGTAGACTGCAAAAGGTAGTCTCTAAGGCCCCTTAGATTCTGAAACATTGTCCTGAGCTCCTCCCTGAAGTAGGTGAAGCTTTTTGTGAAAAGGAGGGAATAAGCATTTATGTAACACTTACATGCCAGGCACTACGCTAAGTGTTTTACAAATGTTATCTTGTCTCATCCTCACAACAACTCTATGAGATAGTTGATTATTCCCATTTTACAGTTGATGAAATTGAGGCCCAGAGTATTAAGTGACCTGCCTAGGGTCACACAGCTACTAAGGGTCTGAGACCACATTGGAACCCAGATCTTCCTGACCCTAGGCTCAGAACTCTATCCACTGGGCCACCTACCAGCCTCTTTGGCATTCACAAAGTCCTATTTTGCCATGAAGGTGACCTTGAATTCTTGAATATTATGCCAACAGAACAAAAATTCAGACTGGTACTATTGCGTTGGACTAGTTGCAGTGACAAACTGCTTTCCAAGGCCCAGCCTAGTCAAGGCCAGAATCCCATTACCAATAGATTGGCCATAGGAAGCCATAGCAGAAGTGGTAGTAAAGGAGACAGAGGACAACATGAGTCCATTTTTAGACTCATCTATAAACACCCAGTTTGAGATCCAGTGACTAATATGTATACATGCCACTGGAGAAACAATATTGACAGTCTCATAAATAAAAGACAAAGACAATTTGTAGCCAAATGGTAGGATGACTCACAGGTTCTCCTTAGGCAAATAAAGTCACTGTTGCTATGGTATGTCCAAACCCTACAAGAAATATAATTTTATGAGACACTTAGTCATCCCACTTTGTAGCAATTGATGAGTATTAATGAAAAGTTCACCATGAAGATGATTACAAATTATATGCCAATTTCTGTTCCAAAGGATGAGGAGGTAGGAAAATGGTAGGAATAACCTAATTAATTATACCTTTTATACTTATCATCAGTGAAAATGTGAACACAAGAGAGAATGATGAAAAAACCAAAATGTTGGGAAATATGGCTCAGGAATAACAATTAAAAGAAGCCAACGGCTTATAGACAATACAGTACTCATACCTACACACCCTTAGTATTTCCTTCAGGAAAGCCTTGGGAAGGGCTGAACATGGCAAGTTTTACCATGTGGTGTCACCAAAGATGAAATCAACATCTTAGTCGATCGGGAACAACTGGCTGGCTATGTGGGAACTTATTTTCCCAATCACTTGTCTATGTATAGTCAATAAAGATAAAAATACCATATTAGAATGATAAAAATAAGTAAGAAGGTATGACATGTAGTTAAAAAAAATTTCAATCTGACTTGTTTTAATGAGCTGTGGTGTAAAAACATTTGCAAAGTGCATTACACAGTACCTGGTACATAGTGGGAGCTTAATAAGTACTCCTTCCTTCCTTTCTTCCTTCCTATTTTAATGAACTAATGTTGCTATGCAAATAACTATCACTATTTCCTAAGCATGTTTAAGTGATATAGATCAGCTGCTACACCAAAGGGATCTAAAGACCCTAAAGCCAAAAAACATTTATTTGGGGTCATAGGGAGAGATACAGCCATCCAAGGTGACACTAATTTAAAACAGAAACTCATTTATACTTCTCATGGAAGAGAATATTGTAAGATTATCATCCCATGAAATAATGAAAAGTAGAAAAGGTAAGTAAGTTTACAAAAAGTTTGTCAGGAGACATAACGTAGATCCCTCAGTATTTCAAATGAGTTGGGAGGGCAAGAAATAGAAGAAAACTGGAAAATATACACTGACATTTCTGAAATGAATTATTCTCAGCAATGAGAGTGAAATGACTGTATTTGAATGCTGATTTATAACAACAATTAATAGCATTTATATAACACTAAGTTTTGTAAAACCCTTTAATAAGTGTTAATCTCACTTGAGACCCAGGACAACTTTGTTATTATACTTATTTTACAGAAAAAGATACTGAGGCTGAGAAGTGACTTGATGGTGACAGAACTTTCCTGTCTGAAATGCTGTTTACTAAAAATAGAAATAGCAGATAAAAAGAAAACATGGGAAGAAGGTAAGATCACATATACAACAAGGTAGTCTGTACTGGAGACAACATAATTGAGGAAACTGAAGAGTGATTCTCAGAATATTTGAAAAAAGAAAAGATACCAAGTGCTTAGAGAAAGCCATCTAATCACACAATTGACTGAAAAGGACAGGGGATTTATTTATGGTTAACTATTGAAAAGCATTTGCTTTGGTAGAGGAAAATGCCACCTTGTTTTTTTTTGAAGGTACTTGCACGTATGTTCAAATCATACAAAATTAATTGAAAGATGCAACAGCAAACTTTATTCAGCAGCTCTCTGATGTAAATACCAAGTGGGCTATAAAACAGGAAAGTATTTACCAAAGATATTTGCCTAAGTGGGGAAGAACATCTTGTGCAGAGTTCTAAATGGAAAAGAGATCTTAAACAGACAGTAAGAGATTCTTAACCTGAGATCTGTGAACCTGATATTTTAAAAACTATTTTGATAGTTCTACAGGGTGCCCACATGCCCTGCATTCCAATGTAATTGATCTCTTTTGTAAATTTACATATTTTATGTATTTGAAAACATTATTCTGAGAAGAGGTTCATAGCCTTATCAGACTGATCTGTGTGCCTCGGGGGCTTTTTCTTTTGGTAATATAATTGGTAGATGATGGATGACATTGCCTATTCCTCCACACGACCTTGACATTTCCAACCAGCCCAAGCCTTCTTTTGGACAAGCTAATAATTTTGTCATATTTAGCAAATTTCATCCTCTGTTATTTTAGGGACTTATCCTCTAAAAGAAAATTGGACATTTTTTAAAAAACACCAAATTAGTTATAATGTAAATAGATTAGTTCTGGAAAGGCTTAAAAAGAAAAACTCTCCAGTCTTGCTTCTGACCTTTTCATACAATTGAAAGTGCTAAAATTTTTAACCATCTCCTACTTGCCAAATCTAGCGGCTTTCTCAATCTTCATCTATGACCTTTCACACCACTGGTCACCCTGTTCTTGAGTCTCTTATCTGATTAACTGTGTATGTTTGAACTGAGGGCTCTGAACTGGGACCACTTTTTTTCTCTCTATACTATTTCACTTGATTCCATAAGATCCTACATATTTAATAATCATCCCAATACCGTTGATTCTCAAATCAAGTTATTCAGTCTTGACCCGTCTCCTAACCTAGATCTAGACCTCTCATTGCTTATTAGACATCTCAGACTAAATATTCTGTAGTCAGCTTAAACTCACTATGTTCAAACTCTCTCCACTCTCCCTATTATGCTTAAGGGTACCACCATCTCCCTCAGAGCTTTGGAGATAACCCATCAAGATATAAGACAATCTCTAAAATTCCATGATTTTTGCTTCATTTTTTTTATCCCCTTTCTACAAATGTGGTTTTTGTTGTTTTCTGAAATATTTCTATAACATAATAAAATGCATACCAAAACAAATTATTCAAAAACAGGCAAATCCATAAGCAAAAAGGAGATATGTAGTGATGAGAGCTAGTGGATGTCTGCCAAATCTCCCAAAGGCAATGCTTTCCATTTTCAAGGGTACAGAGTAATACAGGATAAGAAAGCATGGATGGATTATGATCTGTATGGCACTTCTTACATTAAGTTCCCCTATAAATCCATTCCTCTTCCAAACTTTTCTATTTCTGCAAAGGACCTGACCATTTCCCCAGTCACCCAGGTTCACAGCCCTAATGCCATCATCAACTACTTAACCTTTCCTCACCTCGCATCCAATTGGTTGTCATGTTTTGTAAATTCTACTACCTTCCTATTTCTTACATCCATTCCCTTCTCTCCCCTCACAAAGCCAACCCCCTCATTCAGGCCCACATTTCTCACTACTTGCAATAGCCTCCAAATGACTCTCCCTATCTCAAATTCCTCTCTGCTTCAATCCATTTCCCATATATCCTGAAGTGCAGGTCTGACTGTCATTCCTCTGCCCAAGTTGTAGTGAGTCTGGATCAAACATTTTAGTTTTAACTAAATCAGGTTCCCAAACTTATTTGGCCTACAGCCCTTTTTAAAACAAAATTACTCAGTGCCCCCCACTCCAGAAATCTTTCTTTAACCCTATTTTTAAAACTTTGTGTCATTACAAAAAATATTTTTGAAATAACATCGTAAAATTAAGAACTTATTGTAAATTTATGGGGTTATTCCTGCATGGAAATTTTGAAGACACAATATTGTGTCATGTAATTGTATAGTATCATATTGTAAGCAAGTCATTACACCCACATATTCCTGCTGATTCATGCTGGATCTTCCAACAATGCACTACACGCTCACCTACTTGACCAGTGAGCAGTTTTAACTTGTGCTTTGTGTTTATTTGGAAAATAATGTAATCGCTGTGACTGTTACACAAGACATGAAACAAATGGTTTTTCAAAATTCTCTTCTTTCCTTATGCTTCCATGGCCCCTTCATTTTTATTTAACACCCCCCAATTATACTTGAGGCTACTACCATCCCCTGATTGCTCCAGTGCCCCCAGTGAGTGGTATTGCCCACTTTTGGAACCTGTGAATTCTAAACCTTCTCAAAAGTCTATTTTTTGTTTTATATGTGAACAATTAGCAAAGAAGTACTTTGACACACGAGATATACATGAGTAAATATACCTACATGGGGTCTGCTCGAAAGGTTTTTATCAATAGATTCATAGAAGACTTAAGAAGGAACTGCTTTTCAAGGCCCAATGCCAACCAACCAACCTGATGCCACATTCAGGCTACAGAAATTGGTCATTAGCTTTTGGGTTGCTTTTCTTTTTCTGGCTCCAAGTGACTATTGTACTTTCATAACATAAACTTTGCAGAATGATCTTCTCCAGGACTTCTCACAACGCTCCAGAAAAAGGGCTGTTTTATCCTCAATCTTTAAAAAAAAATGCCCACAGCTACTTAAGATAAATAGTCTCCCTGACCTGTTAAAAAAAAAGCCATAGGGAAGCTTGAAAAACCTTTATCATCCATCTGGTAAGAATAAGGCCTGCAGTGAAATCTGAAGCCCCTTTTTCTTCCCCAAGCACAATCAGTGCCAGTTCTGAACCCTGACCCATTGTTCTCTGGTCTAAGCTCAGTGCTCTCCATACCTGGTCCTGTTAGCTCCAGGTAAGAATCATTTCATCTATGGCGAGTGCCTGCCTCCATTCTGGGACCCTATCAGATGGCCTTGTGTCCTTCTATCCTGACCACCCTCCTCTGGGCATCCTCACCTCACTTGTTTCACTCTGCTCTGCTTTTGTACTGCACTTAGTCTGGGGCTGTTGTACCGCTCTGCCATGACATTTCTATCCTAAGGATACAATAAGTATAAGCCTACCAGGGATGCACATCATTGATGGTTCAGCAGCTGAACATATATCCCCATTTTTTTTAATTTAGGGAATGTGTAGAAAACAAGTGTTGAATCCAGAACTATATGCCCTAATAGCAGAATCCCTCTCCTCTCTTGACTTCAGGGCTATAATGAGGGGTGAACTAACTGGTAGATGATGGATGACATTGTCTGTTCCTCTACAAGACTGACATTTCCAACCAGCCCACGTCTTCTTTAGGACAAGCTAATAATTGTCATATTTAGCAAATTTCACCCTCTATTTTAGAGATATATTGTCTAAAAGAAGATTCAACATTTTTTAAAAAACACCAAATTAATTATTATAAATAGATTAGCTCTGGAAAGGCTTAAAAAGAAAAACTGACAACTCCGGTGATAAGGTTAATGTTTCTTTACTAGGTCAGATGTCCCTCTAAATGCTCTTTATTGCAAAGTATTAAAGCAATGCTCACTGTTCCCACAGTGAGTTAAGTTCCTGATGTTAAAAAAAAAAGCCAGAACTCAAATGTTAAGAACTCTCCAAATCCAAAAAGAGAAGAAGAAATAAGAAGATGGCTTTGCAGTTTTCCTGTAGTGGCATCTTTTTGCAGAGTGCTCTAGATTAACTTGTCTTCTGTTCTCTTTCTCGGGCAGCCACAAAATTCAGCAGATCAATGGCTGTGACAACCCCAAACACCATCTGCCTCTGACTGGAGTTGCCATTGCTGTGATCTAGGGAATTTAAAGAAAATAAAGGAAAAAGGAACCCTTAAGTAGTTTCCTAGAAGGCTAAAGAAGGAACTGAAACCAAATCTTTCTCAGGCAGTTCTTACCCCTTTGAATTTGTGGGTTCAAAGGCCCATGTAGAACTCTAGGTCCTCAAGTGTGGCCCCTGGACTGAATCCAAACTTCACAGAGCAAATCCCCTTAATTAAAGGATTTGTTTTGCAAACCTTGGACTCAGGTTCCCCCCCACCTCCCTATCTCCCCCCACCTCCACCTCACCAGGTCCATTCATTTAAGAAACGGGAACATTCCCATCTAAATTAGGGAACAGCTGGGTTTATAAACTGCACTTCAGATGTTTTTGCCCCAGTATGTTCCAGAGTAGTTACAGGCAATCTGATGTTTATCTCTAACCTCTCTCAACTCTCAAATAAGGTATTATTTCTATTACAATATAGTCCTACATGTAAGATACACAAAGAAACTCAATAGAGTATCTTAATCCTGAAACATTGACCGCATCTCTGAATAAGAGTTACTGTGGCTAAAAAATGTATCAGCCAGCTGAAATCGCTGTTAAAAAAAAAAATCTCAGTATGGAATAGTGGTTGGTTATTACACAGACAAGAGATCAGCACAAGCTTGTTCAGTCATTCCTGTCAACGAGGAGCCCTTCAGATTCCCATGTTTTGTCAGCTGAAAGAGCTATATTTTTTGTATCCTTATGGTTTGTTTTGCTTTGGGCCAATAGCTCCTTTAATCTACCCACACTCAAATTCACCCCCTTGCTTTTTCCACTTTCCCTGTTGAGTGCAATGTATTTCTACACCCATTGGTGTATGCATTCTTCCTTCTCTTGGCCAGCTGGAATGAGGGTGAAGTTCCACTGTTAGCCACTCCACCCGCCCTCCTCCTTATTTATGTAGATGTTTACTTGTACATTCTGATGACTTAAAATAATTCTCACTGAACCTGTTTCCCTTCCCTGCTCCTATTCCCTCACCAGGGTATTTCTCTTTCTCTCTTTCCATTTTTTTGCTTAAACTCATCAAGATAGAACAGAACCATTGCCAGGTCTTGTCTAGTTGGATTTCATTTATGAACCCTGATTACTGACAAGGTTCAGAGGGGATACATGTTATCACATTTCGTACATTTCATTCTTTAGTCCATCACTGTTCATTCATTTTTACCTTTTTTGTTTCTTTTTATTCCTGTTGGAATTTCAAAATTTCTCCCTTTCATCAAGAATGCTTAAAAGTTCTATTTCATTCCAAATCCATTTTTCCCTCTGTAGCACTATGCCCAATTCTACTGGACATATTATTCTTTGGCTGTAAACTCCTTTTTGTTTTCCTTTGTGTTCTAGAATACTGTATTCCAAGTTCCCTTCTCTTTTATAATGGTATCTGCTAAATCATACGTGATTCTGACTGTGGGCCTTCCATACTTCAATGCTTTCTTTCTGACTGCTCCCAGGGTCTTTCTTGGACCTGGAACCTTTGAGTTTTGGCTATGATATTCCAGGGAGGGAACATCATTTTGAGATTTTTTTCAGGAGGTGACCGTTGGTTTCTTTCCACTTTGCCCTCTGGTTCTAAGAGATGTGGGCAGTTTTCTTTTAAGAATTCTTGAAATAGTATGTCTAGGTTCTTTTTTGGCCATGGTGTTCAGAAAATTTTAATGTGTTTTCCAGATCAGTATTTTTTTTTAACCACGACACATCTTTACATTTTCTTTGTTTTTCAGTCTTTTGACTTTGCTTCACTATTTTGTGACAATTTTCAGGGAGTTTGTTGAGTGGACCACATTTTATATGTCTTATGTCAAGCTGTCAGTTCCCTTTCCGATTTTTTTCCCATAACTGTCATTTCTTTTCCATCTTTTTCAGTTATAAAAACATCAAAAAAAAATTTTTTTTAATCCCTTGCTTCCTCTCTTCCAGGAATTCCAGTTAAGCTTATACCCAAGCTGTACTATTCTCTGAGGCTTTTCTTGTAGATGCTCTGAAATTCTTCTCCTCTTTTATGGTTAGGCTGAGCATCCTTGCCACTGTTATAGCTCTTTATGGTAGGATTCTTTTTTAAATGCTCATTCTTCTAGCCTACTCCCTGACTTTAGTCAGGGGGAGCTATACAACACTTCTGGAGGGAAGATCTGACATGGTCTGTCTTACTGCTGCTTACTTAGGGTATTGAGTGTTGTGCGGTTACAAACACATAGGTAGAAACACAACTATTACTGCTACTACCACCTAATGTTTATAAAGAGCTTTAACGTTCTCAAAGCCCTTTAAAAACAACCTCACCACTACCTTGGGAAATAAGTCCTACTCACATTGTTACCCTCATTTTACAGATGAGGAAACAGGCTCACAGAGGTTAAGTGTACATACCTGAAATCCCTCCTACTATTTCTGACAAGGACTGGTCCTGTGCTGTAGGAGCCAAGTGCATTAAAGTTAAAATGTTAGAAAAATGACCACATCAAAGAAACCTCACTGGCAATCTCCACTACTGGAAAACAACTCAAAACATTCACCCTACTATTGAAGGTATCAATAGGTAAGAAAGTATAAACAATTGTGAAAAAAAAGTGTAGTTTCAGACAATTGTGAAAAAAACAACTAGTAATTGCCTATATAGGAATGTGGAGTTTTTTTTTTTTACCTATACAGGTAAAACAGATATGCTATCTCTTTGGTACATCCAGTCCTAAAGGCATGAGAAGTAACATTTTACTTCAGTAATGAATACCATACAATAAGCCTTACAAAACATCTCAATAATAGTAACTCAGAATTTTTACATACACACACATACACACTTTGGGTGGACTGGGGTGACAGGTCTGGACTTGTGATTACATCAGTGTGAGGAACTCCAATGAAGAAACTACTTTCCAATAGCAGAATATTAAATCACATGTAATGCAGTTTTGGAGAGTTGACTTAGCAGCACTAACAGATTAACTGAGATGCCCATGGGCGTCACACAGCTGGCATGTGTGTAGTAAGGCTTGAACCTAGGTCTTCCTGAGTCAAAGGCCATTCCTCTGTCATCACCCCATGCAGCCTCACAGTAAACTATGCAGAATTTTTAGAAAGCTAATAAAGCATGTTTTGTTGCTGTTTGGTCATTCAGCCGTTTCCAAATTTTCATGACCCAGTGGACCACACTGTCCGTGGGGTTTTCTTGGCAAAAATCCTGGAATGGTTTGCCATTTTCTTCTCTAGTGGGTTAAGGCAAACAGAGGCTAATAGGATCACACAGCATCTGAGACCAGACTTGAACCAAGGTTCTCCTGATTCCAGGCCCAGCACTCCATCCACTGAGATGCTTAGCTGCGTCACAAAACAAGTGTAAGGTAGGAGGCACAAGTACTATTATCATTTTACATATGAGAAAGTCAAGTCTCAGAAGTGACTTGCCCTGGTTACAAAACTAGTAAATGGTGGAGTCAGAATTCAAACCCGGGACTTTTGACTCTTTTAGTACCTTTTTGTGGTACATTATACCTCTGCGGAGATAAGAATTCATAAAATAAATTTATCATTTGCAAAGTTACCAAAACAATAGCTAAGCAGTTTTGGTAATAAGCACTGCACTGAGTTAAATATTTTCCTGGGTTGTTCCTTGAAATGTAAGATTGCCCTTAGTCTACATAAGTAACTTTTCTAAAGAACGTCGAAAGGTCTGAACACATGACCCGTTTAATGTACTTGGCTCCAACAGCACAGGACTAGAACCCTGGGAAGGTCAACCTAACAAGTGGCCAACACAGCTCAGAAAGGTCAACAAGACATCAAAAATATTAAAATAGCCTCCTAAAACCCTTGTAAGACGCTCCCCACTACCTGGATCAAAATTCCCACCACCACACACACTCTCACAGCCTCCAACTTTGACCACCTTCCTCCCCCCCTTCTCTGTTACTTTCCTTCCTTTTCAGAGCTGGAAGGAAACTCAGAGGCCCTTTAATTCAATTGTAGAGAGGGTCAGATAGTAGAGGTGGGGGCGCTATCTCAAGAAGGCTACTGTCAGTGTGCCCCTTTC
The DNA here is from genome assembly GCA_028658325.1 of Potorous gilbertii. Lineage (NCBI taxonomy): Eukaryota > Metazoa > Chordata > Mammalia > Diprotodontia > Potoroidae > Potorous > Potorous gilbertii. The sequence continues at coordinate 345,439,362 of CM053771.1, read as the reverse complement.
ACTGTAGTGAATGAAAATGAGGAGAGAACGAAGAGAGGAACTGTGTCTCCTCTAGCCTTTCCCCATGAGCATTTTTTTTTTTGGCATATGAATGGATTGTAGATTTGGAAAGCACTGAGAACCTGGCCTGAAGAAATAAGATAGAAATGAGATACCCACAGATCTAAGGCAAAATCAGATCTGAGCTCACAATTCTGCACGAGGCCAGTTCTAAGCTAGACATATCCAAACCTGCAAGCTTGGCATATGCAAGTGAAGGGATTGGTGGGTCCCATGTCTATGCCAACTTTAATTCTCACTAAAGAATTAGAAATAGAATAGGGTAGGCACCCAGACAAGAAACGCGTAGTTTCAGACCTATCACATCCAGGAAAGGGAAATTGGGAAGAGGGAAGGAAAGGGAGGGCACTAAGTATTCATATGGTACTTAATATGACTCAGACATTCTGCTAAATGATTTACAAATAGTATTGCATCTTACCTTACAATAAATAAAAACCCTGTTTTACAGTTGAAGAAGGTAAAGTAAACAAAGGTTTTGCGATCTAGGATTGCACAGATAGGAAAAGTCTGAGGCTAGATTTGAACTCAGGTCTCCTGACTCCAGGCCCAGAACTCAATTTTCCTTCACACATGCCTAGAACTTGCTTCCATGTCTCTCATGCTAAAGAATGACAGGCAAGAGTGTTAAGGACAGAGAAACGGATTTTAAAGGACTTCTTTCCAAAGAATTTCAAGTTACAACAAGTAATACAACAAAACTTTGGAAACAAACAAACAAAATAAGGAACTTCCAAGACCCCTGGGTTTTGGCCTTGACTTATCTCAGGCTCATAGGATTTCCACAAAGGAAATAACGAAGTCAACTTACACTGAATCTGTTCATGAACCACTAGGGCAAAGTGGTCAGTCTCCAGGATGTGGGAGAGCATCCCCAGGGTGTCTGTTAGATGGATCTGTAAAATAAAGAGTATTTATGTTTAGGAAGCCTCTTAGCTCCCACAGAGAGTCCTACCTCACTCATTCCTTTGAAGGATGGTGGGACAAAAAGAGGAACTCCTTTACGGTCTTTCCTTTTTCCCACATTTTAGCTATTTGTATGTACTTAGCTATTGTATGTACTTAGGGTACATTACAGGGGGAAAAAAGAGGCTATTCCTTCTGATTTAGAATATAAACTCCAGTCAGCAGCTTATAGGACTATTTGAAAATTGCAATATTCACTTGAAACCTACATACCTTCTACCACAAACAAAAGAGCACACTCACCTGCAGCTCCTTAACATGGGTTTTAATCTCAAATACTTGGGAAACAAAATGGAGAAAGCTGAGCAGAGAAGCACAACAGAAACTGGTAAAAGGAAAAAACCAGGAAGTGAACCAAGGATCAAAGACAAAGATCTTAACATTCTGCTAAGGAGAAAATGGAGAGAGGAAAAGCCTGCACTGACCAAAGACCAAAGGTGGCTACCTTTATACTCAATAACCCCAGCACCCCCAAGGTGGACAGCCAGTGGTAAATTTATCAGTGGACACGGACAAAAGCCACCAAGGACAGGTAAGGAGAAGCTGAAATCTGAACTGTAGCAACTATCTACATTAATGGAATCACAGATCCATTCAAATACTCAGAGAGCCATACCATTTCATACCTTAATAAAATTAGATACTAGTGTCAAAATAAAGCTCATCTGAAAATCAAAAGCTAAAATTCATAAATTTAACATAATGGCCTTTTTAAAATAACCAAAAAAACTTTCTAGCACTGATTGAGCCAGGAGCTTAAAAGACAGGGGAAGGAAATAAAAGTTATTTTCCCACTAGCAAGCATGTGTATACACACTGCAAAATTTTATATATGTGAGAGATTAGAGACAATTTACAGAGAAGTGTCTAAATCAACCAATGAATATTTATTATGTTAACTATAAAATGACTGGAAAGGAAAAGAACAGTTATAGCATAGTATGTGTTCTTCCTAAATAACTCAGTAACTTTACAGGTATAAAGATCATTAATTTGCCAAAGCTCTGCGAATTAAGAAAACCAAAAGTCCTTGGATTTGTTCCTGACCATCAAGGCCAGGTTTCTCTTGCACAAATATTTGTTAAGCTAAACAAGTTTCAATAGTGCTTTCAATTTTGCAATAAAGCATTCAGCAAACTACTTATCAGTTATGACATGAGAATTAAAAATACCCCAACAAAGTAAACAGATGCAATACATAAACTGAGTCATTTCAGAACATCCCATGGACTTTAACCACTAAAGGGTTGAAATTACTTAAGAATAAGTTTTCCTCATAACTAGAATGGTAGGAAAATTAATGTTTACTAAAAGTCAGTCAGTCCTCTCCTCTTGCCAATAAAGCCTTGCTGTAGATTCAACACATCCTATGAGAAATCTGAGTTTTTAGATATAATTTTGGCACAATGGAAGGAATCTAAAGTGCTACCAAAAGGGGAGCCCAAATTTGGAACATTTTTCCTCATCATTTCACTGTGATTTCATTAGTTTACAAATACCCTAGCGAGGAAATTCTCTCTACCAAAGTGGGTCATGGTTCTGCAGCTAGTGACTCACAGCCAAGGTCACACAGCAGGAGTTGGACTTGAGTCCAGGTTTTGCTGACTTCATCCACAATCCTAAATTAAGATGTGGTCCCACCCATAAAGGATGGGGAGGGGCTATCTGATCTAGGATGGAGGGTTTTAAGTATAAAGGCAGAAGAATGCAAAGCACCTAGCTAAGTAAATGAACACAATGGTGGGAATACACGTAGACTTCAGTAGCACAGGTCTGGGAAGCAGGGTCACCGAAGATCACTGTCTGTGGGTGGACGTAAAGTTCCAAGTGCTTTTCTATGGAAGCAGTTGGTTGCTGTGGCCCCGTGTTCTTGTATGAAAGCTCTCCTGTCATCACAGGAGTGGGAAGCAGAAACCTAGAGAGAGCTAAGAAATAAGTAAGCTCCATTCCTGACAGAAGACAGAGCTGGGAAATGCAGGGGAAGGAGGAGCTGAGATGAGGACAGAGAAATGGAAAGAGAAAGGGAGGTCCCCAAGGAGCCAGTGCCTTTGCTGTGGCTGGGGCAGAACTGTGCAGGAGCCCTACTGCTTACATACAGAAGTGACTGGCTGGCACAGTCTGTTTACTGAAAATGGAGAATGACAACGGGGACATTCCCCTTCTGCCCTCTCTCCCACTTCCTGTCCAGCAATTCCAAGCTTTTCTTTCTATGCTTCTTTAGAGTTTTTTTTCAATAATGCCATTAAGTGGTATTAAGATAAAACTGTGTCAGCCCAAGGTCTCAGTGGTTTATATGCATTTTATTTGCTTAAGAAAGAGATGGGGGACTCAAAATGAACCAGAGATTTTACAACATAACTAAGCCTGAAGTAATGTTTCAGAGCATTCATGGCAGTGGTAGAACTGATTCTGGAAGGGTGAGGGGATAGGGCTGGGGGCGGGGGGGGTCTCCTTTTTCCCAGAGTATACACGCTTTCTCTCTTTTGTCTCTCTGTCTCTGTCTGTGTGTCCAGTTCTCCAGTGAGAACAACGAAGAAGTAGGATCCTAAACAAAAACAAAATGTACGTTTGCCTTATCCAGAAACTAAAACATAATTTCGACCTTATATTCAGCAAAGGACAAAGAATCTATGTCGTCATTAGTAGGTCCCTTTGAACCAGAAAAAGGTGTTAATCTACAATGAAGAAACAATATAAAAGAGAAATCACACTCATATATGCTCGGCATCTTGGTATAGAGGAAAGAACAATGAATGAACTGGATTTCTGTTCTTGGCTCTGATACAAATAAGCCGTGTGTAACAAGAGTCCTCAAGGACCAAGTAAAGAAATGTTAGGTGAAAGTGCTGTGTAAACCCCAGCAATGTTAACCACAAATATTTAGGTGCTGATTTTATGCTTTTTTCTCTTTCTAAAGGTAGTAGATGAGGGAGAAGAGAAAAATTATTTTAACAGGATATGATGGAGAGAAAAACAAATACTTCATAATTTTGAATATGGATAGCATGAACTCATAAAATAATGAAGGGCAGTAGAATAGATTACAAAATAAAACCCAATAATTGGTTGTTTACAGAAAATGCATTTGTAGAATGGTGGCTTATAGAGGGGAAATGAGGGGTGATGGCAGAATTTGGCCAGATCTTGGCCAAAAAGAAAAAGCCAGAGCTGTCATGCTGATCTCAGACAAAACAAAAAAAAGTAAAAGAAGATTTGAGATAAGGAGGGATAGTATGGTAAGTTAAGAAACACTGTAAGTAAGCAAGTAAAACTGGTACTTATGCACACACACATATATATGCATCTAAATACTTAAAACTAACAACTATACAGACTAAATTGTAAAATAATTTCAGGTGGCTTAAATGTGCCTCAGACTTGGATAAATTTAACAATGACAAAGTAAGACAGAAGTTAAGGATCTTAATAGAACGTTAGAAAATGTAGGAATGATAGACGCATGGTTATAACGGAAGAGTAATCTTAAGGAAGGCATTGATTTTCAGCACATGTAGGTACAAGGTACCCATACAAAAGCTAACCACATACTAAAGAGTATTAAAAAGCATATATTAAAGAGCATAAGTCTGCCAAAAAGCAGACTTAGTAAACACATTTTAAGAAATACTATGAAAATTGTAAAATGCTATCTGTACAAATGCGAGGTTATCTATACTCCAGTTCTGCAATGTTCCAAGTAAGCACAAATTTTCCCCTTTATTTAGCCAGCAGGGCTACAAGAACTAAGTATTTGGGTGGAGGTGGTAGGTTCAGGTGGGAGGAGGTAGTGGGAAAGTGTTTTCTCCTGGGTTCATCAGATTATAGCCAAGTATAAAAAAAAAAAAAGCATTACCATATTGGAAGGTATTGTGCTCCAACATATTCAAGACTATACAGAATTTTCTCTTCAAACCTCCCACTATTTCCCAATTAAAAACTAAATGAGAGGGTTGGACAAGTAAGGAAATACAATAAGAACCCTTTTCTTGCCAGGACATTAGCCGCATCCTGCATAAATCCAAACCTGGCTAAGAAAATGCTTTGTGGCTTGATAAAAATTCCACGAATACATCAACGAGCCTTCACCAAAGAATTGAAAATGTAGCTCCAACCTCACAACTGCCAGTTTTTTCCATCTGTTTTATCTTTCCTGCCATGGGACTGTTTTATTTATCTCACACCCTAGCATAGTATCTTCCACAAAGTGGGCACTGGAATTTTATTGAAACTACACCGAAGAGAAGGCAAACTGAATTCTTGAATGCCCCCATTACTGTCTTGTTACTGACATCACCTGTCTTTAAAGGCTGAGCTCAAGTGCCTTGTCAGAGTAGCTTTTATTTCTCTCTCTGGTCAAGAAAGATCATTCCTTCTGCAGACATTGTGCAGAATGCTCCCACCTTATGTCATTACCTTAGAACAGTGCCTGTACCATTGTAGGTGCTCAATAAATTCAGGTCCCTTTCCTCCCCCACCTATCAAGTCTTGTTTAGTTGAACTCCCAGTGTGAAAATGTAGATAACACACCTCTCACCATAAAAGGTTATCAGTGAGCGAGCAGCTTTCTCTCTATAAACTATTCCTAGTCTTTCAGAGTAGACTGATGGAAAAAAAGGACCATGTAATGTCTAGTATAGGATTATGTGTCTGGTTGTATGTGCTAGGTGAGTAAACCATATTTTTACCTGACGAAATTGCTTATAGATGACTTTGTTGACTTGGTCTGAAGGCTGAACTTTTCCAGCAAGTAAGGACGAAAGCATATTACCAAGAGTGACCATTCCCAAAATCAAACTGTAGGGATATAGAGAACACAGAGACATATGTCTAAAGTAAAGAAATATCCATCTTCTTTCTCAAGTCAGGTAACATCAACAGACTGCTCAAGAGGCTACCACAAAAGTCAGAAATGGTTTTGTCCTTTGGGCCTTTACGTTTCCTGCTTTATTAAAAAAAAAAAAAAAGGAAAGAATAGAGAAGAAAAGGGAAACAAGGATATTTCTTTATTGATCGGTTTTGATCTTAAAACTTTTCATTTGACAAACAATAGAAAAGACCTAAATTAGTGTCATTCCTCCCTAAGTGACCAGGACTTTCAGATGATTACATAATGATAGAATGAAGAGCTGGTGACTGCTTTACAAAATACACCATGGCATGGACAAACCTATTCTGAATCTTATTTGAGCCAATCATGGAAACCAAGATTTAAATGTGCCATGTTATGTACTAGAACCCAGAGGCTCCAGGTCCCACAGCAAACTAACGGGCTAGCACGTATCAGTGAAAATGGCCTTTAAGCACTAGGCAATTTGTTAACACAATGATTTTGCCCATCAACAAGCACTCAGTGCATGCGGGATTTAGCTGACTGACCCAGTAACCCTTTTCATTTCATCCTCATTAATTTTACATACCACTCATACACAACTGGTACAATTTCAATCTGGATTGTCCTCTTTAATTTAAATTGGCTCTCTAGGACAGGGCCATGTCTCCTCTGGCACTATGTAAACTAGGCTCCTGTGTGGAAGTTAATGCAAGACTTGCTGATCAATCTGACTGCTAGACTCTTAAGTCCCAAGTAGATGAGGACTGTTTATTAAATGTTAATAGGCAGCTGCTAAATACATGAATGATCTGTCCACATGTTCCTCAGTTTTACCCCAATGTTGAGAAAACTGAAGGAAGGAAGGCCCTACGTTTAGTGGATCCCCTGCGATGAATCTGTGGGTAAAGATACTAGAGCTGGACATAGCATCTGCATCTCTGGAGATGAATACCTACAAAATAAATCACAAATCCACTGGAGTGTTAGAGGACTGGATGATAGGGAAAACCTACGGATTCTCAGTCACCAATACTATCTCAGGTCACTGAAATCTACACAAGTGAAAATGAAATGCAGACCATTTTATATTCTGCAGGATTGTATATAAGAAAAGGTCAAACAAAATTTATTTTTCGAGAGAGAAAGGGAAGTGTAGACTTACCCAGATTCATCAACAACTGGTACCTGGTCAAAACCCTTCTCTCGGAGGATTTCAATTGTTCGTTCACAGGTTACAGTTGGTAAGACAGTCAAAGGTGCAGAGAGGCTTAATTCTTGAATCTTGAGGTGCCACCACCTGGGAAAAACGGAAAATAAGTGCTTACGTTTGTGGACTAAAGAGGAAAGGAAAATTATGGCCAAGATGCCAGAAATATTTTTCCTGAGGATTACATAAATGAGAAAATATGTATGGATTATTCCCCTTGGCAACTTATTGCCTTCTATCTCCGTAAGGCATTATACATCATATTTTAAACACTTTTTAACTCCTGGAGATGAATTCTCTCCTCAGATGGCTCTCTGCTCTCTTTTACCATACCAGTCAGACCAGGCAGAAGGCCAGCTGTCCTGAGGCGCCTAAATACTAGCATCTGGAAATTTGGAAAAGGTATTCTTACCATGGTTTAGTAACCATGATATCTTCTTCCTTCATAAATCCTTTCTGAAGCATCCATTTGTCACTCAGAAATTTTGACCTATAAAGCAGAGAACGAAAGTTATCCATTTCTGAAGGGTATAAAGACCCCCCACGGTAACTGTTTCCTATGTGCCGTGCCTCAGTGGAACACCGGGAATTGCCTCAAGGTCTGACATCCTGAAACTAGAGCTTGAAGACTGAGTTGGTGAGGGGTGGAATGTTCTGAATTGTCTCCTAGATTCCAGGATTAAGTGGATAAGGTTGTGGAAAGCAAAACTATTCCCAAGGTGTTAGGGGAACAGTCCTCTTGCTCCTCTTCCTGGATGTTCTGTCCCTCTCTCTTCCTCTCTAGGACAGACATACTACAACCAAGCACACCCAAGGAACCTCAGGAGGCATACACGACCATAAACGGGCATTAAAAACTGCTAACAAAGCAGCTGGGATTACTGGGTCCCCACAGATGCTGCTGGTCCTCTCAAAGACTTCTCAAAGGCATCTGCTGATGCCAAGTGCTTTCTTAGTTTCTAGGTAGGATTCCAAGTCTGGATTTTTATCCTGAGCTCTGTGTAATTCAGGTCCTCAGTGTTCACCATTTGTTTTATCTGACACAGCCAGAAGCAGCTATCAATGACAATACACACAACTCATACCTGGAGTGTTTCTGGGGTGTAAAGGTTTGGAAAAATACTGCTGCCATCAGCAGATGTATTCAGAACATGCAAAAACCAGGTTACTAATATGGCATTAAAAAGGGCATCCACTTTCCCCAAGACATCACCAAGGTTATAGATGAACACAGACCCCAGGCACCAGAACCGTCTCATAGGAAGGGCAGATGGATCATTAGTGATATGGGACCAAGTCTAGAACCGCTAAAGTAATGCAATGTCAACACACACACACACACACACACACACCACACACACACACCAATGCACATACAGACACAACCAGATACCATGTGCATGCATAGATATACACCATGTACCGTATGTACACACAGACACACAGGAGGGATTGAAGGAAGGAGGAAAACCAAACAAGGTCAGGTAAGGGGAACCTTCTTACATGTAATTCCTCACAGAGTCAGGCAGGATGACCACGCAGCGCTGACCTTCCTTCAGATCCTTGGCAGCTTTTACTGCCACGGAGACTGTGCTGCCAGAGCTCCCACCTGCCACAAAGAACCAAGTAAGTAAGTATCACTTAGTGTCATAATGCACACTCACAATTTTGATTAACTAATCCAGGGCGCAGTCTATTGGCTACATAAAGGATTTCTAATCTCAAACCTATGGACTATAGATGGCTTTTGATTTAATAAATAACTTTTTTCCTCTGAACATTCCTTGGCATTGCCCTTCTTTAGAATTGGGATATAAATTGATCTGATCCAATCCAGTGGTCACTGGGACTTTTCCAAATTTGCTCTCATACTGAGTGAAGCATTTTAACAGCATCACCTTTGAGGGTTTTAAATAGCTCAGCTGCAACTCCACCACCTTCACTAGCCTTACTGTTAGCGTTGCTTCCTAAGGTCCACTTGACTTCATTTTTCACATCTGGCCCTGGATCAGTGACTGTACCGTTGGGGTCATCAGTGATGTTAAGCTCTTTCTTATGTGATTCTTCTGTATACTCTTGCCACCTCCTTACACTGCTTTCCTTTCAAGTCCCTCCCACACTGTAATAGGAAAGGTGTCACCAGATTCTCTCCAGGATGCCTCAGCTCTGCCTCTACACTGTTCCCTCCACTGCCTTTCCTCTTCCACTTCCATATAGCTTATATTTTTCCCCCTCCCTCTCTCCGAGACAGCATACAGTCTTATATAGGTTCAACAGTACTTCAGAATCCTGTGAAATTAGTATATACATATGTATTATCCCCATTGTACACATGGGAACACTGAGGGTTAAAAACATTCAGTGAGTTGTCCAAAGTCAAACAGCTAATGTCAGAGGTGGAATATAAACCCAGGCCTTCATGAGAGACCTGTGTTCTTAACTTTAGAGATCTAATCTAATCTTCAGATTTTATTGATGAAGGAAATGAAGTTAAATCTTGCCTAGTGATCCTTGATTAGACTTGATTTAGTTTGTCTGCCTTCTAGTCCTAGGATCTTCCCAGAACACCACACTGCCTTTAATCTTGCCCAATTTGTGAAGTGAACACAAATCGTATTTGAATTTATTATTAAAGTTGAGAAAATTACATGTGACCTAAATGGCAATATCTTTGTGGTCCATAAAAAGGAATTTTCTCCTTGGCCATTACACCATGAAAACAGACTCTTTGCTCTGTAAAATAAGATGCAGCTATACTTACTTCAGAGGGCATAAATTTCAGAAGTTTTTTTTCATTAAAGAATGCCTATGTTCAAAACACAAGGCAGGAAGTAGTACAACTTTTATAACAAACTTTGGAAATGTTTGCCTCCTAAAAAAATGACAGTAACCTTCTTTCCCCAGAATCCTCTTTCTTTTCTCTCGGTACACAGCACATCATTCACAGTAGGGCTTCACTGACTTACCACAGAGTAATCCTTCCTGAGCAATTAACATTCGAGCAAAAGTAAAGGACTCTTCATCATTGCTCTTGTACCACTTATCCACCACCTACAGCCAGGTAGAAAAGAAATGAAGTTCTGCGTTACCATTTTGTGGATATGCGCCATATGTGTTTTAGGTGGGGTGGAGGTGGAGTGGGAGTGGGACAGGGACAGCAGCAGTAATGTCACATTTAAAGTTTCACGGAACATTTTACATGCTTTGCCTCACATGTATTTTCTCACAGAGAGATGTGACTAGATGGCTTAAAATGGCTAGAACTCCAGTTAGTTAGCTGCCAATTGGCCATTAACTTCCTGTAATTGGGTCAGTTCCTAGTGGTCCTTTCATAACAAGGAAATGGGCAGATATAACTCTAGTCTAGGCCCTCAAGCCCAAAATGTTTTCCAGGAAATCATCACATCTGTACTGCTTGGACCAGGAGATTGCATTACTCTCTCCAAAGGTTCCCTCACCAGAGTCCTTCCAAATAAGGCAGAGCAGTAAACCTCTATCTTTTCTATCAACTAGACCTACCTATACCAGTTTGCTCTTGTCTCTTGCCAAAATTCAGTTCCTGCCATTCGGTCCTCTAAACCTGTCCAATTCCTTCTTTCTATTTTCTTATCATAACCACAACTGTCCTTGAAGAGAGAACAAAGTCCAGGTTAGAAAGCAGGTGTCCTGGACCCTAATTCAATCTGATCATTGCCAAGTTCTTTGTTATTCTTTGGACCCAGAGCTGGGACTAGGTTGTAAACAGTACACTAGTATCCAAGGAAACAGTTGTGGAGGAGGAACTCCTCTAAGCCTAGGAGATGATGGGAGAAGAGTAAACACTAACCCTTCAAACCCAGACTGTAGCTCCAAGACTCCACCACTCATGCATAACCCTTATGAATATTGGTGGAGAGGACACAAAAGGGAACAGAGACTGGAAATGAGAAACCAATGACAGAGAAAGGTGCATGAGTGGCTTACACTGACTTCTTACACCCCTATTGTTTCCCTATCCATCTACATGCATGTAAGGTAATGCAAGTAGAAGATCTTCCCCACCCATCAATAGGCCTCATGTGACGCCCATTAAGAGAAGCTTATTAGAGGCTTGTTTGCTTGAAGGCTCATACCTTTCAATAATTAGGCACTGAAACACATGGGTTGTGATGCCCTCTGGCTTTCTATATATTCTGAAGTTAGCATTTGGCTTGGGGGCGCACTCATTGGAAAGAGTGTTCATGTGATTTGATTAGACAAGACTCTGGGTAGCCTTTAAGGAAAGCCATGGCTTTGAAAACCCAGATATCAGTGCTTCTCTCTGATAACTATGTGTGTATGTCATGTCAGACAGTTGGATCTGTCTGTTGATCTGTGATATAAGCATTGCTTATGGTCAGGCAGTTAGAAGCCTTGTCTTTTGGTCTTTAGGCTATTTTCTCTGTAATTTCTGTTTGTATTTTCTCTGAAGTTCAGGGCGCTGACTTTTCCCCTGAATTAAGTGAATAACATATGTGTGATTAAAGTAAGATAGTTGACCCCTAAAAAGTGCTTTCCTTTAAGAAAAGCAGATCCAAGTACCGGTGCTAGCAGGTCATCCCGGGTATGCTAGGGTGCTTGCTTTTGTCTTGGTGCTCTTTCACAACAGTTACTGCTGAGAACTTTTTCAAGAGACCCCTGCGAATCTACCTTACCTCCCCAAATGGATGTCACCATCAAATCTCACCAATCTACAACTGAGCTTACCTTCCTGTCTAGTACTGTGGGGATGAAATCATACCCAATGCCCTCCACTTCATACACTGTCTTGTCGGTCTGGTTCATTTCTTCTGGCTCAGCAAGGATAGATCCTTCTGGATCAACACCAATGATCTGAAGAGATTTTTCAAAATAATTTCAAGATTAATGTCTTTTTAAGTTCCCATATAAATATACAAAATAGTCATAAAAAAACATTCATCTGTGCCTATTTCAGTATGATGTCAGGTTACTTTACAGGAATAAGATTTGTCTTTGAGCAGTTTATGGTCTAAGATGGTCTAAGATTTGTCTTTGAGCAGTTTATGGTCTAAGATTCACAACACACAAACAAACAAATGTATTGAGGAAGGCTAAGCATTTATAGTAACTGCAGACACACTGCCAGCCAGGTCATGCTTTATCATTCTCCAATAAAGACAAATCCCCCCAAAGCCCTCTATCTTAGCAGCACCTGGCATTTGACAATGTTGAACCTGATATTCACTTGATAACACTTAAATCTATAAACCTTAAATATTTCTAATCAATTTTCTTGTCTGATACTCTGAAATAGGGTCAGATATTGTTCCTTCATACTTTCAACATCCTCCACTGAACTTCTTAAGAAAAATTAAATTCAGTTGAGCAGGCAAGCAGGGTGTATGCAAGTGGGTAAGGTGAGGGAAATCTCACTTGGGAGATAGGGGAGAATCAATAGGGAAGACAAGTTCAGCACCTAATTAGCAAGAATAGTTAAAATAGTAAGCCATCAGGTAACTTGTCCCTATCCTCCCTACACCTCTCCATATCCTTCAATCAGGCAAATAAAACCTAAACCTCTTGGCAAGAGACTGACAACTGGACATAAACAATTCAGAGTTATGTAGCAGAAAGGTATTTCCATACAAGGCTCATATTGATGCTATCATTCAGGAACAGTTATTGAAATGTTTAGATTCTAGGAGTACTTACTTTGCATCCTGGGCATTTCTCCTTCAGCTTCCTGGCAATACCTGTAATTGTGCCCCCTGTGCCAGCAGAAGCTACCAACATATCCAACTTCCCTGTGGTTGTGGAAGAAGTTAGAATAGCACAGAATAACATCATCTTTGGACCATATCCTCATTCAAATTTTGTTTAACTGGAGTATAACTCACTCAAAAAACTTACCAAACCCAAACTGAGGCAAATAACCAAAGAAAAGAAGTTTAAAAGAAACAGAAAACTGAGAAAAAAATTCTTTAATCTATCTAATTCTACAAAATAAAATTCTTGGTAGTGGTTAGAAAAAAAATCAGTTGGTTTTCCTTCAAAGTATAGTGATTTGTACCAGATTTCACTTTCTCTTAGCTTCATTAGAAATCTCACTCTTGGAGACAGGTCTGAGCACGGATCAAGAAAAGGTTTGTGGGAACCTGGATCCAAACTCAGGTTTGGGGGCCAAAGCAAAGCAAACCCAAAAAGAATCTGATAATAAGGTAACTAACAACATTGCTTGGCTCTGAGGCAGAAAACAAGGTTTAAGTGCTGCATGATGTCAGTGCCAGCGCTGGAATGACAGGAGAGCTCATTACCCCCTTGGGAGTCTCCTCAGAAGTACTGAGCATATTCCTTCTCCCTAAGGGAGTTTATCAAGGAAATCAAACAAACAAAAATATTCCCACCATCACATACTTTGGCTTGACTTCTGCAAAAATACCCAACGAAGCATTGTGAACTTCTAAAAACTGGCCTAACGTCTTATGAAGTCAATAGGAAAAAATTACTAATTAGGGTTTGCAAATTAGCCAACTGAAACAAGGGAAGAATAAATGCCACCCAGAGCACAACTCCCAGGACAGGACGTTCATACCATCACATTGCAGCAAGATCTCCTCGGCTGTGCTGTCATAGTGAGCGAGGGGATTGCTGGCATTTCGGTACTATGTATGTGGGAACATGAAGGAAGGGAGAAAGAGTTGTAAGACAAGTTGAAGAAAAGTAACATTCACCCTGAAACGCTCTTGCAAAATGCTCACTGCCTAAAAGGATGGGAAAGTTGACTTTTTACTTCACCTAATCCAATAATCTCAGCTGAGGTCTAGAGAGGTTAAATGATTTGCCCAGCGTCAGACAGTTAGGAATAGTTAGGATTATAAACATCTCTAGAAAACGTTCATCCTCTTGTCCTTGAACCAATTAAATTCCCCAGATGATTATGTGTAATAGCTCACATTAATTGCTAAAGTATTTTAAAACTCCTGACAATAACGCTATGAGGTAGGTAGTATGGATATCACTTCTCCCATTTCACAGATGAAGATGGAGACTCAAAGAAACTAAGTTACTTGCCCTACCACACAGTTACTAAGTGTCAGAGCCTGGGATCCTTCTGTTAAAACCTAGCTGCCTGACAGTTAGGTCAAGCACTTCCTAAGGCTCAACTTCCAAGTAGAAAACAAGTAATATGGAATGGTTTAGTGTCAAGAGCTTAATTAAGAAGCCTGTACCATGTCCTTTACACAATATTCATTTCAAACTAAATAAATGGCAATAAACTGTAAAAACATGGACACAGTAATATTTACTTAGGTACAGGAAGCAGGAAACAAACAAAAACTATACTTCCCAAGCCCAATGGGACTGGAAAAAAATAGAAGCCAGACAAAAACCACTTACCAATTATTTATTGTGAGTCTATTACACACCTGATACTGGGCTTGCCAACACTGGAAGACTGACTCGGAAAGAAAAGTCTAAATAAGGGACCTAAGAGATATTCATACTTCCTTTCTATGTCTTTCACCAAGAACCCAACAGGAAAAAACGTTCCTTACCCTAAGGATTAATGAGACCTCAAAATGTAATATATAAACCAAGGCCCATGACCACAGCCTTCGTTAGCTCCAGGTGTACAGCCACACCTTACCTGGTCCAAAATGTGAGAATTGGGAATCTCATTTTTCAGTCTCCATGCCACCCCTACATGAGATTCAGGGGAATCAAACCTGGCGTTTGTTGGCGTTCTCACAATTTCGGCTCCCAGCGCTCTCAGGACATCCACCTAAATTAAAGAGTACGTTAACGTTCAGAATAGGTTGGGTCAAGAAGAGATATATTCTATACAAAAGAGTGTTCTGAGTATCTGGATGAGTACTGTTTAAAATTAGGAAATGGAGCCTTATTATACAATTCCCTACGGCCTGAGCAATCAGTCTGAGTAGATTTGGGCAAACTTACCTTTTCCATACTCATTTTCTCTGGCATCACAATGATGCACCGATACCCTTTCACAGCTGCGGCCAGAGCCAGCCCAATTCCTATAAGACAAAAGGACTTTAAAGAGGGGATGCAACCATCCTTTGGGAATGACCCAGCATGGGGAGGGTCCTGTAAGCCACTGAAAAGAATATACTATCTGTATAAAATGTAAAGTCCTTCCAAGGACAAATCCAAAAAGTAGACAGTGGAAATACCTCAATGGACAGAGTGTTTTTGGAATTTCAAAATATATGTAATTTGAGCCCTCTGGTCCCAGTTCCATAAGAGGCTGAGACTTAGATCAAAAACATGAATGAACTGACAGAGCAGAAAACCAACTGAATGGAGAGCACACAAGGCCTAAGTTCAATCTGATAAGTATTTGTTCTACATCTAATATCACAATCACTGTGTGAGGTACAGAAATATAAGATGTAACCTGACTCTCAAAGAGCTAAAGATTAAAATGGATAGAATTGGGAAGTAAGACCAAGGCAATATATAATCAAATGCATAATAACGTGATACAAATGATATCAATATGAGCTAAAGAAATGCCAAATAAGAGACCACAGCAGGGATGGTTTAACAGGGAAGAAGTCTTAAGAAATCTTGAGTTGAACCTTCAAGGATGCAGAGGACGTCAATTATCAGAGAAGATGGGGGAAGGAACACAAAACTTGCTGTCTACACTTTCCCACTGACGTGGTAGCTAAACTTTTACTAAAGACAAGGAAGAATAAAAAAATATAAAACCCCAACTTTTCATTTTGAAAAAGAAACCAAGCAGAGTTGAAAGACAACAGAACTTTGGTCAAGGTCAAACACAATCATGACGTCAAAAGACTACAAGGGGAGCATGCTTTCACTTGGCAGGTGGGTATGAAATGATATGTATGCTGTCAAAAACTGCCAATGTGTGAATCTGTTATTTAATTGTGCTTTTTTGTTGATGACTCAAGGGAAGGTTCTACTGAGGGTGAGGATGGGGGAAAAAAGGGGAAAGAGGGAAAGAAGAGTTGACAAAACTGACCAGTATTTCCAGAAGTTGGCTCAATGATTGTATCTCCAGGTTTCAGAATGCCTGCTTTTTCCGCATCCTCTACCATTCTCAGGCTGATTCGATCCTTCACACTCCCTCCAGCATTGAAGAATTCACACTTTGCCACTGGGGAACGGGGACAGAAGATCACAGATTAGGTTAGTTCTGATTTGGATGCGGTCAGATTATCTCCTTTAGAATTTTCTTTAGCAATCTGCTAAATTCAGTACTGAATGCCTACAACCACAGGGCCCAAACTCCTTTGAGAAACTGTTGCTAAGCATCATCCACTTTCAGGAAGATTTTACATATCTGGTCACTGGATCCAGATGGCTCAGGAGGAGAAAGTGAGGCTGGTGACCTTGCACAGGTCTTCCTCACTCAAAACAAAGTCAAGTGCAAGTCATGTCATTATTTCTCTGATGTCACAGTCTTCTTCCAAAACAAAGGATGAACACACACACTCAGATTTAGTTACATCTGGTGACATTTTCTATCGTTTGAACATTATTACTGTGTTTGATGAGAATATAAAGATTTAACTGCTTCATTCTATCCAACACAATCACACATTTATCACATATCACCAATCTCTGCTTTATATTCATTAGAATAATGAATGGCACCTAGAGATTAAGGAGTCAATAGTGTCAAATTCTAGAGAAATCAAGAATAAGGGCTGAGGAAAAGATCATTACAGCCATCTTCTCCTCAATACTTTATCCTCTCTCAGCTCTCCTATTTGTCTGGATTCTCTTAAGTCTCCTTTGCAGAATCATTTTCCTTGTACTACTCCCACTTATTAATATACTCCAGGACTCTGTCTTCTTTCTCATGCTTCTTCCTTCTCTACATGATTCCATCACTTCCTTCTTTCATCTCTGTGCAGATGACTCCTACTCTACATATGTAGCCCTAATCATTCTCCTAAAATTCAGACATGTATCACCAACTACCCACTGGGATCTTCAACTAGATTTCTCATAATTATCTCAAACTTAGATTGTCCAAATTAGAATTCATTAACTAGTCTCCAAAATGTTCCCCTGTTTCTAACACCCCTATTTCTACTGAGTTCTTAGTTCATAGTTCTTCCAGTAACCTAATTTCAAACTAAGAATCAATCTAAACAGTTCCTCCTTCCCCCATCCAACCACTGTCTAAGATGGGTCAATTCTATTTCCAATGTTTCTCCCATCTGTCCCTGTGTCTCCCCAACCCTTCTAACTTCTTGCCTAGACTATTGCAATAGCTTCCTAAATTTATCTTCCTGCTTCTGGCCTGTCTTCTCTATAGTTCATCCTTCATATAGCTGCCAAACTGATATTTCTAAAGCATTGGTCTGACCATGTCATTCCCTCGCTCAAGAAGCTTGCCTCCAGGATGAAATAAACTCCTTTGATATTTAAAGTCCTTTATAACCTGGCTCTATAAACCTTTCCAGGCTTAGTGAACATTTCACAACATGAAAACTATGTGTATAAGAGGGGCTTGCCTTGGTAAGGAGTAAGATTATGTCTTTATGTGAAGTGAAGGAGGAGACATTGGTTGAAGCGAATCTAAGTGATGGGAGATGGGGACAAGAAAGGAGGGAACTCATAGAAAATGACAGTTTGTTATGTAAAATATGAGGCAAGGTTCTGAGCTGAAGGGGGGAAGGCATGGGAAACATGAAGAAGAATAAAAAAGGTTTGAAGAGTCCCTGTGGAGAGTGGGATAATGAGATGATAAAGGTTAGGTATAAACTTCTTGAGAAGATGTAGATGGCTACCACTGGTACCTTCACTTTCTCTTCCACTTTTCCTAAGCCTTAAACAATTTGGCTTCTGAGCTCATCATTCCCCCAAAACTGATCCCTCAAAAATGACCAGAGATCTTTTAATTGCCAAATCCAACAACATTTTCTCAGTCCTCCTCCTTCCTGACCTCTCTGCCTGTGACCCTGGTCATCCTCCCTTTCTTTAACACTTTATTCTCTCAAGATTTTCAGTACAGCATTCTCTTCTGGTTCTCCTCATACTTACCTGATCATTCCTTCTCAGTCTCCTTTGCTGTATCCTCGTCCAGGGCATGCCCTCTAAGCAGAAGGCTGGGCTCTCTTCTGCTCTCCAGCTACACTACTTCAGTAGGTGATCTCATCAGCTGCTGGAGATTTATTACTATCTCTATGTAGATGATTCCTAAATCTACCTTTCCTGCCCTAACTTCTCTACCGACCTCAAGTCTTATATCTATAATTGCCTTTCAGACATTTCAAACTGGACATCTGGTAGACATCTTAAACTCAACAAGTCCAAAACTGAATTACCTTTCCTCCTAAATGCTTTCCAGACTGCCAGTCTCCAAGGCTGACAGTCTAGATGTCATCCTCAACTTTTCATTATTTCTCCACCCTTGCCCATATCTAAGCTGTTGTCAAGGTCACTTTTGCAATATCTCTCGAATACATCTCCCTTGACTCTGATACTGACACTGCCCTGGTACAGGGCCTCATCACCTTATGTCTGAACTACTGCTATGGCCTGCTGTCAGCCACTCCACTCCTTCCTCCATTCAACCGCTAAAGTGATTTTCCCAAAAGCACAAGCCTGACATATCATTCCCCTTACTAAGTAAATCCTAGTAGCCCCTTCTCACCTCCAGGAGTAAATATGAATCCTCTATTTTGGCATTTAAAGCCCTTCATAACCTAATCCCAACCTTTCCAGTCTTTTTATACCTGAACTCCCTGCCACATACCCTTTGATCTTTGTAGTTCTTTGAACAATACACTCTCTCTTGGCTCTGGGCATTTTCTTTGACTTTCTCCTTTGACAGCAATATTCTCCTCCCTCCTCAACTTTGTCTACTGGCTTCCCTGACTTCTTTTAAGATCCAACTAAAATTCTACCTACTACAGGAGGCTTCTTCCTTCTTAATTCTATTGCCTTCTGTTCACTATTTTCTATTTATCCCACATATAATTTGTACATATTTATTTGTATGTCATTTCTCCCACTAAATTGTGAGCTCCTTGAGTGCAGAAACCATTTTATGTCTCTTTTTTGTATCCCCAGCATTTAGCACAATGCATAGCACACAGTAGGTGTTTAATAAATATTTACTGAGTGATTCACTTACTTCATGGACCAGCCAACTTCCTAGTTGTTCCATGGATATAACATTTTATCACCTTCTCCGAATTTTTGTCCCAACAAATCTCCTACTTTACAAAAAGATCAAGTGCGATTCCCTGAAAGAAGTCTATTTTGATATCAATCACTCAGGGGCTAATAATCTCCCTCCAGAAACTACTTTGAATTTTTTTTCAATATTCTTTGAAGAAATTGTTTATCCCCAAGAGAACTTAAGTTCCTTATACTTAGAGACTATTTCATTTTTCTGTTTGTACTCTCACCACATAATGAAGTGCCTGACACAGGGTGGACACTTAACAAATATTTGTTGAAGCAGGGCAGCTTTGAATGTCACATGTTTAAATTGTTATGTAATTAAAAGGAAAAGCAGGCTACACTAGAAAGAGATCTGTGGTTTCAAAGACAGTCCTCTTCTGTTCTCCTTTGTCTAGGGAAATGTTCATTTTATTCAATGTGTCTTAAGTTCAGTCCCAATAGAGTTTTGTCCATAGCATGAAGGTTTCGTTATAACATATTAAAATCATTACAAAGACAGTGACTGTGCAATATTCCTGTAACCCCCAAACTGCCATGATGTTCAGTCGTGACCAATTCTTCATGACCCCATTTAGACTTTTCTGGCAAAGATACTAGAGTGGTTTGCCATTTCCTTCTCCAGCTCATTTTACAGATGAGGAAACTGAGGCAAACAGGGTTAAGTGACTTACCCAGGGTCATGCTAGCTGCATGTGAACTAAAGAAGGCACATCTTCCTTATTTCCAGGATGGATACCACCATGCTGCCCAAAAATTGTCCTAGGTTATAATAGGTTTTCAACTGTTCTATACAGCTAAAATACTCACAAAGTTCACATTTCAGTCCAAAATTCTTTCCAATCTTATTGATTCTGACCATAGGCGTATCCCCAATTTTCTTCAAAATATCAGGAATGACTTTTGGTGTCTTTGACCTGAAGGGAACAATTTGTACATATAATCAGAAGGGAAAAAAAGAACCTACTGGATTTAGCAGCAACAACTGAAAACATCCTATGGTGACAGTAAATTACCAAATGGATAAAGATATATTTATAGTTACTACTAATTTTTAAAAATGCAAATCAAAACAGCTTTAAGTTATACTTATGCCATCTAGTCCAACTCAGATCTGAACAAAATCCCTTCTACAGCTAGAAAAAAAAGTTTATACTCTGACCTGGTAATTTCACTCTTAGGGATCATTTCTGGGAGAAGAAAGCATCTGGACCTCTCACTTCCTATGTACAGAGACCTCCATATGTGAAAATGTACTCTACACCAAGGTTAGTAGGTTGGCAACTCATCTATAATTTACAAATAAGTGAATTAAAGTAACCATTTTCTCCTTCCTCTTCACTCTCCATCTGTGTAGAAAAAATCCTAACCTCCCAATCTCCTTTACTCAGCTTCAACACACAGGGAAATTCACCCTTGATTTCAACAATAAAAAATCCATCTACTCTACATATATCTAGTTATTCATAGTGTCTCTCCCATTAAAATGTGACCTCTTTGAGGACAAAGACCTTTTTCTTGTTTTTCTTTGTATCTCCAGTGTGTTGTAGCACAGTAGTTATCATATAGTAAAGACTTAATAAATGCTTCTTGATTGACTAAAATACCTTTATCAGATCATAACTTCCTATCACTTAATTTCTTCATATGCTTTAAACCTTCTCAGCCTATTCTTGGTCTTCCCTGGAACCTCCAGTCCTCCATCTCTCAGTATTCTCCCAACCGTCTTTAACTCAACTTTGTGGATCTCTGCCAAATTTGGCACTATGGACTACCACCATCTTTCTCTTCATCTCTTCTCTGTCAGTTTGCTCCTTCTCAGTCTCTACTGGTCCATGTACCACACTGCTCCTCCTAACTGTGGGTGTACTGTCTTCAAGAGAAAACTCAGTATTATTGGGAATATTATAGAGGGAATTCTTCCTGTAGAAACTGAATTCTCTGTCCAAGGTCACGTGGCTAATAAGTGATCAACAGGAAGTAAATAACAAGGTCTTTCAATTCAATGTTTTATTATGTCTTCCACTGCCTCATTTTTCCAATTATGTCCCATCTTTTAAAACCTTTTGTCCCCAAACCCACATACTTATCTCTTTTCCTCTTAATTTGTTCATGTTAATTTATATCATCTAATGAAACTTCTGTCTTTTGCGTGATGTTTGGATGTGGGGATAAGTTTTACTTCTGTCTAGTTATTTTATGCTGATTGGTTCATTTTTGGCCAGGGCATTAACTTCTCTCTCCTCTCTCATCCCCCTTTCAGCTTCTTTTTCATGTGTTATCTTTCCCCATTTAAATGTAAGATCCTCAAGAGTTGTCTTCTCTTCTTTTGCTAGTATTTACATTCCCAACATTTGGGACAGAGCTCAGCACATATCGAGTGCCTTAATAAATGCTTGTTGATTTGACTTCATAACCTTTGGTGCCCAAAGAGAGGATTAAAATAGTGGCATGGGTTAATCTGGAGAATTTCCAAAATGAAAGCACTTACAAGGAGACATGATGATGAGGAGATTCAGAGATAGGTTTGCCTAGTTGCCAAGTACACTTGCTAGGGTTGTCAGGCCGGATCCACTTTCGCTCCTTCTCAACTTTGGTCCCACAGTTAGATGGGATCTCTTGGTTTTCATCCTCCAGCTCGCTGTTAGAGAGATGAGGGCAAACCCTGGTTTCCCCGTTGACCTCGGAAGGATCACGCTGCATGCTATAAATAAGCTAAGAACAACAAACAAGCAGAAAATATTCCATTTAACATTCATCCTATGTTTAACAAATTATTTGCACTTTTTAAGGTTTTTTCAATGTCATGTATTTTTGTACATTACCCTATGATCTGGATCTACTTCTTCCTACACTGTTCATTCACAACCCCAGACTTCTCTTGAAGTAAGGAAACACAAGCCAAACTGAAACATTCTGTGCAAACTCTTATCTCTTCTCAGGCAATGACAGTAATTTAAAAAACTGGGACTGGTCGTATTGTTCTTTTGGCTGACATTCTTGTCATTAACCACGTTATTTTATTATTTCTGCTTCAGTGAATACATGTCTTCTCCTTCTCTGATTTTTCTTACTCAATTATATTAATACTCCAAATTTTGTTCAGCCATCCCTCAATCAACAGGCACATTTCTGGTTTCCTGTTCTCTGCTACCACAAAAATACTGTTATGAATATGCATCTATATATGGAATTTTTCTTGGTGCATATGCCCAGATATTTTCTTTAAAAAGTTAGCAATCATCTGTTCTTTTCCTTCAAAAGGCTGAAAAGCATGTAACAACCAATTCTTTCCAGTTAAAGGGATGTCTGGGTCTAAATTTTAGACACTTCATAGAGACATGCCCACTAATGAAATATTTTCCTCCCTTAGTAACCTCCAAAAGCACTTATTATATGTTTCATATTTATTTGTAAAATGTTAAGAGTTAGAAAAGACCTACGAGCTCAATCATCTAGTCCTACCCTTCATCTTACTGACATAAGTGTTTCATATGCGTGTGTGTGTGTATGTTGCTTTTTAAACCTTAAAGTGTTATATAAATACTAGCTATTATTATTTTAACGGTTCCTCTCTGTGCCCTTAAGCTTCAAGAGGGAAAGAGATAAGTGAGACACAAGAAAAGGAAAGTTCTACTCAGGAATACAAACATTCCTAGAGTTTCCTTTTCCTTTGCCCTTGAAGAGATCTGGAGTCTGCTATGCCATTCCATTACTTCCACAATGCCAGTTGTGGTGGCAACTGCTGGTTGGGTATAACTGCCAATGTTGCTAGAAAACAGCAGGAGCAGAAATGAAGTCCCCGGAGAAGGGTTCAAGGCACTGCAGCGGTGAATGCAGCTAGCATGGCATTGTGGAGAAGAACCTACTGAAAGCTTCTGTGGAAGCTCAGGGCTGATGACATCAGGCTGGGATATTGATCTGTCCTCTCTGGTTTCCTGGCAGCACACATAACAAATATACAATCCCTTCCCTTGATCTTACCCATGATTTATGGGCCATGAGGAAGTTTTATTGGGGAAGACTATCAAGTAAAGTATTTTCTTTACAGTTGTGTTCTGTGATCTTTTTCTTTTCTCTTTCTCCAACTTTCTCCTTTCTCTCACTCAGGAAATTAAAAATTAAATTAATTAAAACGTTAATTAAAATAAAAATTGGGACTGGTCAACACTCTGTATTGAAACAAGAGGGGCAGTGCCAGCCCCAAAATGCCAGTTCCACTGGCCTCTGAGTAGTGGAGGGGAAAGGGGAGAAGTCTAAGAGCTTGTAAGAAGATGGGTCCTCTAGCGAACAGTGGTGATACCACAGCCTTTGGGAAATCCAGCAGATGGGCACTAACTGCCAGCTGGAGGCAATGCCGCCTGGTGGTCAAGTTATGTATTACTCTCCCACGCTAGTGAACTCAGTCTGCTTTTTCTGTAGGCACCCAAGCAGAGAATAAACCATCTGTTCAGTGTCTTACTCAATGGTGTCAAACTCAAACTGAAATAAATCTCTGAAGGTCACAAATTGATTTAGAGAATATTAAATTAACATAATCTCTACTGTATTGTTTCATTTATTTTGTTAAACATTTCTCAAATACATTTTAATCTGTCTACCTCATGTCACCTGAGATACTCACAAGTACGTGCCAGCTTATATAACTGTGACCCACAGAAAAGAAAAGTCCAGGAAAGAGGAACTAATTCATTCAATGTCACACAGCTAGTCAGCTCATGAAACTATGAATCAGGCCTAATAGGTGGCCTTTGTTTAGCGCCTTGCTAAGTCTCAGGCTCAAAGCTCCCAATGGCTATGAAGGTCTAAGTGAATTCATTCACATTTTGAACCAGCTCTCCCATCTCTCTCTCCAACATTATGGTGCCAAAATGCAGGACTCCCATGATCTCCCTCCTTATCCCATGGGATAAGAGGGAAGCTCCCTTTTCTTTGTTTTCTCCCCAAACCTTTCTGTTCCCACTGTCTCCCTAGCAGTGAGACCCCTGGAGTGCCCAGACACTGCCAGTGGCATCTGTAGCTCCACTGGCTTCCAGGTGGTCAGTCGGACTGTGGACCCTTGTATAAGGGGATGCCCTTGTGCTGGGTAAGTCACATTTTTTTCTCCCCTCTTCTTGGGACACTGGGAAAAGTGGCAAGAAGAAGCCTGGAGACTGCTGGGAGGGGAATTCGGGGAGGAGATCTTAAGCAAAAGCCGCTAGTGTTCCATCTTCACACAGCCTGACCTCACTATAATCTAGAAAAGTCATTTGTGAAGGGGATTTCTAAACAAAACATGCTTAGTAGGAAATCTGGTCTCTAAAACTTAAAGAAGGGCACCTTGCTCTGCTTGAGCAGACTTTTTTACCCTGTGTTGTTCCCCTAGCACCTTGGTTTACCTTATGCTTTTGCTTCCCCTCCCCTGTGGGACACTGAGGGAGGTGAGTAGGTGGGCCTCTGCGTCTGGTTTTCTTTAGGGGTTCCAGCACCCTGGTTTCAGGGTTTTGGTACCCTGTGGGCCCCTGTGCCTGGTTTGTTGCCTAGATGTAAGCCTTCTCTCTGTCCCTACCCTTTTCTTTCCCTTCCTGAGGGATACTAATTTTCTAGCCTGCTAAGTCTCAAAGGTAAAACAGATAAGGAACTACAGCTCCTCTCCAGCCAAGACTGGAAGGCTCTGGGTCCAGCAGTTGGAGGCCATGGACCTGGGCACATCTTCCAAAGCCCTGTCTGGAAGAGTAAGGACAATTCCCTCATTTCTCTTATCACTAGGGAACTGGGAAAACTGTGGGTGCTCCCTACCCTCTGCACTCCAATACTCCCTGTTCCCCATGCCCATGCCTACAGGATCACCCTTTTCTCCTGGCCACCAGATTCTTGCAGCTGGACTCAGCAAGGTTGTTCATAGGTTAGCAAAAAACGTGAATTTATGGATAACAATCTTTTCTTTTAAAGTGATGAGTATCGGGCCTTAGAAATTAAAATGTTGCCAATAGTGATTAGGAATCCAGATTTGATTTGCTCATTCAACTAAGTTAACGATCACCTGATTGGCAATTAATTAGTTCTATTTCAAGTTTTAAATACATGATATTACCCATATTGCAAGAAAAGCAATTTCTCTTATAA
>CM053771.1:345376174-345413522 GCA_028658325.1 Potorous gilbertii | reverse complement strand
CCCTCATCCTGAGGGAAACAAAATTCTTGGTCCCCACCCCTCATCCTGGGGAATGAGATTTCCTTATCGAGTGACAAGCATAGTCCTCACCCCGTGCCTTTATCTTGCAAGACTTCTTTATCTGGCAAGACTTACCCTAGATCACCAACCCCCACAAGGAAACCCTAAAATAATCCTATACAAGCCTGGTCCTTTACATATGGTGAAGTGGGTCTTTTATATCATTGAATATCAATGAATCTACATCATTGGCTTGGTTTAGCACCCAGCTAAATCTCAGACCTGCTGCTTTTGCATAAAGCTCAGAAAACTACAAAGGCTACAGAAAACAAAAAAACTTAACAGGCAGGTGAACTAGATGCAGTCTGGGTACGCCATTAGATGGTGTACTATGGAACAAAAGGGGCAGATAACATGTGAGACACTTCCCTCTTCTGGATTTTGTGGATGGTCAGAGAAATAAGTATTAATAATATCATATTATGTATTTGTATATAATTAATAACTAAATATTAATAATTAAAAATTTACCTTGTGTTTTCCAAAGCATTCATCGCAATGACACAAAGATATTTAATACAAATATCATTCTCCACTTTACAGACAGGAAAACTGAGGCTTTAAGACAATAAGTTATCTACAGTCCCCTGACCATCAGCAAATAAAGTGCTACTTTGTACAGATGATAAGATACAGGCAATTAATCAAGAAACAAGCATTTATTCATCCCCTAGTATGTTCCAGGCATGGTGCTAAGAGTTAGGGGTACAAAAAATAAGACTCAACAGTCACAGCCTTCAAGAAGCTAATCAGGGGAATAACATGGACATATAGAATTAAATATAAAGTATATCTGAAGTAAATAAAAAGGCAATGGGCAAAGGGCATGAGAGGAAAAGCCTGAAATAAGAAGCTGAATTTTTTGAGTTGAGTTTTAAGAAGGTTGAGGATCCTCTAAAGATTGGAGATGAGGAAAGCATGCCCTCCAGTTAGGAGACAAAGCTTGGGCAAAGGCACTGAGATGGGAGATAGAATATCCTGTACAGAGAAGAGTAAGGCGCACAGTGGCCACGTTCAAAAATGTCCATCATTTCTGTTAGGAGGTGGGCAACATCCTCTGCAAACACAGTGATAATAACTGTTTTGATCAGAGTTCTTAAGTCTTTCAAAATTATTTTTTAAACAGGATTTTTCTCCTTCAATATTCTCACAATCATCCCCTCCAATTTCCCCTGTATCTACAATTGGTTCAATTGAGCAGATTTTCCCATCTTTGGTCCCTTTAGTTTCTTTTCTATATCCAAGGCTATGATACGGTTTCATTTGTTCTTGACTAAGAAAAGCTTGTTTTTAGGATTTCTATGAATCTTTGCTGCCCCTCCATTTTCATCCTTAAATATCCTTGAGCTGACTGCTCAGTTGAATCTCTGGCAAAGTTTTCTTGAACCTATTTTACCCTTCACTGCTTGCTTCTCTGTACTTCAAGAGATCATGATGCTCAGAAATGTACATCATCCTTCATCAAATTTTACAAATGAGTTAATATTCTAACAGAGTTGCCTTTGGCAAACTTTCTTTCCATATGCAAGACAAACATCTGCTGATTAAAGAACTTTCTGTACTCTTTCGGTAATCTCACTGTGGCATTTAATTTATATTGGTTAAATTAAATTTACATTGGTTCAATTACAATGATTGTGTAACTCCTTCAGGTGTCCATTTCCCAGTTTCATTATGTTTCAGTTGGGTGACATCTCTTTCCACTTGGAATAAGTTTGAAAACTTTTCCTGTCTCTTAAAATAGAATCTATTTCATCGACTGCAGTGTTACTTAGTGCTCAATATATCCAGCAACCAGCTCTTTTCTCAAAGACAATGTTAGTGACTTAAAGACATGAAATGTTTGCAATCTGTATCTTAGATTTCTCTCGTTCTTTCTTTCTCAACTATATAGCTTTGCAATGTATTTCTACCTCTCTCACCTTTTTCCAGGTTTGCACCAAAGCTGCCAAATACCATTATGTGTGTTGGTTAAATTTGGAGGCTTTTCTTAAGTTCTTGGTAGAATTTCTCTACCTCATCCTCACCAACTGAAGCCGGTGAATAAAAACAGTAATTTTCATGCTACTTTTGGTTGTTGTTGTTAGTATTACAACATAGAATGATCAGCTAGCCCCTGAAATACTATTTCTCATTGCCTCTGGATCTGAAGAGCCACCCTGCAGCTTCTTTGCCTTTCCAAGGAATACCTGGGAGTCATTCTCCCATTTAAGTGGAATTTCTTTCTTCTGGTTTCTATCACAGGGAGAATATTAAGACTGATAACGAACGACTCAGCTCCTTGTACAATATTCACCCGCTGCCTCACTGAACAAGGATCTCACTTTTAGACTATCAATAATCAAAAATTGGACGATTCTTAGCACCTTCTACTTCCCTTCTCATCAGTCTGCCATGGTCACTGAAAAAGCAGAAGCCTACAGAAAGGATTGCAGAAGAAGTCTACACAAGACCCACACCATTATGTATTTTATTTGTTCCATGGGTTGCCATGGCCAGAAAATACTGTCATTAAGAGGCCAGCCTACTAGGTTGGTTCTCAGAAGACAGTCCACTGCAGAGCTAAACTTGGATCGTGGTAGAACTGGCCAGAGCTTCCACTTTCTCCTTTGAAAACTCAGGGTCACCTCTATGGCAAAACAAAGCATTAAAGTAGTGCTTTGTGAAAGGCTGGCACACAGTAGGGCTATGTAAATAGTAATAAGAAATCCTTGTCAAGTAGCTGACCATCCCTTCCTTCTGGATATTTCCTCATGCTGAGATTTTGGCAACAATGCTCTATTATGGTTCTCCAGGCTCCTTTACAGCATGATTGGCTCGCCTCTCTGGACTCTCCTGGGGTCTTTTCCTCTTTTCTCTCTACACTTTCTGGTTGAACTCAGGTTCTATGCACTCAAAGCTCTTCCACATGCAATTGACTTCCATATCTACATATCTAGCCCTCCTCTCTCTGCTGACATCTCATCTGGCATCTTCACAAGTGAATGCTGGTGGTATGTGCATAGTTGTTGCCCAGCTGAGCTTTGTTTTCTCCGAGACAGAAGCTGAGGAATGTAGCTGTCCCCAAGAGCTGAGACTTGTGGCAGGAGCACAGAGCTGCCTATGCATGAACTCAGGGAAGGGTTGGGAGTGGTCAGCCCACAGAGGAAGAGCCATGGGACTTGGAAGTCAATTAGTTAAGATGAAAGAGGACTTTACTTGATACTCGATACCGATTAAAACAGTGATCAAGGGGTGGATGGTGTGGTACTCTGAGAAAGGACTTTACTTGGACACTTGATACTGATTAAGAAGATTGTTTTTACAGTGACCTAGGGGTGGGTGGTGTGGTACTTTGAAAAAGGACTTTACTTGGATACTTAATATTGATTGAATGATATGTTAAGAATGTTGCTATGAATGGTATGCTTTACTGAAAAATGTTTAGTTTGTTGATGAATACAGAGTGCATTATAGTATGCTGATTAGACCCTTGACATCATTGACAGCAGCAGTCCTCAGGCTGTTGTAAGTCTCCAACTGCCTTCTGGATGCCTCCACTTGGATGTCCCTTAGGCCACACAAATACAAATTGTCCCAAACATAATTCATTTCCTGCCTCACTAGAACTTACCCCACCTTCTAATTTCCCCATTTCTATCAAGTTCCCACCATCCTTACAGTCACTCCGACTTCACAGCTTCAGAATCATTCCTATTTACACCATCACTTTCCATATCCAGTCATTTGCCAAACCTTAACAATTTAATTCCTCAACATCTCCCAGATCCTTTCTCTAACCAGACCAGGATCAAGCTAATCTGGGTTTTTATCACCTCTGACAATAGCCTCTCCCTGCCACCAGTCCCTTCCCCTCTCAAATTCATTCTCTATATATTTGTCAAATGTATATTCCCAAAGTCTGATCAAGTCACTCCCTAGCTAAAGAAGCTTCATTGGCTCCCTCTTGTCTTTAGCATAAAACACAAACTCCTCTGTTTGGTATTTAGAGCCCCTCATAATCCAGCCCCAGGGTGTCTTTCTAAACTGACTGCACATTACCTTCCACACCAGGAGGCTTCAGACAAACTGACTTTCTGGTTGTTCACTGCATGTAATATTCCATCCCTCTCCTCTGGGGCTCTCTCTGCACAGGCTGAACTCATAGCTCTCAAATGAGAACACTCTCCCTTCTGACTTAACCTGCCTCTCGGAAATCCCTCACCTCTTTTAAGACTCCCTTTGAGTTCAAGATGCCCTTCCTGATTCTCAGTTGTTAGTGCCCCCTCCTCACCACTATGTATGTACTTATATAATTTTCTGTATTTGCTTTTCTGTAAACATGTTTTTGTTCGTATCTATAGCATCTAGCACAATGCTTTTCACACTGTAGGGGCTAAATTATGACTTCTCCATTGATGGACGAAGAGATCAAATTCTAGGGAGAACTAAAGACTGTATGAAGGAAGCATTTTAGATGAACTCTGATGGTTAAGTTTTCAACAGCAGAAGGGGGTAAAAGGAATGGAGGAAGTTAAGAGGGAAGATGGGAAGGCAGGGAAAGTCCCTACTGGGGAACTATGGGCAATAAATAAAATAGGTTGGAAAGGATTGGCCAAGGACAGAACTGGAGGGAACCCAGTACTGGAATAAGTACAGAAGGACCTAGTTCTGGAAGGCCTTAGAAGCAGATAGGCACTGTAACTGAAGGTCATTAAAGAAGCCTCTTCTAACGACAGGGGAAAAAAAACATTTATAGTTATATTAGGGGGAAAAAATACAAACAAAAACACAAACTAAACCACAGGTGATTTGTAAGGATAACTATTAAACTCAAAGGCCAAACTCTACAGAAGAGTCACATAGGAGCAGCACGATTTATTAATGCAGCAAATTAAGCAGCTACTATGCACAAAAGCACTGTAATTAGGTAGGCACTACGGGGGATTAAAAAGGTGTTTAATAATAAATATTATTACCATAGAATCAACTAACAAGCATTTATCAGACACTATACACCAGGCACTAAACTAGGTATTAAGGATATAAAAGCAAAAAGGAGACAATCTCTGATTTCAAGAAACTTACAATTTACAGGGAAACAGTATCTATAACATCTAACCATGTTTCAAAATCCTCTCTTACAGGAGCTAAAGGATCTATTTCTAAAAACAAACTAGGAGTTTAACTGTAACTATCTTGCTAAGAGGTATTTCTCCCTAAGGAGCTAAGAAGAGTGTGTGTTTAAATTTGATATATAAGAATCTATGAGATAAACTATGGAGGAGTGAGAAATTAGGTAAGGAGAAACTTCAATCTAGTGAGAATGGTCAACAACTATTTTACGAAGAAAAGTTTCTGAAAAGTGAGTCTGGAGAGAGACTATTAAACTTGAAGGTTTAAAGAAAAGCTGAAGACACGATTTTCCTGCCAGGTTTGGAGAAGGATAAGAGAGACCATAGAGAAAGATGGAAATATCAGTATCATTTATGAAATCACAGTATTTATTTTTATCTTGAGAAGAAAATGAGGAGAATTCTTATGAAGAATTACCTTGAGCGACCTAAATGGTGTGCTTTCAGAACAGGACTGTAATTTCAAAAAGGAGAGAAGTCATTTCCAATTAATTAGTGATGGTTTGAGGAGGTTCTGGCTGTGATCTTTAAGCCAAAACACCGGAAATCATTACCCATCTTTGTTTTATTTACGTCATTGCTAACAAATTGTATATTTAGTAACTTTAGCATTTAATTTATTTCCAGTTACAAATACAAAGTTACCTGATCCTACAAGATGGGATCTGTTTTCCCCAATCCTTTACATATAAAATCTGCCCAAGCAAATGGATGTATCTAATATTTCTTGGGGAGGAGGAACAGAAGTTTGTTCCATCCCCCATTCATCTCTTAATCACCAACATGTTAAGATAAGAAACAGGCAAAAATTCCTAGTTGGGAAGTAGGTTTTAAAAGGAAAGAAAGAGTTTATTTCAATCCAAACCACCATCTAATGTTATCACTTTTAAACACTACCCTTAATAGAAACTGAGTTACACAAGAGTCAGATGTAAACATAGGACAGTATTTTTTAAATCTAAGAACTCCAACTAAAAGGGTAAGGACTTTCTGCTCAGCAAAAACTGGGCAAATTGTAAAGCAGTCTAATGGAATTGGGTTTGGACCAGTATCTTGCACCTTATGTCACCATAAGCTCCAAAAGAATACATCATACACAAGTGAGAGAAGCAGGGAAAGAGATTCCTTCCACAACTATGGATGGGAAGGGTTTTTGACAAAGTGGGGATGGAGAAGATCACAAGAAATAAAAAGGATAATTTTGATTTTTATAAAATTTAAGTTTTCTGCACAAATTCAATGCAATTAATTGAAAAAAGTCTTTGCAGCAAACTTCTCTGATAAAGATCTGATATCCAAAACATAGGAATTTAAAAAACGTAAGAACAAGAGCCAACAGCCAAAAAAGTCAAAGGATATGAACAGAAAGAGGATGAGGTGGAGAAATTCTCTCAAGAACTCAATAGAGTCTCCAAATGTAACCAGTAGACACTGAAATTTGGACTTCATCGAAAACCTGGGAAAAGGTGAGAGGGAGAAATACACGGTGAAGCTATGTAGTTCGGAAAGAAAGAACAAGAGACATCTAAGACACAAAAAGAAAGCCAAGCTAAACCATTTTCTTGGCCACTTCCAGGGGAACCCCCAGGCACTAATTTTTGACTTTCAACTAACAAACTTCTGGGTCTTTCTTTTTACTTAAAATAAATAAAAATAATAATATTCCATTTGTCTCTTCTTTCAAAACCCTCAAACAGAGGGTCCCCAAACTATTGAATTGTGCAGCCGGAAGAGAGGAAGCTTTAACTAGATCGTCCGCATGATGGAGAATAGGTAACACCACGTGGCCGTAACTCCACGGGAGGAGAGATTATTAATCCATCTCCACCTCGGCCCGGCCGGTCCCTTCCCCAGAGGGCTCCGGGGCCCGCCGGACCTTGGGC
This sequence comes from Potorous gilbertii, assembly GCA_028658325.1. Taxonomy (NCBI): domain Eukaryota; kingdom Metazoa; phylum Chordata; class Mammalia; order Diprotodontia; family Potoroidae; genus Potorous; species Potorous gilbertii. The sequence goes on along the minus strand of CM053771.1, from coordinate 345,406,465 downwards.
TTCGGTTCTGCCCACAGCCTCGAAGCTTCGGGGCGCTACCTTCTCAGCCCGTGCCCCGAAGGATGGTCACGCACCAGGACTCGGGCTCAGTGCGGGCACAATTTGCACACGCTGGCCCCTTGCAACCGGTCCAAAGTAAAACGCCGGCCAAAACGGGTGATTGCTTTCAGCCACCCTTGGGACCGGTTAAGCACAAGTTTTAAAAGAAGGTGCCGGGGCGGTTAGCTCCCCAAGACTTCAAGTCCGGAGAGGATGTAAAGAACTGTAGCCACCAAGTCCCCCGGGGCTTCTCTCTGGGAATTCCAAGGAAATTCGTAATTCTCTTCCAAAACGGTTAACTTTGCCCTCCCGGCTTTGGCCGACAGCCCCGAGATCTGGGGGTGCGTGGGATGGAGTGGGGGGCTCCCCGTAAGTATCCCGGGGATGCAGGAGAGGCAGTTAGCAATCACGTGGAAATCTAGCTCAGAATCATTCGGTTAAAGAAATTGGAACTTTGGGGGGCTGGGGGGCGGAGGGTGGGGAAGTCCCCCAAACCGATTGTTTTCCAAACATCCGTGCAGTAACTCGTCTAGACCCCCGGCCAACAAGCAAGAGGCATGGAATTTTAAGGGAGGGAGGGGAGGACGCGGGGCGCCTGGCACGCCTGGCACGCGTGCCACGCTCGCCCTTCCCTTCGGCCCAAGCTGCACCCCCGCGTTAAGATGACGCAATATTGGGCAACCTTACACCCCTCGGACCGGCCCCTGCCTTGGGCCACCTGGTCCCCCCCAGGCACGCATCTCTGAGCCCGGCCGTCCCGCGGCACCCTCCGGAGCGGAGGCCAAGGGGAGGAGGGTCCACAGAGCAGCAGCTCGTACTTACGAGAGTTTAAGTCCGGCCAAACTTCTCGGTGCGGTGACGTTCCCCGCAAAGCAGCCGCGCACGCGGAAGAGCTGGCCGGCCCGCACCGCTCCTAGCCCGACTGCGGGAAGCCAGATGCACAAAGAGGCGTCGAGTCCAAACTCCTCCCAGGACCAATTGTTCCAGTAGAATAAAGAAAGGAAGCCGATTTGCTGGGAACTGGGGGCGTAGAGGGGCGTGACCAGCCAATCACAGGGTGGACAGTCACCCACCTGGTTTCAGGCGTCCAAAATTTCGGGCTCCGTCACTCCTGCAATATTTGAGAATTGGCTCTTGGCTTCTTCCCTGTTCGGCTCGGTTCCGGAGGTCTCAGGGGAGTAACGTCCACTCTTGGAGGTGCTTGTCCGGGGCCGCGAGGGCCCCCTCCCCGCCTCCCCTCCCTTCTCCCTGGCTGGGGCTGGTGGAGATCCGAAAGCATAAAGCACTTTGCAGGCATGAATTTCTAAACTCAGCTTCTGTAGCAGCGTCCCAAGTAGAAAGCCACATGCCCTCTTCTGAGCCTTTGAGGAAGTCCTTTTTACTGATGAATTATTTTCTTTCTCATTTTGATTCTTGGCTAAATCAGGGTGCTGCTAGGGAGAGACACCTGGAGGACGGTGATACAAAACCATGGCGGTAGGAAATGGTGATACCAGGGCAGGAAGAGGCGGATAACAAAAGCAGAGGCTTCATGTGGGGAGGGAAGAGGGGAAACTGGTGTTGTGTTGCAAGTGGAAAGAATTCCAGATCTAAAGTTAAAAGCATTCAATTTGGATCTCGGCTTTACTTTGTTCAAAATTACCTGTGTGATTTTTGAACAAGTCATTTCCCCTCTTTGGGACCCATTTCCCTAATCTGTAGAATCAAAACTTTGAAAAGATGAGATCACTAAGGTCCCTTTTAGCTCTAAATCCTATAAAGCTCTCTTGGTAAACTGATTCGGTTCTCACTGCTTTCTGGATATGACTGGGGCACTGAGTGAGCTCCAGCGACGTCAGTGACAAAATAAACATCAGGTATATCAGTACACTTTGCTTTGCCCTTGACTTCCTCCACTAAATTCAGATGAGTTACTGGCTTCACACAGTCAATTATGGGGACAAGGAGAGAAAGTTATAATTATCCATGACAATTGAAGTCAATATCAAGTTTACAAAACATTTCTGTTTAGCCAAATAGTATTTCTAATAATCATTGTGGGATTATTTTACAAGGAATCTGAACATGAAGAAGATGCCAGAATCAAAGAAGAAAAATCTTACCCCTAAAGACACCCCAAAAAGTGACTTAGAGAACCACCAACACTAACCGTCTGTAGATCTCCTTTTCTTTCCGCAAAATCTTTTTTTCTTTCTTGGAGGGGAGAAGGTCAGGCAATTGAGGTTACCTGACTTATCCAGGGTCACACAGCTAGTCAGTGTTTGAGGCCAAATATGAGCTCAGGTCTTCCTAACTGCAGGGCCAGTGCTTTATTCACCAGTCACCTTGCTATTTGTGTTATTTAGGACTAACTGATCCCTTAATCCCTCACAAATTCTCCCTTCCCCCTTCTCCCATTTCACTCTTTTTTCCCCATTGGAATGAAATACTTTTGTAGACCGAAATGGGTGTGGTGTTTTCTTCCCTCCTTGGACCAGGTCACCTGAGGTTAAGTGTGATCTACTTCCCCTACCCTTTCTTCATTGTTTATACTGATTTCAGCTCCTCTATCCTGGCTATTTGAGATAATTTTTCCCTAACCTTCCTTTCCCTTCCCTCCTCTCCAATTATTTTCCAATTCTGATTCCATTCTTTTAAGATTATTAAGATGTAACAGGGCTCGGATTCAATCCAGCTCAGATTCTGTCTAGCTGAGATTCTATCCTAATGGCTTTTACAAGCATCACAAATGGGGTCAGGCTTTGTACACTTTTGGAGGCAATTCCTGGGCTGGTTCTACAGCTACTTTGTTGGAGTATTAAGTTTTGTGTTATTACAGTCTCTCGGGGACAGGTCAGGATGTAGACTTGCAAACTTTCAGCGCTCCCCAAGTGGTCTGATCCAGGGAAAAGTCTGATTGTTGCCCTTCTGGTCTGAGCTCTGAAAGTTCCTGAGCTGGATTTGGCTCTGGCCAATAGGAGATTGCACACTGCTAGTTTTATCTATTATTATAATGACATCGGGAAAGCCCAGCTGTTTCAGAGTGACAGAACTGAAGACTTCCCTTTAGTCTGAGATTTCTGCCTTGGTTTCTCCTCAGCAGGCTAGAAGACTGGGCGAGAAGCTGGAGCAAGCTGAGTCTGTATTCTGCTCCTGGGGTACCAACCAGATTACTGCTGTTTGCTTCTGAATTTCCTCCTTTTTTAGCACATAGGCCAAGGATATATGTAGGTCTCTTCCTCAGATTACCTTGGATCTATGACCTGTACTTGTTAGTGGAAGACAAAACTTCCCATTGGCTCCTGCTCTTATAACCTGTTTATCTCATTATAGGTCTGGGACCTCCTCTAGCCCTGAGGGACAGCCTCTTCCAGGGCACAGCTGTACTTTGGCAACCCCACAGCTCTGGCCAGGCTTCTTTCCTAGTGTTCCCAGACTTCTTTCTCTGTCTCTCAAAGTCAACCTGGGTAGGGTAAATAATTCACTGTGATTTTTTTCTTGGATTTCCTCATCAGAATTTTTAGTTCGGTACATTTTTTATATTTGTTTGGAGGAGAAATTTTTTCCAAGTGAGTTCTATTGTACCTGCTACTTTTTCCATCGACTCTGCCGTCAGTAAAAGAAACAAGGCACAGAGGGAACTGCAGAAGATAAAATAAACTTTGAAAATGGAAGTTTCTTTACAGACAAAATTAATGCACCTAGGATAAGAAGGGGAATGTCTATATGGAAAAAAAGTATCAAATTTTTCTGATAGTTTGGTATCAGAGATATACAACAATTAATATATGTATGTGAATACATATACACACATAAATGTATATATACATGCAAGTGTATATATACATATATGTATAATATTTGTTATATATGACCAAAAGCCAGTGACAACATGACCCAATGAAACTATATGTGTGTGTTCATCCTTCGTTGCCAAAGAGAAATAATGACATGACAACTGGACTTTGTTTTGAGTGAGGGAGGGCTGTGCAGGTCACCAGCCTCACTTCTCCTCCAGAGCTATCTGAATCCAATGACCTGATATTCATCAGGATGACTGGAGATGACCCAGAATGAGGCAATTGGGGTTGTGACTTGCCTAAAGTCACACAGCTAGAGAGTGTCAAGCATCTGAGGTGACATTTGAACTCAGGTCCTCCTGACTCCTGCACTGGTGCTCTACCTACTGCACCATATAGCTGCCTATGCTAAGAAGGGATATGTTTCACTGTGAGGTGAATATTGGCAAGATGACAAAAGATGGCATTAGTCAACGTTGGACAGATTGTGGGAAGATAGGCACACTGTTGCCTTGTTGGTGGGGTTGTGGAATAAAAGAACCTTTTTGGAAAGCAGTTTAGAATTATGCAACTGCTTCTTGATTTTCTATTTATCCTGTATGCAGCTTATTTGTATATATTTGTCATCTTCCCCATTAGATTGTGGACTCCTTGAAGGAAAAGATTGTCTTCTGTTTCTTTTTGTATCCCCAGTGTTTAGTGCAGTGTCTAGCACATAGTGAGCACTTAATAAATTGTTTATTGATTGATTGACCAAATGGTAAGTTGAAAATTAAGGAGCGGATCAGTTGGCTCTCCGATTGCATCTGGTATTTATTTTCATGACTAGGATTTGATTCCTCAAGACCCTGGATTCAAAATGCCTTCCAAACCTTGGCCTGCTACGTGATAGGTAGGCTCAGTCATCATTCTCATCATGACATACCATGTGCTGGAACTCATCTAGTGCTGGCTCACTAATGCCTTCACCACTGACATTATTCATGCCCTGGACAGAGCTTTTGTTCTTGACAATAGGGTGCTGAAATATGGTGGGAAGTGGATTGTGAACAATTGAAAACCAGTTTGACTGGTCTGGCCCCAGCCCACCCCCATCTTCAACTCCTAAGATGCATGTATGACCCAAAGACCTTTCTGTTTCCAAGCTCCTTGCTAGATGGTGTCATTACAGTTAAGTTCTCTAAATCTCTGCCCCTTATTAGGCAATTAAGAAAATGCCCTCCCTTCACTAGTCCTATAGATAAAAAGGTAGTCTCCTACTGGTATTTTGCTGGTTCATTAACTAAAACTCTTGCCATCTTAACTAAAATTCTCTATCAGTTTCACCCCGAAGGGCTCTGGATCTTTGACAGAAGGATGGATTCCCCCTTCTCATTCCACCTCCAAGAAATTGGGCACTGAGACTACCCCCAGTGGCATCTGTTCTCCTCTCCTTGTGATCAGCAGGGCTAGGTTCAAACAATGCAGTAATGTTTTCTCCCAATTCCCACAACTGAATAAATAGTTTTCACAAGACAGAAGTTAAACTATATCCATAACCGAATACAAAGTGAACTGGGTTAGCTCAAGAATTGACTTGGAGTTGGTGTGGTACCATCAATTACAATAATCAGAATTAGAAAAAATAATGAAATTCATTTAGAAGGCCAAAAGGTCAGGAACATCAAGGGAATTGATGAAAGAATTATAAATGAAGGTGGCTCAGCAGAACCAGATTTCAGATTGGACTACAAAAGCAGTAGTCATCGAAACAATCTGATACAGGCTAAGAAATTAGTGGCCTTTTTTACTGGCCACATAGAATTGTTGCACTGGAGATAGTCTGCAGCTGCTGAGGAAAATCCTCTTGTTCCTAGAATATGGGCATTCTGGTGCTAGTTATTTGGGCTTGCGTCTAGATCCAGAAAATGTCTAGTTCCCCCTTTGACCTTTGAATGTTGCTTGTCCTTCATGCTCAAAAAGGATCATGACATCAGGAAGCTGACACCATTATTTGCAAGTGAATTGGAGTTGGGTGAGAGAGGGCTGGGCAGTCACTACCTCATTTTCTTCTTGGGAGCCATATGGATCCAGTGGCATGACTGGAATGTGACCTGTGATCAAATCCCATCTCTCCTCCTGTTTGGGTTATTCAAGTGAGTTAAGGTCAGAATAGATTGGAAGCTCTCTGGTATCTTCATCCTCTATCTCAGGATATAGGGACAGCAGGATTGGGGGTTGGTTTCAGTTTGAGTGAAACCCTCCAAGCTAGCTCCTCTTCTTCCTTCTGGTTCCCCTGCTCCATTCTAAAAGGGAACCTGCCTCCCCAATCCTGGGTCCTCATTCTGATTTTCTAGTTTAACCGAGGCAGCTCCGATGCCTAATCAGCTGGATCACTTTCCTTAGTGTCTCCTTGTATTGAGACAGCCCAGGAATACCCCTGCATCTCTATATTTCTGTCACAAGGAGGTATTGGGGTCCTGATCTACTTACTAGGTGCTAACACTCCAAGCAAGGAACTTGGAGGCAGGAAGCGGGGTTCCTAGTGTCAGGATCATACATGTATTTTATGAGTTGGGGGATGGAGCCTGGGGTGGTACCAGTCAAATCAGATTTCATGGGCTCACAATTTTTCTTATTGTTGTAACTAAATAGTGATAATCAATCTCTGCTTTACTCCAATCTTTTTGGAAGTCTGTAGTATTTCTCTATTGCAAATGTTGGTTCTTGATTTTCGATATTTACCGTATTAAGGAAATATCCATTTTCCTCTTTTATTTTTGACATAAATGGGTATTGTATTTCGTAAAAAAAAACTTTCTTCTTCATCAGTTGATATGTTATTTTATTAATGTTTTATCATGTTTATAGATTTTTTTTTAATAATGAACCAATCCTGCATTCCATGCTTGTAGTGTTCCTACATAGATTTCTGGCAATTCTATTTCAGGGAAACGATGTGGGTTTCCTCTCCCAGCTGGGTGAAAGCTCTAGAGACTCTAGATGAGCTGAGAGGCTGACAAGCAAGCTGGTGATGTAGAATGGAGAATCCAGAGAGGTTGTTAATGTAGTGAGAACTTTCATTGCTGCTTTCTCAAATGTAAATATCTGTACATCTTGATGGGGATGGAAGGAAGATGATTTGAACATTTGCTCCAGGATTTTTATCAGCTGTTACAGTAACTGAGTACAGAGGAATAAGGTAGACCTGGGATTTCATAGATGTAAAATGAAACAACCTTCTCCATAACTTGAGTTACCTAGAACGCTGACTTAAATCCCATGTAATATAACCAGGTGTTCCCTGGCTTTGACACTAGTCATGCTGCTTTTTTATACAGAGTAAGCTTTATTTATAAAGAAGAAAATGTCCTAGGGCTAAACATTGTGTTTAATAAGGACCTGCACAATAAATGCATAATCATTTAAGAATTCACAATGAAATATAGTATCACTATGATTCATAAAGTACTCAGCGCCATTGTTTTGCCTCTGGTGACGAAGCTACAACACTTTGGGAAGCGATAGAATGCTGGCTGAAGCCTACTATGCCTAAGATTGCGTTAGTACAGCTGTAGAAACCTATTATATTACCCTCCAACAATTGAATTCAGTGATAACTTCCTAGAACGGTAGGGTAGGATTTAACAAGCATTTACTTAATGCCTAAGTACAGAGCATTAAGCTAGGTATATTAAGACAACTCTAGCAGCAGTCTCTTTGAAGAGGTTATATTCCACTAGAGCAGTAGAGGGAATAGCAGAACTGTATTCTCTTTAGTTACTAGCAGATACAATCTAGTGCGCATGCTGAAGGTTAGTGGTAGTCTGAATTTCTTTCATGTACCAGGATTTTCATTTAGTGCCTGGTGAGATAGTTGATCTCATTTCTTTCCTAGGTAAAAATAAAAAGCTGCGTCCTTTAAACATTGATTGTTTGGATGATCTAGGTTCAAGCCCTACCTCTAACACTCTGGCTGCATGACCCTAGGCAAGTTCTGTAAATTCTCAGAACCCAGCGAAACTGAGGCTATAAAATGTTGCGTCGTTGCTGATCTGAACTCATTGGAAAATTGCAGGTCAAGTCCCTCCTCAAAACATCTAAATGACTGGAAAACATGGATTCTGGTTTTACTGTGGCAAAAGTGCCAGTGGTCAACAAGAGTTGAAAAGTGGATGGCAGTATTCTTAGAAATTCCTTGTATCTGTCCCTAATATCTAAATTTCTAGTAGTGAAACATTTAGCAGTAAAAATGCTGATACAGGAGAAGCAGATTGGTAAAGTATTTAGTACATACATTCAGACTGCTGTAGCACTTTTAAGCCCTGGCACATCCCATACCAATATATTTGGTGATCCCAACTGATTTCTGCTTCACAGTTAATGTCACTCAAGTGCCATGGATTGCTACAATGGTGTTGTATGAAGGCTAAGTGGCATTTCAGAACTGTCCTAAGGATTGGCACAAATGGAAAACTGTTTAGACTGGTCCAAGGAATGCTTTTAACAGGAAAGGTTCTACATTTAGTATCAAGTGTTATTCCCTGATAATTTAGACCAAAGGAGTATATTTCTCTTACTGAAGTAACTAAGACCATAGCATTGAACCAAATTTTACTAAGCCAACTTTAACTACAAAAATAGCCAAATACATCAGCAAAAAAGCATTAAAATCTTATAAGGGGCTGTTTTAAGAAAAAAATTAATCAGGATGATGAAAATGTACATTTCTTAATGCTTAGAAAAAATATTCCAAAGGAAGGAAAAAATATCAAATCAGGAACGAAGAAAATATTTCACGAGTTTTCCTACTTAAATTCATTTTATGAAAAGAATGCCATTTAGAAGACTTTCCTTTTAAAAAAAGGCTTTAAAGCAAAATGCTTAAGTTCTGCAATGTGCAAATTCCTTATTTAAAAAAACTTTATTTTTCAACAACTTTTCTCCATTTGGTTTTACAGTCTTTTAACATACATTATATAATATTCATGGACAAGCAACATTTTACAGAAATAATTGGATTTTAACCTAAAGCAAAAAAAAGGAAGCCACTTGGGATAAATTCCAATCAAAAAGAAAAACTTCATGGACCCAAGTAAAGTTATCACTTTACTTCCTATAGGCTGATTCCATGAGTTTACTTAATGTTTTATTAGCTGTTATTCACCAGTTGAGACCATAGTATACTCAAACAGAAGTAGCAACACAGTGTGATGTCATCTTTGGAACAAACTTTCCTCTTCTTCCTTATTCCAGTCCTGTATTAGGGGCAGAGGGGGGAGGTACGAAGTGAGTAGGTTTTCTCAGTTTTACTGTATGAATCTTCATTAATTTCAGGTGAAAATGCTTAAAGAATCTTTCAGACTTTAATTATAAGCTAGGTTCACAGGAAAAAAATCAAGAAAAACAAAACTTCCCCTACCTTTCTTGTCTAAATGGCGATTACAAGTGTTCATTGAAATCTATGATGCACCAAATGACTGCTTTCATGTTTACTTTGGAGGGAAGATAAAATGATCAAAACTAAGTTAACTGGTTCACTAACTTAAAATTAATTTTCTTAAAGTTCCCCCTCCCCCTATGCCTAGTATGGTGATTCCTGTAGTAAAAAGATTCGATATCAAATTTCTATACATCGTACCTGGGTTAAAATCAATGGAATTAATTTCATCAATTAATGGAGTATTTTTTATCACATGTACTTCATAAACACTACTTTCATGAAAAATATAGGCTGAGAAAATGTTCTTTCCTTTTAAAGATTTATTGAATTTCTAGCTTTTGAAAAGCAGGATGCTCTCTCCAACACAGCAATGTGCATTTTTTTGAAAATTAAACCGAACAGGGGGAACTGCACACACAGTAAAAAAGTTGACTTTAAATACACATACAATAAGGGTTCGCCTACATTATATAGAACAATCATGATAAAGTAGGCTAAGTAACACCTCTGTTGGAATTCGGCTTCTCTAGTCAATCACTTAGACATGTGTATTGGGTTTGCTTTTGACAACTGTCCATTTCAGTGTTAAAGCTTTTTAATCTTAGTTCTGCTTTGCACTGAAAAGGGGGAAAAACAAAAAACATTTTCCGCTGCCAGCATTTAAACAGCCTATTAACAGATGGCAGCTAATTAACAATTATAAAAATTTAAATGTACAATCAAGAATTATGCCACTTTACAAAGTAGAGAAATTAAATAGAAATAAACCTAATTTTTAGGTAGGTGATTTTTTGGGGAATGCTTATAAGGGTATATTAGTATGATTTAAAAGATTTAACTTCCCTTGCAGAATGTCAATTGAGGCAGAATGGCCTAATGGACTGATACGATCAACCATGGCATAATCTTAATACTGATCTAGGCACTACTCTAATTTGGGGGCATTATGCATGAAATATCGTTTTAAAAACCTCTAATTATATACAAACACCACTATCAATTTCCATTAAAGATACACTAAGACAATATTTTATACTAAAAAATTGGCTTTACTGTAAATATGCTAGTTTACAGTGCAGAGATTTCTGGTCACAAATCAAGTTTCTAGTTAAGTATTTCTACAGAGTAAATAAAAAGGATGTATCCAGGTCTGTTTAAATTAACCTGACACTCGCATAGCAGGAAAGAAAATATTATAAAAGTTAATTTTTATGCATCAAGCCTTAGTTACTTGTTCAGTTTATGGTTTCTTCAAATAAATTTTCTATTTATATAAAGTTCACAAATCAGGTTTTATCTATCCCCAAACACTTAAAGGGCAGGGAATCTGTATTACCTTCACCTCAAACACTGCCAGTTCATGCATTTGATGAGGTAAAGAAATAAAATTATTAAGACTTCCCACAAGAAATAGTTACGCCAAGAATACTGTATCACTACAAATTTTATTCAGAAGCCCATCTTTTTTTTTGTTTTGTTGTTTTTTAGAAAAAAATTCTCATTATGAACTTTGTTTGGTCAATCAACTACAAGACTTTCTAGCAGACATACAGTAAAAATGGCATGGCTCAGAATCGACCAGATCTTTCACGATCTCTTGACCGCCTCCTATCACGTTCCCTGCCACCGCCGCCGCCGCCGCCACCACCTCCTCCACCGCCACCGCCGCCGCCGCCACCACCACCACGGCCACGATCTCTCGATCGAGAACGACGTTCACGAGATCTCGATCGGGATCTATGCCTATGAACAGATAAAAGTTAAAATAAAGTGGGGTTCACTAAATTAAATTATGATTCAAAAACATTATATATACAAAATTATTTTCTGATAGTGAAGAAGGCCCTGGTGTTTTTCCTTTCCCAAAATAGCAAAGCAGCCAAATAATGACAAAGAACAAAAAGAAAACCAATCCAGTTTTTCAAAATTCATTTTGAGTTGACAACTTATAGAAGTATTCATTGTTTTTTCCAAGCTGAACGCTGCCAACCAACAGTGCAGCTGCTCTGAATTAGTCTAACTTGCCAGATACAAATCAACTGCAAATAGCAGTAAATAAAACTCAGGCCATGGTATCAATGGATTATGTTAAAAGTATTTGAGGGGCAGGCAGGTGGTACTGTGGATATAACCATGGCCCTGGAGTCTGGAGTTCAAATGTGAACTCAAACACTTGACACTTAACTAGCTGTGTGACCCTGAGCAAGTCACTTACACTCAAGTGTTTTGAAAAGAAAAGTGTATTTGGTTTAAGTCATTTAAAGGAACTAAAATATGTACTCTGAAAATGATGTACAGCTTAGCTGCACACAGAAACATTCATTTTCTCAAGTACCTCTACTTTGCATTCTTTCTACCCAAATTCAGAATGTAGCTTTCCAATGCTGTTTTTTCATAAAATACTGGAAAAAAAAATGCTAAGTAGCTAGGCAAAAAAAAAAAAAAAAAAAGACTATACCAACATTTTATACCTTAATAAATATCAAATGGTCTAAATATGATGAAAAGCACATCATAAAAAATAATCAGGAAATAGAATTTTAACTTGCATAATTATGGACACAACCAGGGATAGAAAAAAACAATGTAGATATAATCCCAATTACATAAAATAATTTTCTTGCAGAAACGAAACCAATGAAGAAAAAAGACCAAGATAAATTCTTTTTCATGAACTATTTCTGCTAAAAATCTGACAATCAAAACCTATAGATTTGACTTTTTAGAAGGAAAAAATTACAAAATTAAGGAGTAACTGGCAAAGCAATAAAAAAGAAAAGACAAGGCCAGATCTAGAAACAAATGCACACAGCATACTTAAACCCAAAACTACTGGGGAAAGGGCTCCCTATGTTAAAAAAGTTGGGAAAACTGGAAAGAAAGCAGTTTGTCAAAAAACAAGTTGAGTTAGATCAGTATCTTATTGCACAATAAATTCCAAATGGATGTGGACTGACTTAAATATACAGGCGTGGGGGGTGGGGTGGGGTGTGTTGGGAGAGATGGGCAGCGAAAGAGGAGGAGGAGGAGAGGGGAAGAACAATAGAATCTCACATTTATGAAGCAAAAAAATTTAACCCTGTGAGACTTAAGAGACAAAATAGACATCAACTAATTGTATAAAATAAAAAATGTTGGCACAAAAGACAAATGTAGCTAGAGCTAGAAGAAAAATATTTTCATTATTTGCTAAATATTTGATATCCAGAGTACACTGTGAATAGACATAGTAGTGTTGTGGCCCAACAAAGTAAAAAATAGGATGCTTTCCAAAGAAAAAACACCAAAAAAACTACCTAAAAGCTTAAAATAATGGGAGAAATGAAAACCATGAGATTACCACATAACTCTACTCCTCAAGCTAGCAAAGACGATGAGATATAGGCAAAATGTATTAACAAAGATGACAAAAAAGAAAAGGGACACGAGGAGCTGCAGAAAAACAGGCACATAACAGACTAGTGGAGCAAGAAACTGGTTCAGCCTTTACAGAAAGCAAACTGGAACACTGGAAATGACTCATGTAGAAATTTGTTTCTTTCATTTCATGGGAGTGGAGGAGTGCCTTTAACTGAAAACAATTAAATTCAAATCACACACACACACACACACACACACACACACACACACACACACACGCACGCATATATATTTTAAAAAGAGGAAAACCTCAACTTATTAGTGGAGAGGCAACCAGAAGACCTACTGGCTAATTAGCTGTTGGTATAACTGGGAATGTTTTGACTATCTTGGAAAACAATTTGAAATGATGTTTTTTAAAATTACTATTATTATTGTATTATATTATGAAGTTATCAAAAAGCATGGACATGGATCCTAGAAAATGCTAGAAACAGAACTATGCTTTCATCAGTTAAAAAAAGATTAAATAAGTTATGGTTTACAGAAAGGAATACAATTGCCCCCTTCCCCCATCATGACATTCCCCACTGCAGTTTGGCATTAGAAATTAAATGAGAATTTTTTTTGGCAGGTATGCGTAAGCTACAGATGACAGAAAAGAAAGTTTAGAAACTTAGAAATACATTAATTAGTATTGTATAGCGCAAACCCAAACTTTATAACAAGATAACATCCAATGAAAGAAAAAAAACTGACCTCTTCTAGTACTAGAGGAGGGCAAAAAATTTTACATGGATTTTCTAGATTGTGGGGACACTGCACCCCAACTTCCATGATGTGGTAGGAATAACAGCATCACCACATTATAAGAAATTATAAACTTAACAGAATTCTGAGAAACATGATTTTACAGAATTCCGAGAAACATGAGGACACTTTTACATGAGAAAAAATATGAGACATTATGAAGGTCAAACCAACAGAAGTTGGCAACAGACTGGATGTGGGCTGGAGGAGTAGAGGATTTTGGGGGGAAATGGTAAGTTCAATTTGGGACAGTGTTAAGTTTATAAACATACAGGACCTTCCACTGTGAGTGCATGAAGATACATACATACATCAATACATACATACAAAAGACTGGACAAATACATCTGAGAATCATCTGTACAGATTGTACAACTGAATCCAAGGGAAATGGAAAAGAGAGAACAAGACAGAATCTTCAATTTCCTGGTCAACCCTTTAGAATTTTTGCCAGAAAGTGAAGCTGCTCTATAGTTTGCAGATTACTCTCTTCTTTTTGGAATACGGGACTATTTGTTCTTCTCTAGTTCTGTGGAAACTCAGGAACTATTCTGGCCAGTTCTGGCAGGGTTATGATGGTTCATCTCGACCTGGTGATCTCAAGTTACCAAAAGCATCACTGTACTATCCTTTTAACATCTTGGGCTTTAACTCCCTATATACTGTTTGGTGTCTTTTTCAGCAGAAGTATTCTCTTTGGCAGGGAAAATAGAAGCAAAAGTTGAGACTTTCACCTAATTTTACTGTTCCAGCCCCTCTACCCCAGAACCTTTTTTCCTCCATGAACCTTTCCCCAATGTAGTTAAAAAATCTCTTAGATGCAAGCAAAACTTCATTTGTCTCTGACAGTTTTTTCAGGATGCTGTACATTCCTATTATTGTGATGTCAGTAGCCACTATTTTTCTTGTAGGTGAGAATCACATATAGTTAAATAATAATTCTTTTCACTTTATCTACCTCTTAAAGGGCAAGCTAAAAAGATTGTTAAACTGCTGCACTTCTGACAAATCCCTCTAGTAGATATCCAGATAACTGAAGCCCATCATTTTTTCACACTTGCAAGCTGGGTTTGTGATGCTTCACAAATGCCTTATTCTTTTTGTCCAGATGGTGTATAGAATTTTCCCACAAAATGATCACATTTCTTCACTTTCTGACACCATCCCCTCGTTCCTTCCTTTACTCTAAGTCTCTGGTGATGTGATGGTCTTTCTCTCCTTGCCAAGGCAAAGCCAGCCTTTAATCGTATCCTAGATTTCATCTCCTATTGTCTCCCATATTCTCTGCCTGTCCAATCACTCCCTCTATTTAATGATCTGTACCTCTCCTCTTTTCATAGAAGTACTAGGAAAAACACCTATTTTTTTGCCTATATTTCTCACTTTTCAACCTTTGGGAATTCGGCTTCCAAACTGATCATTCAATTAAAACTGCTCTTTCCAAAATGACCAATGATCTCTTAAATTCTTAACCCTCATCATTCTTGAGCTCTTGGTAGCACTGACACTGCTGATCACCTTCCTCTCAGTTTCACTGCTCTTCTGGTTCTCCTTCTACCTGATTACTTGATCTTAAGTCTTTACTAGATTATCATGAGCTTGCTCCCCTAACTGCAAGGATAAGCCAAGCTCTGTCCTAGGCCCTCTTCTCAATGATTTGAGCAATTCTCACGGCTTAAACCATCAGCCATACGTAGGCAACTCCCAGATCTTTTCTTTCTGGTCTCTTTTCAGCTCAGCACGTCCAAAACAGCAGCCTATCCCCACCCACCCCCTTTATTTCATCAAAGGCACAAAAAAAATCATCCATCATCAAGCAGGTTCTCAACACTGGACTCACCCATGACTCTCCTCTCCTCAAATAGTCTCTCTGATCCTATGTCTACATCTATTGCCTTCTCTCTACTCAGATAACCACCCAAGGTTAAAACCTTTATTATGTTGTCTGGATTCTCCCCATTCATGCTGCCAATTTAAAGGTTTCTCTTTTTAAAAAAAGGGAAAACAAAGTTTGATTAAGGCATTGCAGTCTCATGTGTCTGTCAAGGGGTGGGTAGCACAGTACCACCAGTCCTCTGGAATCATGACTGGCTCCAAACAAGGCTCTCCACAATGGCTTCTTGATGGTTCCCCTATCTCCTCAGTTCACCCGTCATAAAAACTATTAAAATGACACTCCCCAAATCACAGCTCTGCCCGTGTCATTTCCCTGGCTCATTAACTTGAGTACCTCCCATTTACCTCTAGGATGAAATACACACTCTTCACAAACTTCCCAATACACCTTCTCAACATGGACAGATTCTTATCTCCTGTCTCCATGACTCTGCACAGGCTATCCCCTACGTTGGGAATACATTCCTTTCTTATTCTTATCTCAAGTTTTCTTTCACCTGAATGCTACCTCATCCACAAGGCCCTTCCTGATTCCTGCCAGCCGCAATGAATTTACCTTATATTGATTTTATTCTCTCTCCACTGCTTCTCAACCAA
The DNA here is from genome assembly GCA_028658325.1 of Potorous gilbertii. Taxonomy (NCBI): domain Eukaryota; kingdom Metazoa; phylum Chordata; class Mammalia; order Diprotodontia; family Potoroidae; genus Potorous; species Potorous gilbertii. The sequence continues at coordinate 345,390,562 of CM053771.1, read as the reverse complement.
TATATCTTCCTCTTGCTTCTTCTGGTTCTTGGGTTTCTTATGCAAGAATTTCTTCCTAATATATAATGCATAGCCCTCATATTGTTTTGAATAAAATATACCTGTCCATAGTCACATTTTAATTATGGGGGTCCTTTCTACCAAACTGCAGTGACCTAAAATATTCGGTACTTTTCATTTTCCTACATCGGGGCCATTTCTCAAAGGGTAAAGTAGAGCTAAATGTTAATGTTACAGCAGACAGGATGTGAAACCCAACTGGCTTAATTACTTTGGTTGGGTAACTAAACTGAGGGCCTGGAGCAACAGAATACCAAAACCTGGATGGCTACAGCAGAATCAGTTTATAATCAGACTCAGTTCTCTATTTCTCCCAAATTCTATAAAGAATTGTAGAAAATTTATTCTTCTTTTTTGAGGAAACAAGTAAACACTGTCAAATTCCAGACAGAAACTTACTTAGAAAAAATACTTGGCAATAATACATGGTATCTTTCCTTAAATATATTTATTTTTTACATTACTGAATAAAAAACTTACTTCTTACGACGACGTCCATACAACTCTCGTCGTAGTTCTCTAGAGATGGGTTTCAGATGCATAAAGTTACAGAAGCCTCCTCGAGTACATTCTCTGTGGAGTATAATTAGATAAAAACTGTCATGTAATCACTTCATCTTTATCACTTACTATAATGTTCATCATGCTTATTAAATTGGTTACGCTGAAAGCTATGTGGTAAACAAGACAACTTTGTTCCAAATGGACAGCACTGCCAATTCTCATCATTACCCCATTTCATATTGGCGACAGCAAGCTTCTCTGAAGTCAGTCACAGGTGAAAGCTCTGCATGAATTGGCTGTCCATTAAACCAGCGATTGTTTAAGTCAATGACAGCCTTTTCTGCATCTTCTTCACGGCGAAACTGAGAAATGAGTAAAACAAAAAGGTTTTCACATCCTACTGTAGATGCAGCTATTTCCAACTAATAGATGGCTACCAAGGCAAGTAATATAGACTAGGACAGATAATCTATTTCTAGTTACATTACTTAAGGCTACCCAGCTTCAATATCAATTTTTAGGTTATAGAATTCTATTAGGTATTAGCACTCACTTGGTTACCAAAAACGAGGAAAAAAGATTTAAACACATTCTCTAGACAACAAATATTTTGATAGAAAATATTAAATAGTCATAGGCACCAAAGCTGGCAGTTAAAAAAACCAAACTAACCAGTAATCAATTACTCACAATAACAAAATGTCTCAAGAGAAAGCAATTCTAGTTCTGAATTCACTAACAAGCAGTGTATACTCATGTGGCAATGCTCAAATTACACTTAGAACTTTACTCACCTTTACATATACATTTCCTACAAGATGATCCCCAAGGTTATCACAAACATTCATCTCCTCAACTTCACCATACTTTTCTTCCATTTCTGTAAAAACCTCCTAGGTAATGAGAAAGATGAGGTCAGAGCACCTTCATACACAAGCCATATTAGAACATAACAAAAAACAAGTTATTTTTAGTAAATGTGACAAAGTTGTTACTAAGTGAAAATGTAAGAGAAAGCCTTTCTTAAACAAAATGTTAGTATGCCCTCCCACTTCCTCCAAACAGGTCCTTATTTCAATTGTAATAAAGCAAAAAATGAGAATATGCTTTTAAAATCTGATAGATATTACAGTCATCACTGTCTAATCACTTAGTTCTTTACTTTAAGAAGGGACTGCGACAAAAATATAAGATTTTAACTTCAAACAGTGAATTTTATAAACAACTCACCTCAAAGAATTCATCATAGTGTTCTTGCATTTCGACATCACTCACTGCACCTGAAAAGGAGAGAAATCTTTTTGGTTAGAATATTAAATGAGAGACCTCTTGAATTTAAATTCAAACAGCTAAACAACAGTAAAATATCTAGAGAAAGAACACAAGGTGATACAGTTGTTGAAGATACAGCATAATAAAACTAATAGTTCTTTTTAAACAGGTGAGATTTTTAAATCTCCCATGACACTCTTAATAGTTAATTAAAAGTTAATTCAAGTTTTAATCAGCATCAGTGCCACAAGTTTCAGAATTATGGAAATATTTAATATCAAATTAGAAAAATTTATGTTAAATTTCCTTTTTTTCTCCTAATGAGTTGGAATAGAGTTCAAGTAACCTTGTAGGAAAGACTTATTAAAATTACGATTAAGACTGAAGGGAAAGTGTTAAGTTTATTTTCCTAATTAAAGGAAACCTTTACGTTTACAGCATAGAAAAGAATGCTATAAAATCCTTCGTGATGTGATTAAAACCGAAGTATACCATGACAAAAATAATTTGTAATAGGTTATATACAGTTATGGCATTATGCCACCCAAATAAATGGAAATTACAATGCTTTGTTATAGAAAGCATTCTTAGTGTCTATTCCAAAATAATTTTCATTAAGTAGATTTTCTATGTAACTTATACACATGGAACAAAGTTACATCTATCATTTAGGTGGATTCATGCTACCTAAGCAAACTGGAATTCTTTATTTCCACTCTCCCCTCACCAAATTGTAACCATTCATACTGCAAAAAGGATCTACTCAAGAGAAATTAAGACAAGAGTTTGCTAAATTAAGGTGGCTAGATGGGAGGGAATACAGGACCTGCTTTAATATGCTAGGCCAGCCTGCAACCCAGTTTTGTCTATAAGCCCAGCCCTTATAGTTTGGAAACATGATGGGGGCAAGGATGGGCAAGTCTGTTTTGTGGATTACTCCTGGCTTATTCTATGAAGTCCATAATTCTTTATCCTTACATAATTAGATCCTTATTCCAATAAAAATGCCAGGAACACATTATTCTTCCCATTAGCTATTTTGCAAATGTTTCCAAAGACATATTTCATTGTATAAACATAACTTCTGAAAACCACTGTGATTTATTAATTTAGCTTCACTTTTATTCTGCATGGTGGTCTTCCAGATTTCAGTTTTTAAAAACTGTGGTGTCTATGAATTGTTTTTTTTTTTAAAAAAAAAAACAAAAAACAGAATTTACTAGAAATTCAAAAACAAACCCTACCAATTCCTGATAGCTGACCATCATTTGGAAAAATGCTGACAAGTGAAGTCACAATAAGTATTATTTCTTCACTGAATAAGTAAGGTGCTTAAAAATTAAGACTTTACTATCCTTAAATTCACTTTCTTTTGGTACTTTTACAGCACCTTCCACCATAGTGAAAGAGAAAGTAAAATGTAAACTAAGTTATTATTTAGTAGCTTTCGGAAAATGTCAAAATTAAGTAGGGAGAGGTTTAAACTACTGGCTTTATATCTGGGGATTGTCACTGATTTTAATTTTATCCCCATTACCAAGCTATAGAGTTGTATGCAATTTTTAAATGTGTAAAATAGAAAATATCTGACAATGGGCCTAATACTATGGGGAAAAATACATTTTATCCTGATCGCATAAATACTGTTTGTCAGGATTTAATCATTCAATCATATAAAAATAAACATGAAATATTTTAACCATTCACAGAGAAAACAGATTAATAAAAATACTACTCGACCATTTATTATACCCTTTAAATGGAAAACATAGATTTTTAACAGTCAAACATGAAACAATTATTAATTTTTTTCTCTTAAAACTTATGCTTCTTAAGCTTGTATTCAATCATGCAGACTGAATTTTATGTTTCAATGAAATAGCAATTCTCTGCATAAAAGGGGTAGGTAAGTAATTTTAAATTTCAATTGAGCATTTGGGAAGTATCAGTGAAAGGGTCCTGTAACTGAAGTTCATCAGTTTAAACTGACTTTATATCTAAGATGCAAACCAAACAAACTCCATTTACTTATGCGGAGAGGGCACCAGCTTTTTGATATACGTATGATCTTATGCCATGTGCATAAAGCAGTGGGGTCCCATGAATATCTAGTTTTAAGAGTCCATAGTCAACATTACATATCTAAATTAAATATTATATTTCCAATGTAAAGTGAATACACAAAACCCTGATTAGTGAGTAAAAAGCAATTGTCACAATTATTCAATAACCTACTTTTCTTGAAAGGAAAAGAAGCACAATATTTAGTATAACTATATTTAAATATTTCCCCATGGAACTGTCCTTTTTAAAAAAGTTAAAACAGAACAAAAATCCTCAGAAAACAAATTACTTTAAAACAAAGATTACCAAATTAACTCTGTAGTCATTTGAGAAGAAATTAAGTCCTGTACCACTGTATGAGTAACACAATTATGATAATGCATTTAGTGCCTCAACTGGCAGGATTAAAAATGAACAGAAGACCAGACCACAAGCTGCTGGTACAGGATGGTTTTTAAAGAGGATTTGAAGTTATATCTACAGCTATTAGGGGAAATTTCGCAGTATTTAGGTTGTGAACCACTTGTTGGCCATCTCTGATTTAAAAGGTTGCCAGTTTTTAATTCCAATTTTCCCACCAATAATTAAATTCCAAAGGGTTAAAAAAAACCAATCAAACAGATATTCAACTATACAAAGATGATAAAATATAAAATTGTTTTGAAGGTACTAGATTCTCCATTACTGGCCTATATCCTGTTCTGAAACAGCTATCACTTAATAGAATATTCATATACTTGCCATTTGAAAAATAGAAATATTTACTAAATGAAAAATTACAATTCTTTTCCATGCAAGTGCCCATCTGTTTTCAAACTATAGTAGATCAAATTCTGAATTCCACAAAGAAGACAAACTTTAAATTTATATTCAATGTCATACAATGATGATCTTCAAACTTTTTTCACCAAGGACCTACTGGTATTTTGACAAATACATATTTGCTCCCCAACACCTCCTTTCCCCCTGAACTTTCTAGCTAGTGTCTGTATTCTGCATTAAGGAAGCTCAGGGAAATGGAAATGGAAAATACTTAAGAGCAAGGTTTGTTAGAACTAAAATGTGACTTCTGAAATAGCTCATCTTTTTATTTTTAATTAGGGACAAAATTTTTAATGCAATTTGGGGAAAACACACACACACACACACACACACACACATACATACATACACACACACACACACACACACACACACACACACATATAACCAAATTTCACAAATCTTTTTAAAGAAGAAATATTTTAAGTAAAATGTCAAATATCCTTGCTCTTGAAAGAAAAGAGCGTAACGCTTACTTTGGTATATTTTCCTCTAGGATGCCGGTCAAGTAAAGGAGGAAACAGTGGGAGCAGACCAAAACTATTTTAAAAAAATATATAGTTTCAGCCCCTTTTAGAAGAATTGGGTTGGGGAAAGGGTTGAATAGGACAAGTCTCTTGACACATTTAATAAAATGTGGTCCTTTATTAAACTAAAATGGTAGATCAGATTAAGTTGACACTGAGCTCTGACAATCAAGCCCAGGGAACCAGTGAAGGAACTTGTATGAACTTACAGCGCAAACCGTCAGCAGACTGGGAAGAGTTTTGAGGGTTACGGTAAATGTTCAAGAGGGCAATGGTCTGAAATACAAAACGCAACAACTTTATATTATGGAAAATAAAAATTTTAACACTTAACCGGTTTCCTTTGATGATCACTTTTGCCGAGTCTCAGTGCTGAAAAAGAGCAAGTTATTTTCTCCAGAGAGGGGAAGATTTCCTAAACCGCCCTAACACTGTATAAGAGATCTCATAATATGCTATTATTGTGTTTGTTTTATCAAAAACATTCCTCTTTCACAAATTTAATTAAATTATAAAAGTAAAGAATCTGCTATTAAAAACTTCATTTAACAAAATAACTAAAATTCAGAACAGCCAGGACAAACAGCTGCACTGTGTAAACACAATAATTACATGACACGAAATCTCTTATTTCCTTAACTTTTTTTTTTTTAAATGAAACAAGACCCACACTTGGGCAACTTACCTTACTGAATCCTAATTATTTTTATGATTTCATACCTATAGAAAGAACTTGATAAATGTCAGGGGACCAATCAAGTGTAATGATTGGCTGATTTAAAAAAAAAAATGGTTTCATATGTACGGACCTTGTCATTTAACAAATGTCAAATCAAAAGAAAGGTCCCATCAGCGAGCTTTCAAAAGTCACATGATTTGTTTCATGAACAAATACAGTTATCAAGTTCTTGCTGTGCGCAAGGAGTTCCATCACCTTGTCCTGTTTGCAACAGCTTTATGTCAGCAGCTCAGAAGCCAACATTATTGTCTCAATTAGGAGTGGGCTCTTTAACACCATTCTTTAAAAAAATTTCTCCAACTGTGGGACTTACAGTGTGAGCCGTCAGCCGTCTGTGCACTGTTTTGGGGGTTACGATAGATGTTTTGAATCAAGATGGTCTGCGGGGAAAAAAAAATAAAAAGGGGAATTCTACTGGCTGCTGTGCATATATTAGACAATTGCAAAGAGACAACTTGTTTGCAAATGGCTAAACAATTTCTTTTTTGCAAGTCAGACATTTCGTGTGTGTCTTCTGAGGAGTACACCAAAACCATCATATTATGAAAACAGAGTTTTTGCAGTGACTTACTTTAAGTCAGCTAGCAACCAAGAAGAAACTATAATTGATTAGTTTAATGAGTAGCCCCAAGTTAAAATGGTAAAGTATTAATACATATTCTAAGTCTAACATTTTTGTACTTCAAACTAAGACAACTACTAAAATGTCGTGAAATTTTTCAAACATAACCACATCCCCATGCAAAGTTTTAACCAGCATATAACTTGAGAGTATGCAGTAGGTTCAAGTTTTCTTCCACTGTTAGCAAAAGTTGGCATACAAAGCAAGTTTCTCAAATGTCAACTAGATACCTTATACAATCTTATATAGATATTTCTTGGTGAGGTCTCTGTTTACATAATACAATAATTTTAAATGTTTGTATGTTTCCGCTCCTTCTTTTAAGGAAAATATCCTTTTAGCCCTTCTGCTTTACACTTGATCAGGCAGACTTGAAACCTTACATTTGTACCGTTCTTCTTAAAACCAAGTTGTCTGAAAAAACAAACCATGTTTAAGTTAGTAAGCTAATAGAGTACATAAAATTTCAATGTCCATTATCACTGTAAGTAGCTCAAATATGTACTATATAGGCTAAAATCCACAAATCTAAGGTTAGGTAGGGAAAAGTAAAAAACAAAAACAAAACAAAAAAACACCCTCACCTTCTATCTTGATAAAATATCTGTGACATGTACAAAGGAGACTTAAATCTAGTTTATAAAACCAAATAATTAAATGTCCACCTACATTTAGAGGGAATTCCTAATAATGGCCATAAAACCTCTCTTCAAGTCAAAGCCCCAACTCAAATGTAATACATTAATTACATTTTAGGGTTATGAATTGGCAGGCAAAAAACTCAACTTTAAGCTGAAAGTGTAAAACCAAAAAAGGTTAACTTTGTGAATGATTACCAACCCTATTCTCTGCTTTTGAATACCTGAACTTTTTCTATTCCACACCCACTTAGATACCACAGATCCACTAAGGGCATTCTGGGACATATTCCTCCCAAGACTCTGGAGGTAGGACAAAGCTCTACATTTATTTGGGTGATGGTTTTATTGCTTATGTTTACAGAGTCCTGAGCTGAGGAAGATAACACCAAATAAAAATCCTGAGCCCACATGTAAAATTTATCATGGGTTTGCATCTGGTACTAGATATTAATCTTTACATTTAAAGAGAATAAGGGAGTCCCAGTGATGATAAATAGTGCCTTAAATTTACTTGAGAAAACAAAATGGTAAAATTAGATGTGCAATACACGTACACACTCAAAAGTTAATAAAATCAATTTTATTTTGATCCCAACATGGCAGACTTTTAAAAGCCACAACTAATAAACTATTTCTGAATGGAAAAAAAATTTCTACCTGCATTCAGTTAAAGATCAATGTTTATCCTCTTTCCACTCCCTTCTCAATTTTTATTTCTTCTAAAGACTCAGGGAAGACCAAAACAACAAAAACAAAACCTATGTCTTATTGGAGTACTGAAAAATTTACTTCACCACTGCACATATTATTATATTTCTTTCCAAGTGGGACCCTTCCACTATAAAAACAAAAATCAAAAGTACATATGAAAATCTATTCTAAAAAGTTAGTATTTTTTCTTTCTGTTGTGGGAAAAACCTTACTTTTGAAGTTTATGGTATAAATTCATATTGTTATCAGTGTTTCTAGCTCAGCAGGGCCTTGCAGTTTTCCAACTTTAAACCTACAGAAAACCATGTTTCACTCTTTTCCAAATTGTAACTAGTGAACAGGGGATGGGAATAACCTACACTTTATCATTCCCAATTCTTTTTAATAAAAGTATGATACCTTTCTTCAATGCTCTAAAACACACAAATATCATCCCACTTGCAATTTCTAGACATATTTTCTTAAGGGAGTCGTAAGAACTATTTATTTTTCTTCTTAAGTGTTTCATTAGTCTACAGAAAATGTACCAGAATTTTAACCATTGAGAACACAGCACCCAAGAAGTACTGGCAGGTTAACTATGGGGAGTGAAAGGTACTTAAAGAGCAATATACGTATAATAATGTACTTCTAAACCCACAGTTTACAAGCTAATTTCAGGGACTTTAGCTTCCAGGTAAAGAAATGGAGTAAGAAGCTCAGTTAGAGTGGAGGAGGAATGAATCCATTCAATATAAATCTCTTTTATAAATTGGATATATAAAACTCTAGCAAGAGTTTGGGTTTTTAAAATTCCTATTCCTAACCACTCAACCAAATAACCTCAAGTGAGTTTTAGTTGGCATGGTCTTTCCCTGACTCTTCTAATCCCACAGTAGTAAATCAGCTGGCAGGGGAAACTGGCAGTTAATGTGACTTACAGCTAATAAACCATGAAGGGGGCAAACAATAAAAAAAAATACCCCTACAAATCAGGTCAGTTTCTGCAAGCCAGGTCCACGTTTTTGCGTCATAGTGGCTGTAAGAACAACGAAATTTTGAAATCCTTTATATAGTTACGAGAAATATACCAGCAAGGTCTACTCTACAAAGAATCTGGGGACATGACTGATCTGTCTTGAAATTAAACACACCAATTAGTCCTGACCAGGCTCCACTACAGTTAAGATTTTTAATGCAATCACCTGCAAAAGGGACCAGTACAAGTAAAAAAGAAGATAAATGCACACATACGTAAATAAAAGAGGAAAAAAAGGGAAAAGAATGAATTATTTAGTAATAGTATCAGTAGCAGCTTTTGAAAATTTAGATGAAGATTTAAGACCAAAAAAATCTAAGAAAAGATACAAACCTGGCTAAAGGTTGGTTTATTATGCAACCGGGAACATCTGTCTCCATGACGACAAGCTCCAATTTTGAAATAAAATGAACAGTTGACTCTGTAAGTGAAAAAAAAATTATATTGTTTTATATTAATTATACTGCTAGGAAAAAACACACATAAATATGTAATTAGCATAACGATGACAACTAGACTATTTTCCATTTAACTCGTGTCAGAAATATAACTAGATCAATATTACATTTTAATCTTTATTATCTGATACCCTCTCCCAAGAATCTCAAGAGTCAAAAGAGGTGACTTACTCTAACCTATAGTAGTCTATTCTCCAAAGCTGGTCATTTGAATGGTACCTGAAGATGTCCAGGGGATGAGGATCTTATGAAAGTAGTCTGTTCTACCCCTGAAGAGCTCTAGAAGGAATTTTACACTCCTCCTCCCCAATATACTGAAGCTATGCCTACTTTTCTGACAATCATTCCTCTTAGTGCAACCTTGTAGGATAAAGGAGGACAAATCTAATTCTTCCTTCTTATGAGAGCTCTTTGAAATACTTGAAAACAATAATGTTCTCTCCTTAACTCTTCACACCTCTAAGTTAAATATCCTCAATTCCTTCAGCACCCTATATAGCATGACTTGCAACAGTTTCAGCATCTCTATTCCCCTGTTTTTTTTCAGTTTGTCAACATTTTTCCTGACTTATGCTGCCTACAATTGAATATAATCCTTTAGATGTTATTTGACAAGGGCAAAGTACAGCAAGTCTATCAACTTCCTGGTTATTCTGTCTCCTTCCTAAATAATGACAATGTAAACCCTTCTTTCTGCAGATACCTCATTAGGTTTAAGGACATATTTAGGTTTCTTTCCCCCATTTTCATTTTCTAATGTTAATTCATTCTCTTTATTGGATTAATTTTCCTATTAACCTGGCATACTCATCTGTTAAAGATTTGTGATATCCTTGGTAAAAGAATTCCTTCCATCCACAAATGTTACATATCCATATAACCTAGTAGAAGGGCCTGTTTTCTTAGACTCAGAAAGATTAGATTAGAGTACCCTGGATCACACAGCTACAAAGATTAACGTCAGATGTAGGATTTCACCAAGTCTTTTTGCCTTGAGTCCAGCACATTACACCGTGCTGTCTCTAACTTAAGTAAAACTACCATAAAATATTGGATTTCCTCTGCTGGTTGTTAACCTGACAAAACATTTTCATGTTCTTTCACAAAAGCTCTGTGGTCTCTGAAAACCTGCAGGGGGAGGAAAGGGAAAACTCCCTTTAGTTTTTAGTATTTCAGTGGGCACCTGATGCCTTTTCTTTTGTTGGAGCAGCATGGGACGAGATAGGATGGAATAATGTTTATGCTGATTGATTGATTCTGCCTTTTTTTTAAAAAAGGCTCAAAAAAAGAAAAAAACAAACCAAAAACCTGCTCTGTTTCTACGCGGCAGAAGTGTCAGAATGCATAATAAAACATAATAAATCTTTGTTAGTAGTGATGATGAGGGTTTAAATTTAATGAAATGAAAAATATGTATTATGCACTCATGTCTCACAAACTCTTATCTTCTGTTTTTTGTTTTTGAAGAGTTAAATTTTGATTTCATTGGTATAAGAAAAAGGTGACTTCCTCTACCAATGAAGCTAGACAACTGAGTCTTAACCATGAGGTGGTGGTGGGCCCTGAAAAGTCAAAACTCCCAGGGTCATACCTGTCTACCAAAAATTTTCTTAAAAACAAAACAAACAAAAAAAACAACCTCCCACAAAATGATGGTGATCTGTCCATCATGTGACCTAAAAGTACTTCCCCACCCCCACAATGAATCAAGAGAAAACACAAAGTAGTCTCAAAAAAATATTTTAATGAGATGGGGAAATCTAGCATCAGGTGCTTGCCAACTTCCGGTTTCCCTCTTTGCATTCAAATTCTTCCCCTTTTGTAAGATTTTCTATCATTTTCTTGTCTAAATTGTAGTCTGCTTATGAGTGATCACCAAGTAAAGAAATAAAATTGTGAAATTTTTAATTTAGAAAAGAAGAAATCCTTCTGAGGTGAGCCAGACTGCACAATTTAACATTTATTGTTTTGCAAACCTGGAAGATTCAGGCCGCCTAGTTCCCATCCGTAGCAGTTTGACAAGTCAGCTACAAAATATTCAAAGAAAGGCTGAATTCTAATCAGATAAAATTGTAAATAAAGGATTGAAGGAATTCTTTGTTAATGAACACAAGAGGAAGACCTTGTACTTAGTAATGAGGAGAATAAATTATTTTTTTAAAGGGTGGGAGGATAAGGGACTTGTTACTCCAAAAATAATGCCTAAACCGTGTTCTTATTTTGTGCTTTCCACAGAAGGGGGGGAAACCTTCTCAAATCAACAGTGTACAGTAAGCTGAATTTTGGTTAGTTTTCTCAATTAAAAGATTATATTGCAAAAAAATACATAACAAAAAATGTAAAACCTAGTATAAAAAAGGTATTAGAAATGCTGATAAATTCAGGTTCCAGAAAAGCAAATTCACAGTAATATTGATTTCTGTAATGTTATACCTATTTTCTAGTTTAGATGTAAAAAAAAATTCTTTGAGGTCAGAGCTCCCCAGTTCTCTCCCCAAAAGGCAAGTAAGAAAACACTCAAAAATGTCTGATTTCACAATGCTGCAGAATGGTTAATTTCAAATAATACACACAGAGGCAAAAGATAATTGGAATGAATGATCTTCCAAAACAGCGTTTTGGCCACAGCAAACAAGACTTAAGGAGAAATAATTTCTTCTTTTACAAAGGCAAACTACAGAACAAAGGCTATAGAGACCTACAATCTACTGGGATTAAATAAGACTAGTCATCAGGGATCTTTGCTATAAGGACCCAATCAATTAACAATCATTTTTTAAAATAATCTACTGCTGAGTGTAAGGAATACAAAGAAAGACTCCCTATTCTCAAAAGGTTACAAAATTCTCTATCCCCAAACAAAGACTTATAGAAGTAAATGAAAACATTTTAAACACATTCCTTAATTTATTCCAATCACAGAAATGGGGAACTTGTAGTTGCTGGAGTTATTCAAATAGTTTAAGACACTCCTAATGTCAAATTTTGGGAAAAATAGTTTGGAATGCAAAGAATGAAGGCTCTGATCTCACAGGATCAGGGCAGGAATCCCTCTACCACATCCTTCTTGTGTGACCTTGGGCAAGTCACTTCATTTCTCCAGACCTCAATTTCCTCATTTATAGGGGTTAGACAAGATTTCCGGTGTCAACATATCCCAGCCTACCAAAAACTCCAGAGTACAATCCCTCCAAGATTTAAATGTAATTGAGAAATGTCTAACAAAGAAAAAAAACCCAACATAGATAAGCCTAAACTGTGTTTTTTCTAAATAGGCAGCTTGCAAATCACCACCGGACATCATTTGAGTTTGACACCGGTGGCTTAGGGTTTGGGCTCTTTACGAGTTTATAATCCTAAAATTCACTAAAATGAAAAAAAAAAAAAAGGCAAAACTATTGCCTCTCCTTCCTACACTTATACTACTGTTTCATCAGTGCCTTTCTATCAGAAACGAGAACCAGCATCGCCGGCAGCCTTTCCTCCCCATTTTCCCCACTTTCAGTGACATCCATCCACCAGCTGTTAATTCCTTTCTTGGGTTATCGTCCGTAAGGGCTCATGCCTAAACTGCCTAACTGCGTTAATATAGTGTATTCTGGAGACCTAAATCTAACGAAAATTACTCAGAAGCGTTCGTTCCACACCGAAATTCTCCTAGCACACCTTGTATTTATCTATTCGTCTCTGCCCAGATTATTGCCCTCTGGCAGAGCAGAAGCTCCACGAGGGCGGAGACTGTTTCATTTCTCTCGTTCTCTACAGTGCCCAGCACACAGCAAGCGCTTACTAAATGCTTGAAGGGAACCTAAAGATGTTCTCGGAGGTGACGCGTTAACGGAAGTCCTTTAGAGAGCCATCTGTGAGTTCCAGGGGGGCCGAGGAATGTCTGATAAACCCGTTAAAGCTTCGTATAAAGTACTCAGGAGAAGCCGAAAGCAAACTTCGCAGGGCTCGGGCTGGACTAGGGGGGCTCCACGAAGGACCCCCGGCGCCAGGCCCGGCCCCTCGGGCGCTTCCCCTCCCCCGGCCCCGCTCCGCTCCCAGGCCCGGCCACTCGGGCCCGAGGCCCGCCATGGGGGACGCCCAAGCCCGAGCGCTTCCTCTCCCCTCCTCGTCCCCGTCCCTCCGCCCGCTCTGAGCTCTCCATTCATCCACTTGGAGTAAAAGCTCCACGAGCAGGCGGCGCGCGGCTCCCGGAAAAAGTGCCGGGCACGCCGCGAGCTGGCGGAGGGGGAGGGGGCCGAGGGCTTTATGAATGAACTGGCTCCACGAGGCCGGCCGCCCGCTCCTTCCCGCCGCCGCCGGCTCCCCTCCCCCACGGCACGGGCCGGGCCTACAGCCGCCCCGCTTCCCCGGCGATCCCCGCCGGGGCTCCGACAACGCCGGCGGCCCCCTCCGCTCTTCCGCAACGCCGACCGTCTCGAGCCCCGCGGACGCGCTCCCGAGAACAAGGCCCGGCTGCCTCCGACTCACTTGTCTTTCTCTGTGCCGAAAATGGAGGCCAAATACTCCGCCATTTCCCACCCGCCGCTACCGCCGCCGCCGCCGCCGCCACAGCCGGACGCTGGCGGACACGTCACCCGAACGCGACGGCGTCAGTCACGGCCCGGCCTCTCCACCCGAGCACCGGCCCCTCCAGCCAATCACGCTGGCGCTAGGCGCGGCGACGCGGCCGGGCGGGGCCCCTCCTCCGCGGAGCCCTTCCCGCCATCTCGGCCTGGCTCGGTCCTCCTTCGCGTAGCGAGTTCCGCTTTCGGCCCACCCCGGGCGGGCTCGAGAGCGCAGGCCTCCCCTGCCTGCTTTCCTTTGGCTCTTTGACCTCGTCTGTGGCCCTCCTTGCCGCCTGGCCGCTTCACGCGAGGTTTTCAAATGTCCACGTGTTCCTAATTCCCTCCCTTGCTTAAACTTTTCCACACGCGTGTTTTCCCAGAAACTTAGTGATAATCA
>CM053771.1:345360149-345376074 GCA_028658325.1 Potorous gilbertii | reverse complement strand
TAGCCCATCCGTTTCTATGCCTCTTCCCTCCCTTCTTCCAACCCAACAAGCCTGGCATCTTTTGGAAAACTCTTGTGATTGTATGTAAAGTAAAACTAAAAAATGCAGATGAGATACAATTTCCCCTCCCCTCTGCACCAAAGGACTATGGGTTCTCGCAGAGCTTGTCAGTTTCTAGTTCATCGCCCACAGTGTCCTAGGAAAGTATCCTTAATATTACAGCATTTATGGTAAATTATAAACTACATAGTGTATGTAGTGTATTAAGTTTCCTTAAAAGAGGGCAACAGTGTTCCCAACTACTGAATGGGCAACTAAATGTACAATATGTAATATTAGGTATGGGGATAGTCTACCCATGATAGAAAATGATTGTAAAGGACTCACATAAAGCACTCCCTGAAGAAAAATAAAAACACTTTGGGGTTTCTTTTCGGAGGTGAAGAATGGATTTTTAAAATTTCTGCTTTACTCTCTGGTTTTATGATTTATTGAAATATGATGTCTAGGTTCATTTTATTTGCTGTTCATAGCTTTCAGACACTCTAGTGATTATTAAATTATCTCTCCTTGATCTGTCTTCCAGGTTGGTTGTGTTTCCTATGAGATATTTCATTCTATTTTCATCAGTCGTTTGACATTTTATTTCTTAATGTCTCATGGCATCATTAGCAGTCATTTGGTCAATTCCGATTTTCAAGGATATCTGGTCTTTTATACTTTTACAACTCAGTCTGGGAGCTTACAACTTTTTAGTGCTCCCATAGTGGAGTGATCCCTGTTGAGGTCTGTTCATTCACCTGCTCTGAGCTCTCTGAGTTCCTGACCTAGCACTTTGTCATCTTGTTCTCAATTGGAGGTTTTAGAAGATTCCTGCTGGACTCATCCTCTATTGGCCCACTTCAGAGTGACTCTTTTCGGCTTCAGAGTGACTGAACCAATGGTTCCCCTTTGCTCTGGGACTCCTGGCCTGATTATTCTACTGTAGGTTACATACTGGACCAAAGGCTAGAACTGAGACACCACTCTGCTCCTGGGACTGGAGTCACACAGCTACTATTCACTTCCAGAACTTGTTCCTTGCTCAGAACCACAGCTAGAGCCAAAGCTGAAGACCATTCCTCGAAGTCCCAGATATTGACCCAGAACTGGGTAGTCTGGGGGACATGGCACTTATTCCTGTTTCCAGCATATGTTCAGGGACCCCTTGGGATTTCTATCTGACCTAGTGCTTCCTACTCTCATGTCCTGCCTCAGCTCTCTTTCAGTCCTCTGGGCACTAGAATGTTTCCTGGGTGCTGAATGCTCCTGACTAGCATTTTCCTGGTTACCCCCTTCTCCATTAACCTCAGCTCTTTCTGTTGATCTCCCTAAGCCACCCAGTGCTGTAAATGTAATTCATTATGTCTTTTTCTTGACTTTCTTGATCAGATTCAGTCTGGTGCATTTCCTAGACTTCTGAACAACATTACTCCTACCTTCTTAGCTGAGAACTTTGCCTTATATTTTACTAAAGAAAAAATGTCATTCCATCTCTCTTATTCCCCTCCTCACCTCACATCAGTCAGATGTCTTCTGTCACTATGTTCACTTTCACTCCTGTCTCACATTAAGAAGTGGCCCCTTTCCTTACCAAAGCAAACCTTTCTACACGCATCATTAATCCCATTCCATCACATATTCTCCAACAGATTGTGTCCTCAATCCTCCCCATCCCTTCACTTATTTTCAATCTCTTCTTGTCAACTGGACATCTCTTCCATCCTCAAAGGACCTTTACTTGATCCATCCATCCCTGCCAGCTAACATCCTACATCTTTCCTCCCTTCTATGGCTAAACTTGAGAAGGGGCTATCTGCAATTTGTTCCTTTACTTTCTTTCTTCTCACTCTTCTTACTTCACTCTGGCTTCTGACTTCACAATTCAATCAAAACCACTTTCTCTGGAGTTAGCAATAGTTTCTTTGTAAGAAGAAATGGGAGACAGCCCCATATGTAGAGAGAGGCCCACTTGTGGCAAAGGGAGGCTGTTTATCTATGACTCAAAAGGAGGCAGAAGAGATATTTCTAGCTAAGCAACTTTTCTTTACCTTTTTTCCACTGGTTTATTTGATATTCTTGCCCTTTTGTCCTTCCATATAAATTTTATATTCTTTCTACCTATTATTCTGCATATTATTATGTACATATTATTCTTTCTACCTCTATAAAATAATTTTTTTTGGTAATTTGGTATAGCACTAAATAAAGTAAATTAATTTAGGTAGCATTGTCATTTTTATTATATTGACTCAGCTTACTCATGAGCAATTAATATCCTTTGATTGTTTACTTTACTTATATAAAAAGTGTTTTGCAGTTGTGTTCCTATAATTCCTGGGTTTGTCTTGGCAGCTGAACTCCCAAGTATTTTATGTTGTTTGCAGTTATATTAAATGGAATTTTTCTTCCTGCCTCTTCCTGCTGTGTTTTGTTGCTAGTATATAAAAATGCTGGTGATTCATGTGGGTTTATTTTATATACTACAACTCCGATGAAGTTGTTATTTCAACTAGGTTTTTAGTTGATTTGTTAGGATTCTCTAAGTATCCCATCCTATTATCTTCAAAGAATGCTAGTTTTGTTTTCTCATTGCCTGTTGTAATTCCTTCAATTTCTTTTTCTTGTCTTATTGCTATAGCTAGCATTTCTAGAACAAGATGAATAATAGTGGTGTTAATAGGCACCCTTGATCTTATTGGAAAGGCTCCTAACTTATCGCTATTACAGATTATGCTTGCTGAAAGTCTTTAGATAATGGTTATCATTTTAAGAAAAGCTCCTCTACTTTCTAGTGTTTCAAATAGGAAGGGGTATTTTTGTCAAATGGTTTTTCTGTATCTATTGAGATAATCTTAAAGCCCTGGTGAGACAGAACTTTCCTGCCAAATTCCCAAGTTGTCTTGGGCTAGAAAATTGTTTCTTCTGACCTTTTGTTGGTTCTGCCACTTCAGAATTTGATTGAGGCATTATTTTGAAGTTGTTTGGAGGGTAATTTGGTGATTCTGTATTCCACCAGCTTAGCTTCACCTCTTCTCTTCAATTGTGTTGACTTCTTTTTTATTTTTGAGATGAATTATTTAATTTTCCAGTCCCTTAAAAATATTAGCTAATTTTATTTTATTTCCACTCCCTACCCCAAATTAGCTCCTTGTTTTATCAATTATATTAGATTATTTTTTTTCTTTGCTTTCAGTTCTATTAATTTCTTCCTTTTCAGAATTTCTATTTTGTTGTTTGGATTTTTTATTTGTTGTTCTTATTTTTTAAGTTGCATCCTGAATTCACACATCTTTTCTTTCTTTTGTTGATGAAATCATGGGACTATATAAATTTCCCTATAAAGACTGCTTGAGTTACATCCCATAAATTTTAGTATGTTGTTTCATTATTATAATTTCTTTGATAAAATTTTTCATTGTTTTATATTTGGCCCATTCTAATTTTAAAGGCATTAAATTAGGTTCTTAGGTATCTGTTCTCTCCATTCATTCCTCCCTAGCAATTCTATTTTGTATATTTTGTTTCATTTATTCCAAATATATTTGTAATCTTTGTAGTCAGAACATTTTTTGCTTTGAGGGTCTACTTTGACTTGTTGTGGGATCTGTACAAAGTTATTTTGTTGTTGTTGTACTAGGTCTTTTTGTGGTTTATTCATATCACCATCTTCAATGCTGGGATTAAGGGCTTGTGCTTGGGTCAAACTCTGCTTCTGTACTCTTGGATGGCTAGGAAAGGGAAGGGGAAAGTCTCTGGATTTAGTCCTTTAGATGCAGATTCTCTAATCCAAGAATCAGGGTGTAGATGGAATGTTCTGCCTCTATGAGGGTCAGTCAATCAATTATAAGCCTATCGTTTGTTAAGCACTGTGAGGTTCCAAGAGAAGAAAGAAGTAATCTCAGTTTTGGGAGAGACAACACATGCATATGTGTTTAGAATACATATGCACATATATGTGCATATATTTATAGATTTCTCTATAAATATCTGTATCTATATACATATATAATGAATAATATATATGTACACACATATATACATATATATACACACATACATACACACAGTTAAAAATAAATATAAAGTAGTTAAAAAGTTAGGAGGGAAGGAGGGCACTAATGATTGGGAGGATGAAGAAAGGTTTCACATGGAAGGTTTGAGGGAAGTGAGGGATTCTTTGAGGTAGAGATGAGGAGAAGATGCATTCTACATGTAAAGGACAATCACCATTAGTATCCAAATTCCTGTGTCATGTAATGTTAGCTGATTAGAAGTAAATGATTCCCCACTCCTACCTCCTGCTATCACATCCCCATACACTTCAGCCCTTCTCTTCTATGTTCTGCTCAAACTGTTCACTTCTACTCTGCTCTTTGGAATTTCTTTCTCATAATGAACAATCTTCCCTTTATTCTGAATCACTTCAATCTATTTGCGCTTATGGAAACCAAGCTTCCCTGCTCCCCCCAACCCGTATGGCATTGCATCCTGCCATCTTCTGTCACTCTGGTGCTAGTGAGGGAATCAGAATACTCCTTGTTTCCCATTGGCATTTCAAGACTCTTCCTTTGAAAATATCCTCAATTTATAATCTTTTCTAATTTGAAGTTTATTTTAATAAGGTTTTTCATCCAATGTAGATCATGGTAGCTATTGTCTTTGGGTCTTAAGGCCATTCTTCCTCCTTTCTCAAGACCTTCAGTACCAGTCTCATTGCTTTTCTTTCTTCCTCAATTCCTTTCCTTTTACAGAGGCTCTTAAACTTTTATGTCAGTGCACCCTAACCTCCCTCAAATCTCATGACCTGCTACTTCATTCTTTTTCCTCCATGCACAGTCATATCCTGGATCTCATCTTTATCAGGAGCATTAACTTCCATGATTAAAAATAAATAAATTTTCATGTTCCTGTATCAGACCATAACCTACTATTCTGATTCACCCTATTCCTTATGCCTCCTAAACCTATTTTTCACTTTCATTAATGTTCTCAACTCCCAAGTCTTGGACTTTCTCAGACTATTGCTTATTCCTCTCATGCCACTTTCTTGACTTCATCATCTTGATTGAGTCCAAGTGTGGAGTTTAACTCTACAGTTTACTCTTAAATCTCTTGCCCCTATTCTATCATTGCTCATCCCTTGATCAACCCCATCTGCATTTCTTCTACCATTTTCTTCTGCTCCTATATAATAATTATGTGCTGTTGAACAGAACTGGAAGAGGTTATGAAACTGAGCTGACTAGGTATCTTACAAATTTATGTCATTTAAGAGGACAGCTAGGTGTCGAAGTGGATGAAGTGTCAGACTTGAAGTCAGAAAGATTCATCTTCCTGAGTTCAAATCTGATCTTAAATGCTTACTACCTGTGTTAACCTTGGACAAATCACTTAACTTTCTTTGCCTCAATTTCTCGTCTGTAAAATGAACTGGAGAAGGAAATGGCAAATCACACTAGTATCTTTGCCAAGAAACCCCAGAAGGAGGTCATCAAGAGTTGAACACAACTGAACAACAATGAAACGACAAAAAGATGGCATAGTAAAAGTAATAGCTCTTCCTCCATTAACTTGAAGTATACTTTCTTGCAAATACACACAAAGAGAAACTCATAGGTACTATTTTAATGTCAGTCAGTCAATATTCATTTATTTATCACCTTCTCTATACCAGGCACTGTGCTAGAGAAAGACAAAAGACAATCTTTGCTTTCAAGAAACTCACATTCTAATGGGGACAGACAACACAAAAACATCTTTTACAAACTAGCTACGTACAGAATAAATCCAAGGTAACCACTAGGGGAGAAGCAGTTTCATTATGGTGGATCAGAAAAGGTTTCTCCTAAGAAATAAGATTTTATCTGTTACTAGAAGAAAGCCAGGGAAGGCAACAGGTAGAAAAGATGAGGAAGAGTATCTCAAGCATAGGGCACAACCAGTGAAAAACGCCCTGAATCTAGAGAAGAAGTGATGGGCCAGTTAGTGAAGGGTTTTGAATTTGAAACAGAAGATTTTATATTTGATCCTAGAGGTAATAGAGAGCCACTGGTGTTCACTGAGTGTGAAGGAGGGTAGGAAGGAGAGAAGGAAAATAGCATGGACAGAGCAGCACTTTAGGAAGATTAATTTGAGCTGAGTGGAGGATGTACTGGAGTGGGGAAAGACTTGTGACGGGGAGACCAACCAATACGCTACAATAATAGCCCAAACATAAGGTGTTGAGGGCCTGCACCAGGATGATGGCAGGGTCAGAGGAGAGAAGGGAGCACATATAAGAGATGTTATCATTGACAGGACCTGGTCACAGATTGGATAGGGGTGTGTGCATGTGTGTGAGAGAAAATGATGAGTTGAGGTTGACATCTAGGTTGTGAGCCTGGGTAACTGGGGAAATGGTGGTGCCTTTGGTGGTAAAGGGAAAGATAGGCAGTCTTTAGGGGAAAGATAATGAGTTCATTGTGACCTAGATGAAGGTCCAGCAAAAGATTTGGAAAAGGGCAAGCCAGACAGGTAGAAGGAGAACTAGGAAAGGTTAATATTCCAAAAATCTAGTGAGAAGGGACAACTGAAGAGAAGAAAATGAGCGACAATGTCAAAGGCTAGAGAGGTCAGGAAGGAATCACTGATAACTTTGAAGAGAGTATTTTTGGTTGAATGATGAGGAAGGAAGACAGACTGTAGCGAGTCAGAGGAGAGGAATTAGAGGCACCAATTTTAGTAGTAGTTTATCCACAAAAGAGAAAAGAGAAATATGGGATGATGGATTTCAAGGAAGAGTTTTTGAGGATGGGGGCAACCTGTTGGAGAATCCAGGGTGAAATGAGATCAATAATGCATGTAGAGGGGTCTGCCTTGGTAAGGAGAAGGGTCCTTTGCCTCTTGCTATGAGACAGGGATGAAGGAGGACATAGAGGCAGAAGGCATCTAGATGATTTGAGATAAGAAGGGAATAAGAGGGAACTCTTATTTATTGATATCTTTTTTTCCTAATAAAATATGAGACAAAGTGGTCAGCTGATAAAGTTGGGGCTTGGGGAGCCATATTAAGCCTGAAGAAGGATGAAAAGGTTGAGAAGAGCTCCTGTAGCACCTGGACTAGTGAGTTAATTAAGGAGTTAAATGCCTTAGAGCAGTGAGGACCCAGTTGAGGTCATATAACATAAAATTGTAGTGTACTTCCTGAGGACAGTTTTGTGATTTTTCTCCAGCTTTGTTCAGCAGCACATAGCAGTGACACAAGAGTGAGGCATGGCAGTCAAGATTGGTGATATGATAAGAGAAGAGTACAGTGCAGGGTTGAATTGGTTTATCAACAGGTCAAGATGGGGAAGGGAAGAGAGTGCAGGGGAGAGGGATGGCCAAGAAAGAATGAGGGGTCAAGAAAATGTCAGTCACAGTGGGGACTAAGAAAAGAATTTGGGGTCAAAAGACAAGAGGAGAGGTATGATGATCATAGTTTGTGATCAGACAAGGATATCTTGGAGTTCGGGAATATGGGAGGGGTGCATTTGGAGGTGATAGCAAACTTAGAAGTGTGACCATTTTTTGTGTGACTCAAGTGAAGTGGAGGACTATGTTATGTCAGAATTGAGGAGCTCTGAAGTTTGAGTGCTTTTGAGTGTATTCATATATGTGTTGAAAAGTATTGAAGGGAGAAGTATTTTGAAGGTCAGGAGAGAAGAGTTACCTAAATTTTATTTGGGGGCTAAATATTGCAGTGGTGTGCTAGAACCACTAGGTACAATTGCCAAATTATCAGTAGAAGCATTTATACCTCAGCAAATACTGTAAGTCAAGGCTTGATTTATCGTTTGATGATTGTTTATACTTAACATGAGGGGGAAATTTTTAAAAAATGATTGGAAATGTTAATAATGCTAATTAAATTTAAAAGTGTTTTATATGTATATGTATATATACATACACATACATATATATGCATATATGTATATGTGTGTGTATATATATATATATATATTTATATGTATATATATTTCTTTTTTGAGACCTAGTTAAATATTTACCAGCACAGCCCTGAGTGAACTTCAAAGGAGAACGGGTTATTGAGTGATGATGGTAGAGGGAGAACCTGGAAGTGGCAATAGGAAACAAAGGAATATTCCAACTTTCCCGCCTCAGAGAAATGAATGAAAATAATGTATTATCCTCCTGGGAAAGGATTGTATCATGTATTAAATAATTTTTAATGCACATTTATGAATTTTGTGTTTTAAGCATTTTGTTTTTGGTGGAGGAAGTAAATAGTTGCTTATACCTGATCTAATTTGTAGAAATAGACCCTGTTTCTAGAAAGGGCCCCTGTTAAACCCTTCTGGGGAGATCTTGGACATGAATCAAATCTAAAAAACCTAAGAGGTTTTCACCCAGGGTTCCTGAGTGGGAATACAATGAGTTAGGGATTATGAAAAAGCCTTATTCTCTCTTTAGAGATCTCGCTATCCAAGGATTAAATATGGTTCACTTGAGTCTAGAACAAGGGCCCCTTAGTGGGACAGGGTACCCTAGGGTCTTTATACTGTGCATTACACATAGAAAAGGAACTTTACCCACAGTAAGGTATTAAGGACTTAAAATAGTTGTTACCCTTCCTAAAGAATCTTTAAAAGAGGAAGACTTTAGAGTTGGGAAATCATTTTTCTATTGAGTTACTGACCCATAGACAAAAATCAAGACAAGAAAAATAGCTTAAAAAATTCATTTATTTTTTGTTTTTTAAAGTAAGAAAATTTTAACACATTAATATTCTTAGAAAATATCACTGCCACTTTCCAATAGCTTCCCAAAGCCTTGGTGGTTGCACTCCAAATAGAATACACACTCTTTAAGGAAAGGGAAATTCTTGTCATTTGAACATTGTATCTCATCCTGTACTTACCAGAATGTTCTGAATATAGTAGTGGTTTTAACACAAATTTGAAAGGTTGAATTGTATTAAGTATATTTGTAGGACTTCTTGTTTGGGAGGAGTCCAGGGAAAGAAGGCAGATGCAATAATTTTCTAGGAAACAAAGTAAAGGATCACAAGATAAAAAACCAAGAAGTTCACAAACAAAGGTGTTGTCTTGGTTAGTTTACATAATCTTTCTAAAACTTAGCTCCTTCTTCTATAAAGGAAGGGGTTGGAATGAACGCTATTATTTTAATTGAAGTTTCATTAGGACACTGTTATTTACATGCTTTGCACAATTTTGTTGGATCCAGAATAAAAGGATGTGAAGACAGAAGGGCTATGTAATGTAACTCAGGCCTGAATAAAAGCCTTTTGACAAAACACCTGACAGTCTTTGTTTTTAAGACCTCCAATGCAGGGAACTCACTCTCTCCTCAAGCAGCCTATTCCGTTCTTGGGCAGCTCTAATGGTTAGGAAGCTTTTCCTACAATAAGCCTAAATTGACCTCTCTGCAATGTATATATCCCTGGCTTCTAGTTCAAGCAGAGTAAGTCTTCCCTTCAAACATTTGAAGACAACTGGGAAAGGACCATCTTCCCTAAGTCTTCTGTTCCTCAGGCTAAATATCTTTAGTTCCTTCAGCCAATCTTCACATAACATGAACTTGAGTCCTCTTACTATCTTTGGTGTCCATTTCCCCAGTACCCTCTAGGTCAGGGTTGGGGAACATGAAGCCTTGAGGCCACATGCGACCCTCTAGGTCCTTGAGTGCAGCTGTTTGACTGAATCCAAACTTCACAGAACAAATCCCCTTAATAAAAGGATTTGTTCTGTAAAACTTGAACTCAGTCAAAAGGCTGCACCCAAGGATCTAGAAGGCCCTATGTGGCCTTCCCCAACCCTGCTCTAAGTCATGAATGTCCTTCTTAAAATATGTCACCAAGAACTGAACACAAAACTTCAGATGTGGTCTGACAAGAGCATGACAATCACCTCACTAGATGTGGACGTAACACTTTCCCTAGTGCAATTTAAGATTATTTTTGTCTGCCACTCATATTATTTACTTATGCTGCTATACTTCAGCATACACGGTTTCCCATTTCCTCGGTCTCCTCAGCTAGTGTCTGCATAAGGGGATGGTCATACACTTGGTCTTGTTATTCCCTACAAGGGATTCTCTTCCTTAAAAAGGAATTCTGATTTTCTTTTCTCGCTCTGTAATCTCTTATCTCTCATTATTCTCTGTGCCTCTCTCTTAAGTTTTCCTAGTCCTCATTCTCATCTGTTTCATCATGACTTTTACCCTTCTACCATCCCTCAGTACTCTCCCAGTCAGCATCTCTACTTTGCTTTCACCTTCCTCTTTCCAAGTCTTGATTCTGTAGTTAGCCTGTTTGATGCTAGGCTGTTCTCTATTCTCAAATCCCTTGACCCTTTCTCCAATTTCTGCTTATGCATGGCTAAACTTAACACTGGATGATTTCTACCACCCACCTTCTTCACGCCTCATGTGCTGAATACAGCTGGAGAAAATACCTCCATTGAGCTGACCTAGTTCAGTGGTTTTTTTAGTCATGTCCGACATTTCTTGACCTTATTTGGGGTTTCCTTGGTAAGGATACTGGAGTGTTTTGCCATTTCCTTCTCTAGCTCATTTTACAGATGAGGGAACTGAGGCAAACAGGTTTAAATGACTGGCCTAGGATGGAACAGCTAGTGTCTGAGGCTAGATGTGAGAGTAGGAAGATGTCTTCCTCACTCCAGGCTTTGCACCCTACCCACTGCGCCACTGAGCTGATCTGGGTTCATTGATGTTATCTACTAGCAAGCAGATGTTCACTGTAGTTTAACTTACCCCTAAATAATTCTCAAATGCATTCTTTGCAATACCTCTTTCAAACTTTTCCTTATCAAGCTTTCTACCTTATCTCCTCCTCACCAAACCCATCCTTTTAATCAGACTACATACTTGCTGAGAAAACATCTGAGATCCCTCTTACTTTACACCTCAAAACTCCTTGACTGGATCCTCCATGCTCTCATTCTTCACTTCAGTCTCTACTATAGAAGTATCACCTTCTCTATTTTTAAACCCTTCCCTCCCTTCTGGCAGACAGCGCCCACAATCATCTTTTACTTTTCTAATCTCCTTTATCCTCTTCCCAAGTCCCACCCTTTGTTGACTGCCAGGGTCTGCCCCCACCCTTACACAACCTACACTTCACTCTACTATCCCCTCAAGTTATTTTCTTTTGTCTTATCTCCATTTCACAACAGCTGGAGAAAGCTATCTGCTCCTTGCCTCCCCCACTAGTTAATTTTTTTCTTTTTTATTATTATGAACTTCAGCAAAAAATGATAATTTTCATATGTAAAGAGCAGGAAAAGAGGATGGCATATGAAATTACCAATCCCAGTTATGCATACCATGTTGTTAAATTATATAATAAAATGAACATGGCAGTTCCAAAGCTGTCCTACTTGTTTTTTGTCTCTTTTGGAGTTTCCTCCTGCTCTTTTCTGTGTATTTTTTAAATGTTTCATTTCTTTTTTTTCTTATTTTGGCATCACCATTACTATCTTCCCTATTCCTCTATAATTTTTCTTTCTCTTCCTTCCCCTACATCAAAGCCCTCCCTTGTAACTCAAGTACAGCTAGGCAAAAAAAAAAAAAATCACACTTGGGGCATGTATGAAAATTTCTGTCTCACTCTGTTTCTTTGCTCTGTAACCTCCCAGCCAAGAGATAGAAAGAATTATTCTTCACTTATCTCCTATAATTTTGGTTGATCCTTATATAGATGAGTGTTCTTAATTCTTCTGTTTTGGGTACTCTCTGGGCTCCCTCACAGAAAGGGACCTACTCATCTCTACCCACCTTCAGGATTCTGGGAAATATCATAAGGGTTTGAGCTAATAATGCTATCAGCTCAAGCCCATCAGGTTCCGTTTTTTTCCACTCTTAGGGGCTAGTAAATACCACCTCCCCCTCCCAGTTCCAATGAACAATAATCAGCTTTTACAATGGGATATTTACTTAGAAGATATAGCAAGGAGAAAAGTTCAAATACTTCCTGAACTCCAGCACTTTGGGGGTACCCTCTCCCCCTATCCTTTCTCAGTGTCTGGGAAGAAAGAGCTCAAACTTAGCTCAGGTTTGACCTCACATTGGTTCCACTGACTTCATGTCCTACGGCAGCATTGCTGCTAAATGAGGCCTTGCTCAACCACAGCTGGGCTGGGTCCTAAGGTCATTTTTTGTTTCTCAGGGCTTTGATGCTAAGCTGGCTATAAAACCTGCATGTTGGAATACTGGAGCACCTCTTCACCAGTCTTCTGAAACTCACAAGGTCATCGTTTCTAATCCCTTCATCTAA
Organism: Potorous gilbertii; assembly: GCA_028658325.1. Classification (NCBI taxonomy): domain Eukaryota; kingdom Metazoa; phylum Chordata; class Mammalia; order Diprotodontia; family Potoroidae; genus Potorous; species Potorous gilbertii. Next base: position 345,363,737 of record CM053771.1, on the reverse strand, counting down.
AGTAGAAAAGAATAAATGAAAAGCACAGCAGAAGGTGATGTCCATTTCATGAGGGTCTTATCTTGATCTCAAAAGGAAGGACTTGAGGTCTGCTTCCCTACAGTATTATTTCTCACTGTTTACCCTCAGTGAAGGAGTCAAACTAAGGACTGCTGAATGTTTCTGCAGCTAATTAAAGAGCCTCCTGTTTACCACCTGGTCAGCCAACCAGAACCCATTACATAGTGTCTAGGCATGCTCCACAGTCTTGCCCAAACCCTTCCATGACATCCAAATGGAGAACTGGCATCAGCTGAGCACATTGATACACTAAGGGCAGGCACATTAACACTTTCAAAGTTGTTTTCCTTTATAATGTTGAGGCATTGTATAAATTATCCTGGTTCAGAAGTGGGGAAGCTACATCCTCTAGGCCACATGTAGCCCTCTGGATCCTCTAGGCCTGCTGCACTTGAGGACCTAAAGGGTCACATGTGGTCTCGAGGCTGCAGCTTCTCTACCCCTGTCCTAGTTCTTCTCACTTTATTCTGCAACCATTTATATAAAGCTTCTTTCTCTATTACCTTAAGGGTACAATAATATTCCATTATATTACATAAGACAATTTACTCAGCCATATCCCAGTTGATGAGCTTCCCCTTTATTTCAGGATCTTTGCCTCAATAAAAGTGATGCTATAAACCTTACTGTGCATAAGAATTCTTTCCCTCTTTTTTGAACTCTTTGGGGGAGTACCTGCAAAGACCTTGGCCTACAGGGCCCAATGCCTCCCACTGCATCCTGGGTCATCTCCAGTCATCCTGATGAACATCTGGATTCAGATGGCTCTGGAGGAGAAGTGAGGCTAGTGATCTGCACAGCCCTCCCTCACTCAAAACAAAGTCAAGTGCAAGTCATGTCATCATTTCTCTGATGGCCTGGTCTTCTTCAGCAATGAAGGAAGAAAACAATATTAGGGGGATTGCTGAACCTAGTTATGCATATTTTAGCAACTCTGGAGTATAGTTCCAAACTGTTCTACAGAATGGCTGACCAATTCACAGAGCCACATTTGCATTAATGTGCCTATTTTGCCACATCTCCAATAGCAATTGCCATTTTTCTTTTGGCTTCTTTGCTAAACTGATGAATATGAGGTATAACCTGAGCACTGTTGTATTGATTTGTATTTCTATAATTCTTAGTGATTTTGTATATTTTTCCTATAGTTGTAGACAGCCTTCTTTTGAGAACTGCCTGTTCATGTCCTTTGACTGTTTATCTACTGGAAAATGACTTGTTCTTATCTATTTGAATCAATTTCTTATTTACCTTGGATAGCAATTCTTTTTGCTTCACGGATATCCCCTCCCAGTTAACTGTTCCCCTTCCTTTTTAACTATGTTGCTTTGGTTTAGGCAGAAAATTTTCAACCTTACATACTCAAATTGCCCATTTTATCTCTATGCTACTCTCTAGCTTTTTTTGGTCAAGAACTTGTCTCCATTCTTCAGTTGTGAAAGGTATAACTTCCCTGCTCCTGTGACTGGTTTATATTTAAGATGTGTCCATTTGGAGCTAATTGTACTGCCTGTGACGTCCAATTCTTTGTGATCTTTCCAGCTTTTCTTAGCAAAGAATACTGGGGTGATTTGTTATTTCCTTCTCTAGCTCATTTTACAGATAAGGAAGGGAGGTAAACAAGGTTAAGTGACTTGCCCAAGGTCATTCAGTTAATAAGTATCTTGGACCAGATTTGAACTCCGAAAGATGGTGGTAAAGGTGAGTGTTCCTGATACCAAGCCCACTGTTCCACCTAATTGCCTCCAATTGTGGTGTATCATGTGAACATTGGCCTATCTAATTTCTGCCAGACTATTTCCAGATTTCCAACTTTTTTTGTCAAATAGTAAGTTCTCATGTCAATAACCGGATCTTTTGGATGTGTAAACACTATGTTGCAATATTTGTTATGTTGTATACCCAATCTTTTCCACTCACTGACTTTTCTATTTTTTAGCCAATACTAAATAGTTTTGATGATTACTGCTTTGTAATGTAGTATGAGATTTGATTTTTCTAAGTTCCCTTTCTTCTCACTGCTTTTCATTATTTACCCTGCAACCAGTTTATGTCACTGCAAGATAAAATTTGGCTGTGTAATAGAAACCCATGATCAAGTAGGAGGAGCAGATTCTTTCCACACCATACCTTTCTCTTTCAGCTAGTCATTCAAAGAAAGAATGACCTTCCCTTGCTCTACTCCCCTCCACCTTAGACAACAGAGTTTTCTCCTGAGGCAACTCTATTTTAAGTTATACTTGCCTCTGGTTTAACAAAAATGACTATTTTTAAACCTAGGATTGAACTGATCTCAATCTGCTTAGGTCATTTCTCTGCTATCTTAGGACCTTGAAAATTAATCATCAAAACATAAGATTCTCTTCAAGCTTAGAGCTGTTAAGTAAGGCTTTTCTTCTGGCAAGAAGTTCCAGGTTTTCTTAATAGGACCTGGAGACTTTGCGAAGAAGCAGACATGTAAGAGAAGCCAGTCTTGTGAATGTTCTTGGTTTCTAGCTTGTGTCAGTAGAGATTTCAGGAAATTTTTCCTTTGGGTGAGATCAAAGATTCAACTCCTCCTGGGAGAGATCATTCACTGTGTATCATTTGGAATATTTTAGTTTAGAGGACAAAAGGGGAGTCACTGAAATTTACTGAATAAGAGGTAACACAGTCATATCCATACTTTTGGAATATTACTTTGGTGGTTGTGTTTGTCCTTTGTTTTCGAAGAGGACCATGACATGAGAGATGATGACATGACTTGCAGTTGACTTTGATTTGAGTAAGAGAGGGTTGTGCAAGGTCACCAGACTCACTTTCTCATCCAGAGCCCTCTGGGTCCAGTGGCCAGATAGTAATCAGGATGACTGCAGATGGCCCAGGATGCAATGCAAAACCCTGGCCCTTTTAGGCTAAGACCTTTTCAGGTTCTCATTTTGAAAGAGACAACACCCATTCAGTGAATAGGCCTGGGGTGAAAGGCAAAACTCCCTTGCATCAGTTTCATGGATGTGATGAAATTCTTGGAAACTGAAATGGTTGATTTAAAGTTCACACCATTTCCTTCTAGCTAATCCACCCATACTTTCTTTGTGTTCTTCCTAAAGACAATAATCTCATCAGAGTATGATCTAATAGACGCAGATAGTTCATGTCTCCAACTTCTCCCTCTTAATCAGTCTTTGGAAAATGTCAGGTGCAGTTTACCCAAACTGGTAAAATTCACTTGAGCTGAAAGAAGGCTGTCTTCTATTTGTTTTCCTCTGCCATATTAATCTGGTACTAGCTGTTGTGAATTACAATTCTTGTTAATTACTTTCTCAGGCACTACACATTCCATGCATCAGTGAAAATACACCTGTCCTCTTGCTGAGCTCCTGTCTTAACCACTCCTTCATTCTTCTGGGGAAAAATGGGGAATCCTCAAATCAATTTTCCCTGGCTCTGTTTTAGAAATTGAAGAGACAATACTCTTATGATATTTGTCACCATTTGACTCTGCCTTCTTATGCCTCAGCATAGATTTCATAGATGGTCAAAATATAT